>CAWUFW010014556.1:0-407872 GCA_963921515.1 Calotriton arnoldi
TTTGGCAATGATTTAGAGACTTCCAGCCTGGGCTGAAGTGGAACTCAGGACTCATGCAGCAATGTTGGGCATCACTGCAGATGTGTTTGCTATGACTAGGTCACAGGCCAAACAGAGAGCCACTGAGCAGGCCCTGGATCCGATGGACCAGGTGCCTTCCAAGAAGAGGAGCAGGAGGGGTAAGCCTGAGTCTTCCCCCCAGGCCCAGAGAGAGGGTCAGTCTTTTGAGGAAGATGACTCCAGTCCTATGGAAGGAACTGTCTCAGATGAACTTGAACCTGATCAGGTTGAGTTTTTGGGGACAGGGGACCTTCTAGGGCAGATCTGGAGCCAGGAGCAGCAAACCTGCCCTCTCTTGAACCCCTCAGACAGCAAGCTGCTGCTGAGGCTGCAGGGAATGTCAGTGGGCCCCACAGGATCTATTGGGATGAGGGACTTCTATATTCAGAGGGTAGAGACCCCAAGCCTGGTGCCACCAGGAGGCTGGTTATACCTCTGAAGTTTAGGGGCTTCCTACTCACCCTAGCACATGACATTCCCCTAGCAGGACACTTAGGCCAAAGCAAGACTTGGGACAGGCTTGTCCCTCACTTTCACTGGCCTCATATGTCAGAGGACACAAAGGAGTTTTGTTGCTCCTGTATCACTTGCCAAACCAGTGGTAAGGCAGCTGGTACTACAAAGGCCTCCCTGATACCACTACCTGTGGTGGGGGTTCCCTTTGAGAGGGTTGGGATTGACATAATTGGTCCCATGAACCCTCCAACAGCATCTGGACATTCTTATATCCTGGTGGTGGTGGACCATGCTACCAGGTATCCAGAAGCTATTCCCCTTAGGACCACCACAGCACCTGTGGTGGCAAGGGCCCTCCTGGGGATTTTCTCCAGGGTGGGTTTTCCTAAGGAGGTCTTAACAGACAGAGTTACAAACTTTATGTCTAGTTACATAACTGCAATGTGGAAAGAGTGTGGTGTAAACTACAAGTTTACCACACCCTATCATCCTCAATGCAATGGGTTAGTTGAAAGGTTCAACAAAACCCTAAAGGGCATGATAATGGGGCTCCCAGAAAAGCTCAGGCGAAAATGAGATGTTCTGTTGTCCTGCCTTCTCTTTGCCTACAGAGAGGTGCCACAGAAGGGGGTTGGCTACAGCCCTTTTGAACTTTTGTTCACCCACTGTGTTTGGTGAAGGAGGGATGGGAGTTACCTCTGAAACTTCCTAAACAGGATATTGTGGACTATGTACTTGGTCTCCGCTCCAGGATGGCTGAGTATATGAAGAAGGCATCCAAAAAAACTTGAGGCTAGTCAGGAATTGCAAAAGGCCTTGCATGACCAAAATGCTGTCTTGGCTGTTTACCAGCCAGGACAGAAGGTGTGGGTGCTGGAGCCTGTGGCTGGGTCTGAACTGAGGTGGCGAAGTGAGCTAAAGAATGATGATGGATTCAACCCAGATCTGTGACTGGGTGTAAGTGTCTGAAAAGTTTCAGCACGCCGTCCATCATCTCCTTGTGTTTGCTTTGGAGCCTGTGGCCCCAGCAGCTTTCCAAGACAGGTGGAGGGGACCCCACACCATACTTGAGCAAAAGGGAGAGGTCACTTACTTGGTGGACCTTGGAACTCCCAGGAGGCCCCACAGGGTGCTCTATGTTAACAGGCTCAAGCCTTATGTTGACAGGGCAGACATGGGCTTGCTCATGGCTACTGATGAGGGACAGGGGGAAGAGAGTGACCCACTCCCTGACCTCCTCTCACAGAACCCTGATGATGGCTCAGTAGATGGTGTAGCTTTGGCAAGCAGCCTCACTGAGCAGCAACAGTCTGATTGCAGGAAGGTCCTCAATCAGTTTAGGCAAATGTTCTCACTGACTCCAAGTCAGACCACCTGGTGTACCCATGAAGTGGACACAGGTGAAAACCTACCTGTAAAGAACAAAATTTACAGGCAACCTGACCATGTCAGGGACTGCATCAGGACTGAGGTCCAAAAGATGCTGGAATTGGGAGTCATTGAGCCCTCAACTAGTCCTTAGGCTAGTCCAGTGGTCTTGGTACCTAAACCTCACACCAAAGATGGTAAGAGAGAGATGAGGATTTGTGTTGACTACAGAGGACTCAATGCAGTCACTAGGACTGATGCTCATCCTATTCCAAGGGCAGATGAACTCATAGATACTTTGGCCTCAGCCAAGTTTCTGAGTACTTTTGACCGTACAGCTGGCTACTGGCAAATCAGACTAGCTGAGGATGGCAAGCCAAAAACAACATTCTCAACCCCTAGTGGGCACTACCAATTTGTGGTGATGCCTTTTGGCTTGAAGAATGCACCTGCCACATTTCAAAGGTTGGTGAACAAAGTTCTCACAGGCCTGGAAGACTATAGTGCAGCTTATCTAGATGATATTGCTGTCTTTAGTTCCACCTGGGAGGATCACCTGGTCCACCTGAGAAATGTTTTGGAGACCTTGCAAAAGGCAGGCCTCGCTATCAAGGCTACTAAGTGCCAGATAGGGCAGAGTCAGGTTGTATACCTGGGCCACCTTGTGGGTGGAGGCCAGGTTCAACCATTGCAGAGCAAAATCCAGACCATCATGGAATGGATTGCTCCAACTAACCAGACTCAGGTCAGAGCTTTCTTGGGCCTGACTAGGTACTACAGAAGATTTGTACAGGATTATAGGTCCATAGAGACTCCCTTGAATGATCTTACATCAAAGAGAATGCCCAAGAATGTTCAGTGGACAGTTAGCTGTCAAAAGGCATTTGATGACCTCAAGCAGGCCATGTGCACTGCTCCCATTCTGCAATGTCCTGACTATTCCAAACAATTCATTGTTCAAACTGATGCATCTGAGTTGGGGGTAGGGGCTGTGTTATCACAATTGAATGCAGAGGGTCAGGATCAGCCAGTAGCTTTTATTAGCAGAAGGCCGACCCCCAGGGGGAAACGTTGGTCAGCTATTGAGAGGGAAGCATTTGCTGTGGTTTGGGCTCTGAAGAAGTTGAGGCCATACTTGTTTGGAACTCACTTCATTGTTCAGACTGACCACAAGCCCCTCTTGTGGCTAAAACAGATGAAGGGTGAAAACCCCAAACTTTTGAGGTGGTCCATTTCCCTACAGGGGATGGACTATACAGTGGAACATAGATCTGGGAGTAACCATGCCAATGCAGATGGACTCTCCAGATATTTCCACTTAGAACATGAAGACTCAACTGGTCAAGGTTAGTCTCATCTCCTTTCGTTTGGGGGGGTTGTGTGGGATAGTAGGATCTGCTTCTTATGGTTACCCCCCACGTTTTGCTTTTTGCACCCACTGTTTTGACTAGTCTGGCTGGGATCCTGCTATTCAGGACCCCAGCCTATCTGCTTTCTCCCTTAAATTGCAATGTATGTACTTTGGTACAACTCCAGATTGGTAACTGGGGTACCCTTATCAGTGCCTAGTATATGGTACACATGTACCCAGGGCATAGGTACCCCAGAGGCCTCCCATGGGCTGAAGCATGTATTATGCCACCCATGAGAGGCCATGCAAAATGGAACCTCAGGTCTGCTACTGCAGCCTGTGTGAGCTGGTGATTGCACCACTTACTTTAGATATAGGTTCACTATATCTATATATATCACTACACTTAAAACTTTGTAAGTCACCCCTATAGCAGGCCTTAACAATACTGAAGGCAGGGTGCTGGGTTTTGCATGAGAGGGTGCTCCTGCATGAGCAGGGCCCCTCTGCAGTCTTCGGAGACCATTCTCCCGGGCTGTACATGATACTACCAGCTATATAGGTAGAGGTGCATTATAACCTCACAGTAAATGGTATCTCGAAAACGACTGCAACGAAGTATGTCGTGTTTGGTGTCAAACACCTTGGAATCATACCTCCACACCAGTAACTGGTGTGGGAGGTATGATTTATTTATTTATTTAGTTATTTATTTATGTGTCTTATAGAGCGCCCGAATCACCCCCAGAGGGGTATCGCCGCGCTATGAAAGTGCTATCAGGTCAGCGTAGGGGGACTAAAGGGAAATTACAGAGTCATCAAGGGGGTCTGAAAAAGTGCGGTTTTGAGAAGTCGGCGGAATTGTAGATAGTTGGTGCATTCACGAAGATGAAGCGGAAGTTGATTCCAATATGAGGGGGCCAGGTGGTAAATGGCCTTCCCCCCAGTGCATGATTTCTTTATCCGAGGAACCACAAGGAGTGATTTCGATCCAGAACGGAGTATTCTGGGGGGCTGATGGCGCGTGAGTCTCTCACTAATGTAGCTGGGAGCGTTGCCGTGAAGTGCCTTTTGCACTATACAGCAAATTTTGAAGCGGATCCGTTTCCGAACAGGCAACGAGTGAAGTCCCTGGAGTAGCGGCAAGGAAGCGGTTCTGGCTGGAGAGTTAAAAAACAATCGGGCGGCGGTATTTTGAACCACCTGAAGTCTGTTGAGTGATGCTTCAGTGGCTGAGATAAGGAGGGCATTGCAGTAGTCAAGGTGACTTACCACAAGGGCCTGTAGTAAAGTTTTCCTGACTGTCAGAGGGAGGAAAGGAAAAGCATTCCTCAAAAGACTTAATGTAAAGAAACAGGTGCTCACGGTAGCTGAGACTTGAGTTTTCATCGAAAGTTTCTGATCTATGTGCACGCCTAGATTTTTCACCACTGCCTTAGGAGTAGGAGTGGGACCTAAATTGGTAGGCCACCAATCTGGGGACCATAGTAAGGGCGCCTCTCCAAAGAGCATAATTTCCGTTTTACTGGCATTTAACTGGAGAAAGTTGTTTCTCATCCATTTCGAAATTGCGTTCATACCTTCAGAGAAGGCCAGCTGAGTGTTAACAGAATTTCTGTCAAATGCCATTAGTAGCTGGGTGTCATCCGCATAAGAAATAGGGATGAAACCCAGGGTCCTAAGAAAATCTGCCAGAGGGGCCACATAAATGTTAAACAGCGTAGGGCTCAAGCAGGATCCCTGGGGTACGCCTTTGGTCAGCTTTGATGTAGAGGATTGGAAGTACCCAAGTTAACAGTTTGAGTGCGATTATTTAGGAAGTTAGACAGCCACAGATAAGCTTGATTTTGAATACCAACATTTCTTAGTCTAGATAGAAGAATAGAGTGGGATATCGTGTCAAACGCTGCTGACAGATCCAGCAGCACTAACAGTACCGCTTGTCCATTATCTAGGAAATGTCGGAGGTTATCCGTGACTGCAATTAGTGCTGTCTCTGTACTAAATCTGGGACGAAAACCCAACTGGGAGGGATCAAAACCCCCTATTGATTCCATGAAATCCGAAAGATGTTGATTCACATGCTTCTCCAGGAATTTACTCAAGTAGGGCAGCAAGGAGATATGGTGGTAATTGGATAGGTCTTCCGGAAGAGCATTGGGTTTTTTCCGGATTGGAATTATTTGGGCAGCTTTCCATTCCTTGGAATCATACCTCCACACCAGTAACTGGTGTGGGAGGTATGATTCCTCCCCTCAGAACCGAGGTTCTGGGGGTACCTAAGTCTACTGGTACCAACTTTCTCGAGCCTTACAGCACAAAATGGATGCTGCCAGCCACAGACACGAGTCTGCCCTCCTGCTGCTGAGCCAAGCTCGAGCAGGGGAAGGCAGCACAATAGGCATCCTGTCACAGGGAGGTGTTACCACCTTCCAGACAGGATTTAGTGTATTGGGGCTGGGTGGGTGCACTGTCTCAGTGCCAGAAAGTCTGCACGAGGGGCACACTTGGTGTCCCTGTGCATAGTCCAGTTCAAACCAGTTCTAGGAGCCATTTGCTCCTGCTCTGGCGCGAAACTGGACAAAGGACATGGGAGTAGGCTCCCCCCTGTCCTGTCCCTCCCCTAAGAGGGTCCCTAGAATCTGTTCAAACCTCTCCCGTGGGTATAAAATGGGTTACCTGGCTACAGGACATTAGATTTTACATGGACAAGATACTGCAAGAAGATACCTCTACACTTCAACCGTCTGGACACGCTGGACTTCGCTGGACCTCCCTTGGGCTCGACTTCATCTTCCCTTGCCGTTCCCAGTCTTGCCACTGTCCGTGATCCATACAGGCTCCGTGCAGGACCCTGTGGACCTCCAAGACAACAGAAGAATCTCCCTTGGAGTGAAGGAGTCACTCCCCTGCAAACGCAGGCACCGTAACACATCTGACCTGTTTGCTGACCCTGAGCTTCTGCAGACTCCAAAGGCTCCAGCAACACAAGATGTGAGTTGCTGAAGGTCTCTGAAGTCGAGCTGCCCTCTTACCGAGATTGAGGCAGATACACCTCGTGGGGATCGCATAACCCATACCCCTGTGTACCGCATCCATTTGCAGCTGCACATGCTTGTTGTCATGCAACAATTCCGTGCATTGGGCCATTTGCAGCCCTAACCCCAGCGTATCTTTTCTGAGAAGGACTCTGGCATTCTCACACTCTGTGCCCTGCTAGCTGGTATCCTGTGAAACCACCTGAGATCCCCTCACGACTCCTGTGCCTTCGGCCTGTGGGTCCACTTGAGGGTCAACTTTGCTTTGTTTGGGCTCCCCTAGTTGCTCCAGGCCTGCCCTGACTCCCCTTGCTGTGGTGAGTCTCCTGGTCCTTGCTGGGCCAGATCGACACCGAATTTGACCATCTACGTTGTTTGCCGCTGCCAAGGCTTGTTGGTGCTCCTGCCGGACACCAACCCCTCAGCACTCGACATCCTTTGTGGGACAGCTCGTATCCAGCTCCTGGTTGTCCAAGACGTCTCCTGGTCTGCACAGCTGAAGAGTCAAGATCACCATCAACACACCTGAAGCACCCAACATCGGTGGGCATTCATCTACCGAGCCCCTGGTCACTCCAAAGAGACCCAGACTCTGTCCCCTCTGCTTTCAGGTTCTTCTCATCTAGAATCCACGTTTGGATTCCACCGGACACTTTTCTTTCTTCCAGCAGCAGCATTCCTTTGTCGACATCCATAGAGAACGACGAGGGTTTCCGACGCCACTTCGCACCTATGCACCCGGCTCCTCTGGGATAGGTAACTCTGGTACAAAGGTATCCACGGGTGGGGTGGCTCTCCAAACTCTTAAGTTCCAAGGGTTGTCTTCGTAATCTGCTGGGAAGGGTCCTTAAACTCTGATTTTCCAGCCGCGACTTTCCCATTGAATTGTACGGAGCACGCGGTCGTGTTCTCACACTGCACCCGTCCTCCGTGTGGTCCCTACTCACTCACCTTGGGTGGTTCCTTGGGGTCCCAGCGATTCTACACCTTCTAGACTAGGTCTAGTCCCGAGTCGTGGTTCTTATGCCACTTATTTTGTATATGGTTTGGTCTCGCCCGGGAGCCCACTGTGTATTGTGCTACTTACTATTTATAGGGCGCTGTCTACAAGGTATCGTTTTCTGTTCGGTTGGGTGATCGATGGCCCGCGTTTTCACGCACAACACATATAGATGGTAAGTTTCACTTTATGTTTTAAAAGTTCGCTATCAATATTATCGGTTAAGTCCTTTCGCACCGTTTGAATGGTAGGAGGTTTTCTTCTTCGATTGCGATAAGCACTGCTGCAATCTCTATGGCCTTACAGGGCTCTGCCCTTTACATGACGGTCCCCAGTTGCCAGCTTTCTCATTAGTTTAGTTGCACGTGGAGTATTTTCCATGACTTGTTATCTAAGTATATCAAATCTTTACTGCCTAAGATTAACATCTAGGTTACAAAACTGTTGACCTTGCTGAAACTAGGCATTTTCGATCTCATGCTAGTATTGTGTAATATGATAAATACTCTCCAGACACGTAAATTGTCATGCCACAATTTATTGTTTGTGTTCCCATATTGCTACATCCTTTGTTTATAGATTTTCTTTCAACTTATAGATCTTTGTTGCAAGCTCACTGGTAGGAAGATGTCGCTTTAAACACCACACAGTTGAGAGCTGTTGGATTTTATGCCATTTACAATCACGCATTTATGGAAATAAGAGAATTTAGACAAACGTCTCTCATTATCAAACTAGGTGCGTACACCATTACCCCCTCATGGGTCCTCCCCGTCCCAGTCCTTACTACGTGAGGCAGTCCTGCCTCCACCCAGCCAATCACAACGCCAGTATTTTAATATTACATAAGCCCCGCCCACCTACCGCCATGCCTGTTTTTTTTCTGCTCCGATGGCGGTCGGAACGCTGGTGCTCCCGGTTCCTGTTTCCTGGTCTGGATTTTCTTCAGGACGGTGCCGTGAGTGTTTGAAGTTGCAGTTTTATGTTCTGCATTGTTTTACTTGTTGTCGGCGCGGCCGCTCCGGTATTCCGGTCGACCACGCTCCTGTTCTGGGGTCAGGGATGCTCCCCATTCATGTGCTGGGCTGGGGCGGGGAGTTTTGTGGTTTCCTGGCCCCGGGTCGTTCCGGCGCTGGGGCTCTCGTGCAGCGTCCGGCCCCCGCGGCCATTGTCCTTTGATCTATGGCTGTGGGTGGAGACTACAGGGCTGCCCTTTTTTATTTTCACTCACCTTTGCGTGATTGGGTGATTGGGGGCAGTATTTATTGGAGGTTGCTGGGCACTTCCTTTGATTGTGTGGTGAGTTCCTGTTGGTTTGACACTGGATTTCTCGCCATGAGTGAAGGGGCTTCTTCACCTGTGCCTGCTAAGGCGATTTCGAAGCAGCATAATGTTCAGGATCTGCAGGAGGATGACGTCTTGCAGATTTCTAGGGCGGATTTACAGGACTTGATTGATTCTGCGGTCCAGTCTGCGCTGCTGGAGCCTGCAGCTAAGCGGGCTAAGGATGATGAGGACGACATGGACATTTCCCCTAAGGGAAAGTACGTCCGGGGCAAGGTTTTTCTGACATGCTGGTCCATATTCGGGAGGTGCTTGGGTTTGACCCTAAATCCCTGGCTGAGGAGGGATTTTACGCTCAATATAGTTCCTCTGTGGTGGATGACCTCCCCTTCCATGATGTCCTGAAGGATATCCTCACAAAGGAGTGGCTTGAGGTGGATAAGCAGGGTATTCCGCGATTCCTGGGGAAGCGGTATCGCTTGGCGGACTTTGATTCCCAGTTTCCTGCGCTTCCAAAGGTTAATTCTCTTTTGTCCTCTATGGCTTCCGCCTCTTCTTCCTCTTTGTCCTCGGAGGAGGCTTCCTTTCAGATCCGGTGGAGCGTAAGGTGGAGTCTGCTCTCAAGCCGTTCTTACGCCGCTTCTCACTTTGGGGTACGTGCTAGCACTTATGCGGCCTATGCTTCGCAGGTCCTGCTTAAGGATTTCGATAAACTGTTTGACTGTCTTCAGGATCAGGGGGACCCTACTCCTGTGTTGGCTCAAATGGAGGTGTTGGCACAATTCCTCTCGGATGTCACTTTTGATTCCTTGTGGGCTTTCTCCTCGGCTGCTGGGGCAGCGGTGGCTGGAAGGAGGTCTCTGTGGACAAAACCTTGGCGTCTTGAGGCTGCACAGAAGGCCTTAGTCCATAAACTGCCTTTTGAGGGTCCCCGTCTTTTTGGGGATGCTTTGAATACGATGGTGCAGCGCTCAGCGGAGGAAAAGTAGTTGTTGAAGCCTTTTCAGCCTGCTCCTAAGAAGAGGTCTTTCTTTCAGAAGCAGGGGTTTCAAGGGGTTTTGTCATCTCAGCCCTTTCGTGGTCGGGCCCGTGGTCGGGGGGCCGCGTACCATTATAAATCCCGGCCTCAGCAACAGCAGCAGCAGCAGCAACAACAGCCTCCCTCTGGTGCAGGACAGAAGTGACTATGCCGTTGTGGGGGCTCGTCTCCGTTTGTTTCTGGACCGTTGGTCAGCTCTGATTTCCGACCAGTGGGTCTTGTCTGTCATCGAGTGGGGTTACCAGATTCCCTTCCGGGGCCCTCCCCTCTGGATTGTTTCCTGGTTACCCCGTTGTCAAGAGACCCCGTGCGGCGCTCTGCCATGTTGTCCGGCGTCGCCATGTTGTTACGGAAAGGGGCTGTGGTGCCGGTTCCAGTGGAAGAAGTGGGCCTGGGGTTCTATTCCCATCTGTTTCTGGTTCCAAAGCCCGATGGTTCCTTCCGCCCCATATTGAATCTCCGTTCCCTGAACAAATTGGTGCGGTTGGATCATTTTCGGATGGTCACGTTGCAGTCCGTCATTCCCCTCATCCAGGAGGGCGATTTTTGGCGTCCCTGGACCTAGAGGACGCTTATTTTCACGTTCCGGTCCATCCTGCCAGTCAGCGGTTCCTGAGGTTTGCTGTTCAAGGGAGGCATTTCCAGTTTCAGGTTCTGCCGCTCAGCCTCTCCACTGCTCCCAGGACTTTTACCAAGGTATTGGCTCCTGCTGTGGGGGTTTTGCAACGTCGGGGTTTCTCCGTGTTTCCCTATATTGATGATTGTTTGGTCTCTGCTTCCTCCTTTCCTAAGGCTCTTCTGGCGGTGGAGGCTACGCTGACCCTGTTCCAGGAGCTGGGGTTCAAGGTGAATCTGGCCAAGTCGCATCTGGATCCTGTTCAGAGGCTGCAGTTCATCGGGGGTCTGTTCGACACGTCTCTGGGGGCGGTGTTTCTCCCTCCTGTTCTGATCCTTTCCTTACAGACTCTGTTGCGGGATCTATTGAGCCGTCCCTCTGCCCCGGCTCGTGTTTGGTTGCGGGTCCAGGGATTGATGGCTGCAACCACTGCTGTGGTTCCTTGGGCTCGCCTCCATCTCAAGCCCTTGGTAACTCATCTGTTGGCTCGGTGGGACCCCTCCCGGGCGGATTACGAGACTCTGGTTCTCTCTCTCCTGCTCTGGTTCTGGACTTGGACTGGTGGCTTTGCACTCCCAATCTGGAGAAGGGGGTGCGGTTTTGTCTTCCCCTCCCCTTCTGTTGACTACGGATGCCAGTCTTTGGGGTTGGGGGCCACCTTGGGGTCCTTGGAAGCGAAGGGTCGGTGGTCTCGGGGGACAGCGCCCGTTCCTCGAACTGGCGGGAGTTGGCGGCCGTCTGGGAGGCGGTGCAGTTCTTTCAGGTTCATCTCCACGGGTCGAATCTGTTGGTTCGTACCGACAATCAGGTGGCTCGTTGTTACTTGAACCGTCAGGGGGGGACGAGGTGCGCGTCTCTGAACCTGTTGGCCTCCTTGATTTGTGCTTGGGCGGAATCTCATCTGTTGGCCTTGAGAGCGGTGTACATTCTGGGACAGTTGAATTTTCATGCGGACGCTTTGAGCCGCAACCTTCCATCCTCTGTTCTGTACCATCTCTCTCTTCCTCTGTTTCAGTCCCTTTGTCTTCGGTTCGGGACTCCCTGGATCGATCTCTTGCCTCTCCTCACAACGCTCTTCTACCCCGGTTTTGTTCGGAGGTGCTGTGTCCTCAGGCTTGGGCGGTGGATGCTCTGTCAATTCCCTGGCCTTCGGGCCTTCTGTATGCATTCCCTCCTATTCCCTCCTCCCGAGGGTGCTGCAGAAGATTCGGGGGGGAGAGGGTTTCGGTCCTGTTGATTGCTCCTTTCTGGCCTCGCCGCATTTGGTTTCCTCTCCTGTGGCGGCTGGCGGAGGGTCGGTTTGTCCGGCTTCCTTTGTGCCCGGCTCCTCTTCAGTTTCCGCTCCTGTCTCTGTCTTGTCTTCATCGTTTGCAGCTGACAGCTTGGCTCTTGAGCGGTTGACGTTGGAGTCTTTGGGCTGTTCCTCTGTGGTGGCTCGTGACATTCAGTTGTCGCGGCGCCCTTCGACCCTTAAGTGCTATGGTCGACATTGGGGTTCTTTTGTCTCTTGGTGTTCTTCCCATGGGGTGGATCCTGTGCTGGGGGATCCTGCTTCTGTGTTGGATTTTCTCAGGGATGGTTTTTTGTTGGGCCTTTCCCCTTCCACTTTGTCTGCTCAGTGGGCGGCGGTCCGTGCTTGTAGGGGTCCTGGGGCCTCATTGGAGGTTCTTGCTCCATTGGTCAGTCGGCTTCTTCGGAGTTTTCGGCTTCGTCAGCCGGTCTCTCCTGTTCTCGTTCCTTCTTGGGATTTGCCTACTGTTTTGCGGGGTCTGCAGTTGCCCCCTTTTGAGCCTTTGCTGGAGGCGGATTTGGTGTGGCTGTCCGCTAAGGTGGCTTTTTTGCTGGCCATAACCTCCGCTCGCAGGTTGGGTGAGTTGGGTGCCTTGCTCATTTCGTTTCCTTATTTGCAGTTCCTGCAGGATCGGGTCGTTTTGCGGCTTGATCCGGCTTTCCTGCCTAAGGTTTCTTCCAAATTTCATTTGCAACAGGAGGTGATTCTTCCTGATTTGCCTACTGTGGGGATTCCCTTGTTCCCCTTCCTTGGATGTTCGCAGGGCTCTCCAGATTTACCTCCAACGTTCCCTGGGGTTTCGGGTTTCTCCTTCCCTGTTTGTCTCCTGTGGGGGTGTGGCTAAGGGGAAGAAGGTTTCCACTTCCACGATCAGTCGGTGGGTGCGTTTGGCGGTCTGCCAATCTTATAAGTCTTTGGATCTGACTCCTCCGTCTCAGGTGCAGGGCCGTTCGACGCGTTCTGTGTCTGCTTCCTGGGCTGAGGCGGCGGGGGTCTCTATCCAGGAGATTTGTAGGGCAGCCACCTGGCAGTCCCATCACACTTTTGTGCGGCATTATCGGCTTGATGTTTTACATGCCTCTGCTGACAGTTTTTCTGTTGGCGTCTTGAACGCTGCTGTTCGTTGATCATTTCTTGATTAAAGTTTTGTACTTTGCATGGATCCCTGGTGTCCTGCGTTTTTTGTTGGTTCTCTGCTTGTGAGTTCCTCACGTAGTAAGGACTGGGACGGGGAGGACCCATGAGGGGGTAATGTCTTGTTACTTACCGGTAATCTTCATTACCCCGATTAGGGTCCTCCCCGTCCCAGTCCTCTTCCTCCCTCCCTCCCGCTGTGTTTGTGTCAGAGTCTTGTTGATAACAGGCATGGCGGTAGGTGGGCGGGGCTTATGTAATATTAAAATACTGGCGTTGTGATTGGCTGGGTGGAGGCAGGACTGCCTCACGTAGTAAGGACTGGGACGGGGAGGACCCTAATCGGGGTAATGAAGATTACCGGTAAGTAACAAGACATTATCATTCACATACTAATTCCAGCATACCAGCATTGTTTCTCTCAGTGAGACTTACGAAAGTGCACATTTTTCTTATTCAGAAATCTGAGCTCCCGCTGGGATGCTGTCTCTGCAGAAACACGATTTTTGTCATCTATTCAACACTATGTGAAAGTACTTTAGGTAAGGCTGTATTAGGCACACATCCTCTGAGATTGTGGCTCGCAATGCCATTACCTAGCACTCATAGTTTTGTTATACCTTCCCCTCTCAGGTTACATATCATCCTTACAAGACGCTGTTGCACATTTTTGCCAGCAGCCTTTTTGCCATCCTCATAGTTTGTAAGTATCCCTAAGTATGCTCTTGACATAGCGAGAGAACACGCATCTGGTAGCACATGATATTGTCGTCTGTTGTGTCCCTCCTTTTCTCTGGGTTAAAGTACTTTGGGCTTTACTCTGTGTAATTAAGGTGACCGTTACATCTTGCCTTCTTGGTCGTTTTGCGTTTTCCTTTTTTCTGGTTTCTCACTTTAAAGTAATATTTCTCATGCTTCTATAACACTCCTCTTGGTAAGTATGGGGAGTCACATTTTCCTGTGGTGTGGGCATTAATAGGTGTGACTTTCTGGTCTGTGTAAATAACTTAATGCTCTTTGGAATCATGGTCCAATCGATTTATAAATCTTTAATATGGGCTCGTAATACTTGTTATTTATGTTTTTTTAGGTCCCCTGGGTGTTTTGTGACTTTTGTGGGTATCTGGAAAGGTCCTGAAGAAGGTGGTCGCATTACTCCTCTTATGCCACCGAAACGCGCGTCGACCTAATGTTCAGACCCTGTTGAACATATGCAACATACTTGGTCGTGGAGATTACGCAATTTGTAGTCTCCCCTTTTCCCAGATGCGTTCAGTGTGAATGTTGTATGAGTCTGTATGTGTTTGGATGAGCTTTGTATTTTGTCTTTTTGGTATATGTAAATGTTTTCTCTCCGGGGGTGTCTTGTTCGACAGTATATTGTATGTACCTTTGAATCCCATGTGGAAAGTCTGTTGATTTTTAATTAAATAGATATACAAAAAAAGTTTTAAAAGAATAAATAAGAAAGAAATGAATTGCAATGAAATAGATAAAGAACTTAAATAAACAGTGATGATTAAATCAATTTTGTTAGCTTTATTGATATGATGTAACTGGTTGTTGAGCCCATGTCAAACTTAGTTACTGTGACAAAAGAAATATAGGCCTTGAGGGAGCGCTTCATTGGATGTTTGACTTTTCCCCTTTTCTCCCTGGCCTCAAATTATCTTTTTCTAGAGGGGGTCCCCACTTTTGCATTAGCTACTTACGTTTGATTCTTTGCAACTGTGTTATTTGATTTGTGTTCTATCCTCGTGTAGAGGATACTAGAGAGTGTTATATATAATAAATACATATTTTTATAACTATTGTGTGGTTTCCCTTTCATTTAACCAATACTATAAGGTTGCATTCTGGTAAAACAAGGGGCTTAACATTCCTTCAAGACTTAGCCTGAAGGCTGCTCTCCATAGCTACCACTAGGATAGCTTTCAATAAAGGTTATCTTTGACCTAATCACCATAAGGGTTGTTTGGACTGGTACAAGGTGCCAACTTTAATTAGTGGACAGCATATACCAGGCCAACTTCTCACATTGGTGTGCAGCGGTTGGGATTCAAGCCTGCATTGTTTTTCCAGATAAATCTTTGTATTGAATAACTGAAAAACCACTAGTATCTAGGAACATATAATACTAGCTTAAGATAGTAAGTTCTACTGAACTTGGGGTTGGGTAAGCCAAGGGTCTAGCACACCCTTTCTCCAACCTAAGAGAGTTTAGTTCCCACTAGGTTAGGTAGGTGCCTGCACCACACCTCACTTAGTATGTCCTCTAATGGGAATGCCGCTGGTGGCAACCTGCCTACTAAATATGATAGCTTTGCATTCACTGAATTAAAAGCTATGTGTGTATCTAGGAAGCTGAGGACAGGGAGAAATGCCAACACTCAACGTCTCATTGATGCATTACTGCTAGATGACATTAGGAAGACTCCTGGGTCAGATGAGCAGGATAGAGTGGGTGGTACAGGGGAAGAAGATAGGTCAGGAGGGGACACCTTCTATGACCTGGACTCAAACCCTGGACAGGAGGATCAAAATGATCCACCCCTGAACAACTCAGATCCCCAGGAGGAAGAAGAAGAAGAGAGTCAAGAAGACCATCACTTTATTCCTCCAGGGAGAGTGCAGAGTTTACCATGGAGATCTAGGTCTCCCTCTGCTGAGTCAGATCATTCTAGACATTCTATAGGGACCTCTGTTTCTAGCAAGAGGGACAACTCTTATGACAGGGAGTGCCAATTACTAGAGCTTGAGAAAGCTAAGTTTAGGCTCAGGCAACAGCAATTGGCCCTGGATAAAGAGTCCCTAGAAGTCCAGAAGGCTAGAAAGAAATTGGGACTAGAGTCCCATGGTGGCAGCTATAGTGTCCCTAGGGTTAGGGAACACACCTTTGATCATAGGAACCTGAGCAAGATTGTCCCTCCCTTCCATGTAGGGGATGACATCCAGAAATGGATAACTGCTTTGGAGAGGGCCTGTAAAGTTCAGAAGGTCCCTCAAGAGCAGTGGGCAGCTATCTTGTGGCTCTCCTTTGCTGACAAAGGTAGAGATAAGCTCCTCACTGTTAGAGAAGAGGATGCTGATAATTATTCAGTCCTGAAGAGTGCTCTCATTGAAGGGTTTGGCTTAACCACTGAACAGTACAGGATTAAGTTCAGAGACACCCAGAAGACACAGACTCAGGACTGGGTAGACTTTGTTGATTGTGCCATTAAGGCTCTGGAAGGCTGGTTACTTGGTAGCAAGGTGAATGATTTTAAAGGATTGTACAACTTGATTATGAGGGAGCAGATCCTTAATAATTGCCAAAACCAGTTGTTGCATCAATACCTGGTTGACTCTGATCTGACTTCTCCCCAAGAATTGGGAAAGAAGGCAGATAAGTGGGTCAGAACCAGGGTGAAGCAGAAAGCTCATACCAAAGGTGGTAACCAGAAGAAACTAGACTCTAAGAACTCAGATAAGGGTGGGGACAAAAATAAAGATCAAAAGTCTTCATCAGGGCCCCACAAACCTGCATCTGGGGGGGAGTCACAATCCAACAAGGGAAAGGGCAAAAGGAAACCTTGGTGTCACATCTGTAAGAGAAAACCCATTGGACAAAAGATGCCAATTGTCCAAGGGCCAAGGATTCTACTCCTACCACCACTGCCCCTAAGGCAACTGCCCCCCTTGCACAGTTTCAAGTGGTGGTACACAGAACAAGGGAATAGTGGGGTTAACCTTGGGCTCTGGGGTGGGTTCTGGCCTAGTCAGAACTCCAGCTCAGGCTGTTCTGGTCTGTCATGGAGGCATGGATTTTGCCTCCTTATTTGTTAGTCCCAGTAACCTGGGCAAATACAGACAACAGCCTTTAATAAATGGTAAGGAGGCCATGGCATACAGGGACACAGGTGCAAGTGTCACAATGGTGACAAAAGATCTTGTGGACCCTGACCAGATCATACTTGGTGAGATGTACCAAGTGACCAATGCTAGCAATGTCAGGACAGACCATTCCTTGGCAGTTGTTAATTTCACCTGGGGAGGGGTAACTGGCCCTAAGAAGGTTGTGGTAAGTTCAGACCCCCCTGTGGAATGCTTGTTGGGCAATGATTTGGAGACTTCAGCCTGGGCTGAAGTGGAACTCAGGACTCATGCAGCAATGTTGGGCATCACTGCAGATGTGTTTGCTATGACTAGGTCACAGGCCAAACAGAGAGCCACTGAGCAGGCCCTGGATCCTGAAAAGATGGACCAGGTGCCTTCCAAGAAGAGGAGCAGGAGGGGTAAGGCTGAGTCTTCCCCCCAGGCCCAGAGAGAGGGTCAGTCTTTTGAGGAAGATGACTCCAGTCCTATGGAAGGAACTGTCTCAGATGAACTTGAACCTGATCAGGTTGAGTTTTTGGGGACAGGGGGACCTTCTAGGGCAGATCTGAGCCAGGAGCAGCAAACCTGCCCTCTTGAACCCCTCAGACAGCAAGCTGCTGCTGAGGCTGCAGGGAATGTCAGTGGGTCCCACAGGATCTATTGGGATGAGGGACTTCTATATTCAGAGGGTAGAGACCCCAAGCCTGGTACCACCAGCGGGTTGGTTATACCTCTGAAGTTTAGGGGCTTCCTACTCACCCTAGCACATGCCATTCCCCTAGCAGGACACTTAGGCCAAAGAAAGACTTGGGACAGGCTTATCCCTCACTTTCACTGGCCTCATATGTCAGAGGACACAAAGGAGTTTTGTCGCTCTTGTATCACTTGCCAAGCCAGTGGTAAGGCAGGTGGTACTACAAAGGCCCCCCTGATACCACTACCTGTGGTGGGGGTTCCCTTTGAGAGGGTTGGGATTGACATAATTGGTCCCATGAACCCTCCAACAGCATCTGGACATTCTTACATCCTGGTGGTGGTGGACCATGCTACCAGGTATCCAGAAGCTATTCCCCTTAGGACCACCACAGCACCTGTGGTGGCAAGGGCCCTCCTGGGGATTTTCTCCAGGGTGGGTTTTCCTAAGGAGGTCTTAACAGACAGAGGTACAAACTTTATGTCTAGTTACATAACTGCAATGTGGAAAGAGTGTGGTGTAAACTACAAGTTTACCACACCCTATCATCCTCAATGCAATGGGTTGGTTGAAAGGTTCAACAAAACCCTAAAGGGCATGATAATGGGGCTCCCAGAAAAGCTCAGGCGAAAATGGGATGTTCTGTTGCCCTGCCTTCTCTTTGCCTACAGAGAGGTGCCACAGAAGGGGGTTGGCTACAGCCCTTTTGAACTTTTGTTTGGTCACCCAGTTAGGGGTCCACTGTGTTTGGTGAAGGAGGGATGGGAGTTACCTCTCAAACCTCCTAAACAGGATATTATGGACTATGTACTTGGTCTCCGCTCCAGGATGGCTGAGTATATGAAGAAGGCATCCAAAATCCTTGAGGCTAGTCAGGAATTGCAAAAGGCCTGGCATGACCAAAAGGCTGTCTTGACTGTTTACCAGCCAGGATAGAAGGTGTGGGTGCTGGAGCCTGTGGCCCCAGCAGCTCTCCAAGACAGGTGGAGTGGACCCCACACCATACTTAAGCAAAAGGGAGAGGTCACTTACTTGGTGGACCTTGGAACTCCCAGGAGCCCCCACAGGGTGCTCCATGTGAACAGGCTCAAGCCTTATGTTGACAGGGCAGACATGGGCTTGCTCATGGCTACTGATGAGGGACAGGAGGAAGAGAGTGACCCACTCCCTGACCTCCTCTCACAGAACCCTGATGATGGCTCAGTAGATGGTGTAGCTTTGGCAAGCAGCCTCACTGAGCAGCAACAGTCTGATTGCAGGAAGGTCCTCAATCAGTTTAGGCAAATGTTCTCACTGACTCCAAGTCAGACCACCTGGTGTACCCATGAAGTGGACACAGGTGAAAACCTACCTGTAAAGAACAAAATTTACAGGCAACCTGACCATGTCAGGGACTGCATCAGGACTGAGGTCCAAAAGATGCTGGAATTGGGAGTCATTGAGCCCTCAACTAGTCCTTGGGCTAGTCCAGTGGTCTTGGTACCTAAACCTCACACCAAAGATGGTAAGAGAGAGATGAGGTTTTGTGTTGACTACAGAGGACTCAATGCAGTCACTAGGACTGATGCTCATCCTATTCCAAGGGCAGATGAACTCATAGATACTTTGGCCTCAGCCAAGTTTCTGAGTACTTTTGACCTTACAGCTGGCTACTGGCAAATCAGACTAGCTGAGGATGCCAAGCCAAAAACAGCATGTCTCAACCCCTAGTGGGCACTACCAATTTGTGGTGATGCCTTTTGGCTTGAAGAATGCACCTGCCACATTTCAAAGGTTGGTGAACAAAGTTCTCACAGGCCTGGAAGACTATAGTGCAGCTTATCTAGATGATATTGCTGTCTTTAGTTCCACCTGGGAGGATCACCTGGTCCACCTGAGAAATGTTTTGGAGGCCTTGCAAAAGGCAGGCCTCACTATCAAGGCTACTAAGTGCCAGATAGGGCAGAGTCAGGTTGTATACCTGGGCCACCTTGTGGGTGGAGGCCAGGTTCAACCATTGCAGAGCAAAATCCAGACCATCATGGAATGGGTTGCTCCAACTACCCAGACTCAGGTCAGAGCTTTCTTGGGCCTGACTGGGTACTACAGAAGATTTGTAAAGGATTATGGGTCCATAGTGACTCCCTTGAATGATCTTACATCAAAGAGAATGCCCAAGAAAGTTCAGTGGACAGTTAGCTGTCAAAAGGCATTTGATGACCTCAAGCAGGCCATGTGCACTGCTCCCATTCTGAAAAGTCCTGACTATTCCAAACAATTCATTGTTCAAACTGATGCATCTGAGTTGGGGGTAGGGGCTGTGTTATCACAACTGAATGCAGAGGGTCAGGATCAGCCAGTAGCTTTTATTAGCAGAAGGCTGACCCCCAGAGGGAAACGTTGGTCAGCTATTGAGAGGGAAGCATTTGCTGTGGTTTGGGCTCTGAAGAAGTTGAGGCCATACTTGTTTGGAACTCACTTCATTGTTCAGACTGACCACAAGCCCCTCTTGTGGCTAAAACAGATGAAGGGTGAAAACCCCAAACTTTTGAGGTGGTCCATTTCCCTACAGGGGATGGACTATACAGTGGAACATAGACCTGGGAGTAACCATGCCAATGCAGATGGACTCTCCAGATATTTCCACTTAGAACATGAAGACTCAACTGGGCAAGGTTAGTCTCATCTCCTTTCGTTTGGGGGGGGGTTGTGTAGGAAAGTAGGATCTGCTTCTTATGGTTACCCCCCACTTTTTGCTTTTTGCACCCACTGTTTTGACTAGTCTGGCTGGGATCCTGCTATTCAGGACCCCAGCCTATCTGCTTTCTCCCTTAAATTGCAATGTATGTACTTTGGTACAACTCCAGATTGGATACTGGGATACCCTTATCAGTCCCTAGTATATGGTACACATGTACCCAGGGCATAGGTACCCCAGAGGCCTCCCATGGGCTGAAGCATGTATTATGCCACCCATGAGAGGCCATGCAAAATGGAACCTCAGGTCTGCTACTGCAGCCTGTGTGAGCTGGTGATTGCACCACTTATTTTAGATATAGGTTCACTATATCTATATATATCACTACACTTAAAACTTTGTAAGTCACCCCTATAGCAGGCCTTAACAATCCTGAAGGCAGGGTGCTGGGTTTTGCGTGAGAGGGTGCTCCTGCATGAGCAGGGCCCCTCTGCAGTCTTCGGAGACCATTCTCCCGGGCTGTACGTGATACTACCAGACATATAGGTAGAGGTGCATTATAACCTCGCGTTAAATGCTATCTCGAAAACGACTGCAACGAAGTATGTCGTGTTTGGTGTCAAACACCTTCGAATCATACCTCCACACCAGTAATTGGTGTGGGAGGTATGATTCATCCCCTCAGAACCGAGGTTCTGGGGGTGCCTAAGTCTACCGGTACCAACTTTCTCGAGCCTTACAGCACAAAATGGATGCTGCCAGCCACAGACACGAGTCTGCCCTCATGCTGCTGAGCCAAGCTCGAGCAGGGGAAGGCAGCACAATAGGCATCCTGTCACAGGGAGGTGTTACCACCTTCCAGACAGGATTTAGTGTATTGGGGCTGGGTGGGTGCACTGTCTCAGTGCCAAAAAGTCTGCACAAGGGGCACACTTGGTGTCCCTGTGCATAGTCCAGCTCAAACCAGTTCTAGGAGCCATTTGCTCCTGCTCTGGCGCAAAACTGGAGAAAGGACATGGGAGTAGCCACCCCTCTGTCCTGTCCCTCCCCTAGGAGGGTCCCTAGAATCTGTCCAACACTCTCCCGTGGGTATAAAATGGGTTACCTGGCTACAGGACATTAGATTTTACGTGGACAAGATTCTGCAAGAAGATACCACTACACTTCGACCGTCTGGACACGCTGGACTTCGCTGGACCTCCCTTGGGCTCGACTTCGTCTTCCCTTGCCGTCCCCAGTCTTGCCACTGTCCTTGATCCATACAGGCTCTGTGCAGGACCCTGTGGACCTCCAAGACAACAGAAGAATCTCCCTTGGTGTGAAGGAGTCACTCCCCTGCAAACGCAGGCACCGTAACGCATCTGACTGGTTTGCTGACCCTGAGCTCCTGCGGACTCCAAAGGTTCCAGCAACACAGGAGGTGAGTTTCTGAAGGTCTCCGAGGTCGAGCTGCCCTCTTACTGAGTTTGAGGCAGATATCCCTCGTGGATACCCCTGTGCACCGCGTCCATTTGCAGCTGCACATGCTTGTTGTTGTGCAACAATTCCGTGCATTGGGCCATTTGTAGCCCGAATCCCAGCGCATGTTTTCAGAGAAGGACTCCAGCATCCTTGCACTCTGTGCACTGTTAGCTGGTATCCTGTGAACCCACCTGAGGTCCCCTCACGACTCCCGTGCCTTCGGCCTGTGGGTCCACTTGAGGGTCAACTTTGCTTTATTTGGGCTCCCCTGGTTGCTCCAGGCCTGCCCTGACTCCCCTTGCTGTGGTGAGTCTCCTGGTCCTTGCTGGGCCAGATCGACACCGAATTTGACCATCTACGTTGTTTGCCGCTGCCAAGGCTTGTTGGTGCTCCCGCCGGACACCGACCCCTCAGCACTCGACATCCTTTGTGGGACAGCTCGTATCCGGCTCCTGGTCATCCAAGACATCTCCTGGTCCACACAGCTGAAGAGTCAAGATCACCATCAACACACCTGAAGCACCCGACATCGGTGGGCATTCGTCTACCGAGCCCCTGGTAACTCCAAAGTGACCCAGACTCTGTCCCCTCTGCTTTCAGGTTCTTCTCATCTAGAATCCACATTTGGATTCCACCGGACACTTTTCTTTCTTCCAGCAGCAGCATTCCTTTGTCAACATCCATAGAGAACGACAAGGGTTTCCGATGCCACTTCGCACCTATGCACCCGGCTACTCTGGGATAGGTAACTCTGGTACAAAGGTATCCACGGGTGGGGTGGATCTCCAAACTCTTAATTTCCAAGGGTTGTCTTCGTAATCTGCTGGGAAGGGTCCTTAATCTCTGATTTTCCAACTGCGACTTTCCCATTGAATTGTACGGAGCACGCAGTCGTGTTCTGACACTGCACCCGTCCTCCATGGGGTCCCTACTCACTCACCTTGGGTGGTTCCTTGGGGTCCCAGCGATTCTACACCTTCTAGACTAGGTCTAGTCCCGAGTCGTGGTTCTTATACAACTTATTTAGTATATGGTTTGGTCTCCCCCGGGAGCCCACTGTGTATTGTGCTACTTACGTTTGATTCTTTGCAACGGTGTTATTTGATTTGTGTTCTATCCTCATGTAGAGGATACTAGAGAGTGTTATATATAATAAATACACATTTTTATAACTACAGTGTGGTTTCCCTTTCATTTAACCAATACTATAAGGTTGCATTCTGGTAAAACAAGGTGCTTAACATTCCTTCAAGACTTAGCCTGAAGGCTGCTCTCCATAGCTATCACTAGGATAGCTTTCAATAAAGGTTATCTTTGACCTAATCACCATAAGGGTTGTTTGGACTGGTACAAGGTGCCCACTTTAATTAGTGGACAGCATATACCAGGCCAACTTCTCACAGATCCCACCAGCATCATCTCCACCAAGAAGTCACCATCCTGGAGTTTCGTTTTGGTGTCTATTTGTTCATAAAAATATAATCTATTTTTATAAATTGGAGTTGGATTTTTATTGTCTGTTGTGTCTTACTTATTTAATGTATTGGAGTTTTCAAATGCTTTACACACCTGTCTCCTAAGTTAAGCCTGGCAGCTCATTGCCAGCTACCAAGGGTTGAGCAAGGGAATAATTTATTGAGACCCTAACTGCACCTTTTATTATGTTTGTGGCCTTATTGCTAGTGGTAAGTCACTACTTATCACTACTAATAAACCACTTTCCAACATGTATACTTTGATGAGAATTATATAAACAATTTTGCACTTGTATTTTTTATGCAAATACTGTAATTTGTTTGATGATATTTATATTTGTTTGAACTATCTACCTGGTGTACTTGTGAATGTATTATATTAATGGTTTGCTACTTACATCTGGCAACACCATTGCTTCCTTTATGCGGTCTAAGAAGTGTATTTAAGAAATCTCTATGAGGTGTGTGCCTATGTGAATAAGGGCACAACCTAGCAGCCGCAGCCTGTCCATATGGGTAAAGGGGGCCATGCCTCCTCACCTTTTTACAGGGGGAAGAGAGTCTACCAGGCTGAACAAATGTCAGCTTGACAGACACTCTTCCTGTTCAGGTAAGGCAGCCAAGAGATAGAAATGCGCTAAATGTATATGCTGCTGGCTGAGTTGAACTTTGCCAGGCTGAGGATGTCACAGCTCTGTGGGCGTGACCTCCTCAGCTTGACAAAAATGCCACAAGCTGCTCCCCCTCATGACGAGGGAATGCATCACTGCTTGCCTCGGACCTGGGCAATCAGTAACATCTCGTCTCATAGTGGGGTGGGATCAACAACGCTCACTGAACCCACCCCACTCTGTGACAAGTGAGGGAAGGCAGCAGTCCCAAGCCTTCTGAGGCTTTCCTTTCCGGGAGCTGCAGGACAAGGCACGTTTTATTGAATGTTTGGTGTGTGCATGCGTGTATGTGTAAATGTATGAATTTGCTGTGAGTGAGTGTTGTGAATGTGTGTCCGCTTGTAAATGCATGGGTGTGAGTGAGTGTATATGTGTGCGTGTGTGGCCCACCCACCCACATCCTTGTCAAAATTACTGACCGCCACCACTGTTGTATTCCGCTTTAGGGGTCCATATATAGGTTTTCCTGAATCATGTCCTTATATAGGCACAATTCGCATTGCCCTTATATAGGCATAGAATCCCAGTCCTTATTTAGGCACTAACCGTGCACTCCAAATACAGGCATGGTCACCGACATCCGTCCACCCTAACGTCACAACGAGTTCTTAGAAACCAGACCCTTAAGCTTCAGGAGTTCCCCTAGCACAGGACTATTGATTTCTCCAAGAACTCAACTATTATGTATGAACCGTTTTACCTTAAGGGTTCATTCCTGACGTCTTCCTCTGTCCGACTTTACGTCAATGCTAACAATCCAAGACACCTACCAGGTATAAATATACCTTCCCTTGCCCAAGCAAGTTAGAGGAGACCTCGACTTCAGAGGAGCCCGTATCCCGGCCTGACGCACTGAGAAGACGCTGTCATTCCTGCACGCAGACGAATCCAGCTTCCAGTGATCTGACTCCCTTCGCGGGGTGTTAGAGTTCCAGATCCGGAAAGAGATTCCCACCTCTCTCATTCTCAAGGTATGGAGCGGACTAGAACCTAGAGGGACTCTTGGCATACTAGACTCTTGGCATACTGGACTCTTGGCATACTGGACTCTTGGCATACAAGACTCTTAGTATATCATACTAGAGAATACTTCGCCTCCTTCTTACCTTTCCCTACACCTAGACTAGGTTAGGTACATTGGGGTAGAACTAGCTTAGAGACGCATCGTATGAGTACTCGCATTTTTAGCTCATGTTATTTATGTACGTGAATATATGCTAAAAGATAATGCTAACGCAGTATTATTTATTTCTACTGCTTACGCTGTACATTATTTATCTTGCATACTGTCTTGTGATCATAACAGCACATATCTCTTACACGAGAAACAAGACTGTTCAATAAACCCTTTTTATTGAAACGCCCGTCTTTCCTTTCTGTGTAAATCTGTAGAAACTAAGCATGCACGATTGACTGAGTGAAACTGTTATCTATTGTTTCCATGATTCTGAGACGTGTTCTGATTCTAAAGGGAAACAAAGTTGTCATGTTTTTCGGTTGCCAGAAACTACTCCCTTCTTGTTCTCAAGGAGTTTCTAGTGGCCTCTGAGCTAGCTGGCACAAGTAATTAAGTTTAATATACTCGATAGGGACATACCGACCTCAGTCCTATGTCAAACCTATAGGGTATATTATTCCAATGCGCAGACCCTATTAGGGAAATAGGAACTACACTACATGGCGCCCAAACGTTTGGTTAGGCAGTAATTTAACGCTAGATACTGAGTAACTCAGTCGTGCTTTTCTCTCAGAGACCACTACTCACATACTCCATAAGACGTCTGGAGTGGGTAGGGTTAAATATCCGCCATAACTAAATAGGGAAGCACCCTATATATTCGTTGTTTGGTTTGTTCAATGTTGAAGGATACAGTGTTCCAAAATATTGTGCACCTTATCTTTTGTTTCCTTGAAACTTGTTCTACATTTTTCAAAAAACAATGTCTGACACCGAAACCGGTGGAGCTGCGGCTCAACCAGTCGTAACAGCTTTTAACATTACAGGTTTAAATGAAACCAAGGAGGGTGTTATAGACATCCATCCAAACTTAAGAAGAGCCATCACTCTAAAACTTATAAAACACGGCCTACCACCGAGAGGAGGTAGAGCAGTTTTCGTGATAGAGGCACACGAATCCTTTCAGACAGAGGTATTCTATTCATGGATAGTATTCCCAGAATCAAATCCAGTAACAAAAGTGTTTCACTTCTACAAAGAAGATGAACCACCAGAGGAATATATTCCTTTCGAGGATATTGAAATTCCACTAACATACCAGGAGCATCAGTTCTGGTTTAAAGGCGCCCTAAAACATCACAAAAACATTACCAGGCTCGGTCCACTAGGTAGACCAGGAGCAACATGGCCGATTCTAGCCGGCTACACACCTCATCCTGACATTGAAGAGATGTCAGACGAGGAATTACTTACTCAACTTACAGAGTTAATAAAAATTTACAGACAATTAGTCCAATATGTCATGCGGACTCTCACAGTCCAACCACCATTGACAATTCCAAATCAAACCCCTCAACAGGGGAATACACTAAAAATTACTCCACAGACTTTACAAGCAGTCATGGGTAAAATGCCCACAAAACGTGAGCAAATTCCATTCTGGATAGCTCAAAAAATTACTCAAATAGAAGCAGTATTTCCTAATACTAGCCCTTATGAGAAACACAGAATATTAACAATCTGTTTACCAATGGGGATCACACCACAACTGAAAGATTGCACCACTTGGGGTGCAGTCTTTGCTGCCATCTATACTAAAACACATGGTGTTCCGTCAATTGCAGTAATACCAGATGTCCTGAAACAAATTCAAAACGAATACGGGGCAGAGCCTGCTCTAAATTTAGGTATGAAATTACTGAAAAATTTCGACCAGGTCTCAACAATAATATTATCTAATATTAAAGGGGAGGCAGCATCAGTGGCGATCCGCCAACGCTTAAAGGAATTTGATGTAACAGAACATCAACATGAACTACCCAGAATAATAGAACAATCTTATGCAGAATTAGGCAGAGATAGTTTGGGTGGAAGACCATTGAAGCCAAAACTATCTGAGAATCCTGAAAAGAACTCTATTAAACAAACTCCTACATCTTCTAAAAGAAGTGGGAAACTAATAAACAAAATTCAAACGAGAAACGTTCTCAATCCCGAGGTAGGTCTCCTCAAAAGGAGCCCTCTGAAAGGAGGTATAACCTCAGGAATAGTAAATAAGTAAGTAAGTAAAACTTTATTGCATGATTAATTAAAATCTTTGCAAAAAAAACAAAAAACACACATTTAAATGAGGCCACATATAGACATAAATTTGATAAAAGAAACCTCAACATACATTACAATAATCATTATTTTAAGAACGTTTGATTAAAAATCTCATATATTATTAGAAAGATTAAATGGGACAAAAACTGATAAAGTTCCTGATTTAACGATTATAATCTTAGTCTGTGTCCGATGTGCAGTGCCCTGCATTCTACTCAGTTATGACAGTAGGGGGGGGAATCCGATTATGATAACCAGTTAGAAACAGTATATAACAATTTGGATTTTACAGCTTCTGTCTTTTGAAAATGGCCCTCTGTGTTTAGTCTGTTACATTACAGTTGAATTTGACATAGCTTTTGTAATATTTATAAATTTAACTAGTCTGCATGCTAACTGGATGTCTCTTCCATCAAAACAGGCTTTTAAGGCTTGCCTGCGAGTTCGGATCCCTCTCTGGTTCCAGAATGGTTTCAATAGCAGTCTTCGCTCTTTGTCTAGGCCCCTGCAGCTACACAACAAGTGGAGGATATCATCTTTGGACTCGCCACAAATTCTGCAGTTCGTAATTGTTTCTAACCTTTGCCAAGGAGGGAGGTGCTGGTTTACTGGTAAAACACCCATCCTCAATTTCAAATATGATTCCTTCACGACCTTTGAGAATCCTGTTCCCAGGTAGATTTGCGGCGCGGGCCTTATGTAACTCTGAATAACAAACCACCCGTGAGCCCTCTTGGACAGGGCAGATTTATCTTCTTCCAAAGTTAAAGACTTTACTGTTTTATTTACTAATTGTTTAAAAGTTTTATGCGGCCCATTGATCTCCCAGAGATCTTGTAGGGCTAGATAGTTTATTGCCGTTTGTAGATAGACCGAAGCTGGATTGTCTTTATTCTTGTTCAGCTCTTTCCATAAGAATGAGTTCATAGAACAACTCTCTGCTCCCTTTATTTTGTACCAGCACTTAACGTAAGCCCCCTTCCGTGCTACTTGCTGTTTTTGAAGGCAAAATTCTAGCCTTAGCTGTGCTGGAGAGATATACTGAGGGAGGTTAAAAATTATTCGAATTGATTTCGACACTGCTTTGTCCAGAACTGTCTTGTCCCTTCCTCTCATGCATTCACTTCCGTAGGTGATGGTAGGAAGCAGTTTTGTTCAAAAGACTTCTAACAGAGGCGTGAGATCCGGGCCTGTTATTTTTTGCTTAATACTTTTTAGTGCTACGGCCAGTGCAGTCCCTTTTGCTCTGATCGTTGCTTTGTGTTGTCCAAATGATTCCTTTCTGTCAAAAATAATACCCAGATATTTGTACTCATCGACCACCTCCAGCAATTTACCCTGAAGTTCCCAACGAGATTGTCGTGTTTGCCTTTGATTCAAGATCATCACTTTTGACTTCTCCAAATTTATCTCTAGCCCGTTTCTGTCTGAAAAGCTCCTTATAGTGTTTATAAGATGTTGAAGGCCAACTGGAGTTCGACTAATCACTATTAAGTCATCCGCATACAGTAAGTTTGACATTGTTAGGCCTCCTAAATTTGGGGCATGGTGGATACAGCTGTCGAGCTCTGCTGAAAGATCAGACAGGAAGAGGTTAAACAAGGTCGGGGCAAGGACACATCCCTGCTTCAGCCCCTTGGTGGTCGTTATTTTCCTTGACAAGATGTTGCCGATTCCTAATTTTATTTGGATCCATGTATCGGAATGAAGTGCAATTAGCTGGTTCAAAAGTTGCGGGTCTATATTCCAGCCTGATAGCTTGGCCCAGAGTTTTCCCCTGTCAATGCTGTCGAAGGCAGACGTATAATCAATAAAACAGACAAATAGTGGCTTCTTGATTTTCATTGAGGCATCTATTAATAGAGAGAGAGCAAGAATGTTGTCGTTGTCCCTGTATTTTTTTGAAAACCTGTTTGATTAATAGGAATTAGCCCTTTCGTTGATGCCCATTCGGTAAGTTCTTCCAGTATTAGACCTGCAAAATATTTTGCATCTATGTCAATAAGGGCTATTAGCCTGTAATTCTTTGCTTGGTTTTTACTGCCTTTTTTGAAGATAGGGGAAATAATAGATCCCTTCCAAGAGTTTGGGATTCTTCCCACTTCCAGGATGTTTTTAAAAAGGGGCCGTAGTTGTTCGGCCCAATAGTCTGGGTCCTGTTTGTATAGACTTGGTGGAATTCCGTTGGGCCCCGGGGCACCCTCTTTCCTGCCCTTTGAAATTCGATTTTTGATCTGTTTGATTGTGAATAACATGTGATTCTCCTTACCTAAGTTCATTCGTGATTGCAGATAACACTGGAAGGCCGTGGTGTCTTGGGTAATTTCGTCTATATCCTTATTAAAATGATACAACAGGTACTTTGCCCAATCTTCTTCTGTTATCTGTGAATTAATTTCATAAACCCTTGGGTTGTCTAAGTTATTCACTGTGCGCCAGAATTTCGTGCTGTTATTAGTTTTGACGTTGTATAACAGTTTGGCCCACATCTTCTCTGTAGATTCATGCTTTATTTGCCAAGTAATTTTGGGGCCTATTAGCAATAACCGGCGATAATTATCGCAAAGCGCAGTTAGCGCTTGGATAATTATCGCCGGCTATCGCAGGTTTCTATCGCGGAGATAGCGTGCTATCAGCAACGCTTATCTCCTAAGCGTTAGAAACCCTGGAGAACAGTGTGAATATCGCTTGAAAACAAGCGATATTCACACTGTGACCAGTGTTAGATAGGTGATAGGGCGAGGGGGATTTAGCCATGTAATCCACCTCCCATTGGATTACATGGCTAAGTCCGGTCTGGACCAGGCGTTAACAAACCAGCGCTAAACGTGTTTAGCGCTGGTTCGTTAATCACCTCCCCTGCCTCGCTAATAGGCGATAGAGAGCTTAGCAACTGTTTCCAGTCGCTTTTAGGTTGGGAACGCCTACTTTGCATGCCATTAGCGATAAATATCGCTGGCATGCAAAGCGGCACCCAACCCGGTCGCTATCGCCTAGAAGCTGTCGCTAACAGCAGTTAGCGACAGCTTGCTAATAGGGCGTTAGAATTATCGCCACTTTAGCGGGAAAGAGTCCCGATAAAGTGTCGATAGGGCCCTTGATAATATGGCCCTTTGTTCTTTCTACACTTTAGCTTCCTTAGTTCTGTCTGTAAGCTGATTTCGGGGCCTTTCTGGTGCAATTTGCGGATTACTCTGTTGATTTCCTTTTTATTTGCCTCAGGTCTTGGGCTTGATTTGATGAAGGGTTCATTCTTTGTTCGCTCTTGCCCCCGATAGGCGGTCTTTGATGATTCTTAATTCCACTTATAGCTAGTCCTGTATTTGATTTAGCATTAGCTGAGCTGAGGCTTTCTAAGAAGTTCTCCCAGGCCTTGATGTTGTCTCCTTCGTTAATTTTATTTTCTTTCCAGCAAATTTTTGCCATCTCCAGAAATTTTTCCTGATCCTTTATTTTGTATTTTATTCTCTTATGGTTTGATGTTACTGTTAAATCTTGAATTTCAATTGGGAAAGTTTGCGCAGTACCCTGAGCCTCCAGTATAAGCTCTTGTGGCAAGTGATCGCTACAATCCAGTATTCCAATCTTAAAATCGCTTACTAGCTTAAGAAGTGGTAAGGATATAAAGGTGTAATCTATTGCTGAGCTTGTCACCATATTATGGTAGGTTGCTGCTTGAGGGCAATCACCCGGGAGTCTACCATTTAATGCTATCAACCCCAGACTTGTTAATTCCGTCAGTAAGATTTTAGATACTTTGGTTTGTTTACCCCACTTGCTTTCTTCCAGAGGTGAGATCCCCCATTCGAGTAGTTGTTCTTCTGCCGAGTTATCATTACCGTTTTTCCCGGAGAGGGACATGTTAAAGTCTCCTGAGACGATTTAATGTAGTGTCGTCACTACTGTCATGATCCTCATCAACTCTGATACTAGAGATTTTGCACCTATTTTTTTCTCGCTGGGATGTATATAGGTGTTAACCAATACCACCTGTTGTTTGTTTTTCTTAGGGCCTGCTATCTCCATCTGAATTGCATTAATCCCGTTGTTAGATGTATACTTCATCGTCAGTTCTTTAACTGAGCTTATGGTTTTTATTGAGGCATACGTGGTGAGACCTCCTTTCAGACATCCATACTTCGAACTTCTGCTAGCCGGTAAATGATATGACTTATAGCCTTGAAGGTGGAGTGGTTCTGCCACCCAAGTTTCTTGAAGTAGGATTAGATCGAACTGCTGAAAGTATGTTAGTAGCTCTATAAGCGTAATTTTTGACTCTAGACCGTTTATGTTCCAGGAGCAGATTTTTAATCGTGGAGCATCTTCTCCTTGATTCGTGGTTTGTCATGGGTCTATGAGCCTGTTGTTGGTGGTTTTTGCTAGCCAAGACCAATCTTCTGATATTTTCTTCTCGTTTTTTTCCCAGATACGTGGGCTGACACTAGTCCTAGCTTCTACTGAGGTGCTCCGAGCCCCTTTCAGCACTGATTGCGTAGATCCACCGGACCTAATTCTTCTAAGGGGATACCTGTTGTGATCTTGGTCGTTTTGGAGTAATGGCTCTGGATAGCCAACATTATACTGTGGTTTTATACGAATCCCCCATGCTTCTAGTTGGCAGTTCTCTTTTAAAATCTTCTCCACTGTCTCCCCTGTAGTCCAGGTGGTTTTTGTTATTTCTTGCTCTGATAGATAATTAAGTCGCACAAATTCTACAGCTTCCAGATCTTGAGTGACAATGCCGGCTAGGTTGTTAATAGAGGTTAACAGTCGAAGAATGTTACCTCTATTTAGAATGTCTCCCCGGCCTTTAGATTTGAACTCTGGGATGAATAAAATTGTTTTTAAGTCTTTCCGCCTGGTGGCTTCCTGGGATGTTTCCATTCTTGACTCAGTTTCCCACCCTTGTGGGTATCTAGGTGGCTGGAGATCAACGCCCGCCTCATTCCCGTGTTCCAATATGAAGTTGGGATTAACCGCGTCTACCTGCACTTTTGCTGCTATTTCAGCCATAGGGACCTGCGTGATCGTTTTTGTTTTTACATTTTCTGTCTTTTCCAAGCCCAATCTAATTTGAACGCTTGGGCTTTTTGTTGTTTGGATTTTGTTATCTATCCAGACTTTTTTCCTCACTTCTCCTTTGGAGTTAGTTATCGTTGTTTTTCCCTTTTCCACTTTACATTGAGCAGTTGCCGAAAGATGTTCGGCTTGTTTGAACTCACTTTCTCTCGGGATCGATTTGCTTTCACATAGGGGTAGTCTTTCTTTATCTTCAGGACCCCTGGTGAAGGTTCATTAGTTACCGTCATTCTCTCTTGTTGAGTTGGCGTTGCATTAGTGCCGCTATGTTCTGGAGATCCCTCAGGAATAGGGATAATTGAAGAAAACCTGACAGGTATCAAGATACTGATACACGTTCCTCTCGTACCTTTCAGATATCGTCACAGACATCTGAAAGAAGAGGACGGTCAGAACATAAAGAAGAACGCGTGAAGTCCAAAGACGACAAACACGTTCAGAAAAATAAATCAAAACCTCAATTCTCGAAAAAGAAGGTAGCAGGTCTGAAGGTCAGACATGCCGAGGATACTGAGAACACAACTCAAGAACGGAGAATGGGCTCAGACAATGCTGGACAGTGCAGCAGAAGTCACAATAGCTCGCCAGAACCTGAAGGAACTTCTGGAGATAATGAGTATATTACAGTTGAGACTGTAGACACCAGGGTTAGTACTCCACAAAAGTTATATGAAATAACACTCCGGATGGAGGGAGACATACCAAGAAAAGTGAAAGCGCTCTTTTGGGAGAAACTTTCAAGGGGTTATGATTTTCTTCTAGCAGAAAGAGACTGGCCACCACAATTTGTCAGGGAGTGCCCACATGTCGAGGACATTATTATGCCTGCCTTCTCCAACCATATTCCAATTCATCTAAAATATACTTATGCCAGGAAATGGGCAGTTGCCCAGGCCCCAGCATTATATAAAAATCATGTAGGATGGAATGAGGACTCACCTCACCATAAAATACATCTAAAAAATGAACCTACTGCACAAAGGCAGTACCCAATAAAGCAAGAAGCTAAAAAACAGGTCAGGGAGATCTTAGATCAACTTGAATACCAAGGGGTGATTGAAACATGCACCTCTTCAATGAACAATCCTTTGTTTCCTGTTTCCAAACCAGACAACACCTATCGTCTAGTTTTGGATTACAGACACTTAAACACTTGTTCTAAAACATTTGCAGTGCAAAATGCACATAGTACAGCATTAATGAATAACATTGTGCGTGAAAAATATAAAACCACATTGGATATCTCAAATGGTTTCTTTTGTCAAAACATAGCACCTGAAAGCAGGTACTTAACAGCTTTCTCAATAATGGTGACCCAGCGTCAATTTTGTAGACTCCCACAAGGGTTCAAGAACAGCCCGGGGTTATTCTCAGCGAGGGTAACGGAGTTACTACAAATTTATGATAAGGAGGCATTGTCATATGTTGATGATATCTATCTGACAGACGATGACCTAGATAGGCACTTCAACAGGGTGAGTACCATTATATTGGGCTTCGCCTCTGAGGGATATAAATTCAATTTTAAAAAATACAGAATTGCCCAGCTCAATGTCCTTTTCCTAGGATATGAGCTTTCAAGTGAAGGCAAGAGCTTGGCAGCTAACTTTTTAGAAAAGTGTGCGCTGCTCCAACCTCCAAAAACGCTGAAAAATGTACAATCCATCCTGGGTTTCCTAAATTTTGGAAGAACATACATTCTAAATTATGCAGAAAGGGTTAAACCTCTCTACGAATTAATCAAACCTGATTTTTCAATCAAAAATTGGACACAAGAACACACAGAAATCTTGCGTTCACTCCAAGCTAACATGTTAGCAACAAATCACTTACAAACACGCGTAAGTCAACGCAATTTAGTGATCCGAATAATTTCGGGTCAATGCGGATTCACCTACTTAACATTTAATGAGGGTGAAAAAGTACCAATAGCATACAAATCACATTTGTATACACAAGCAGAAATGCGCTTCACTTCAACAGAAAAAATACTGACAGCAGTTCAAACTGCAGTAGCAAAAGAAAGAGCTCTAGCCCAAGGGAAATGCATTATTGTCGTAACTCCAGTACCGGCTTTAGAGGCGGTCACAAAAGCGAGCATTCCAAATGCAAAAGCTTTACATCCTAGATGGATACAATGGGTTAATTATCTTGCTGCAACAGATGTTGAATATGTTTTTGATCCTGATTTAAAAACACAAGCGTTCCTGCAATATGAACAAGAATGTCCTCTGCCCACTGAAATTCTGCCTCTCGATCAGTATGAATTCATAATTTACACTGACGGATCCGCACAACCCGCAACAGGGAGTAAGCAAGCTTACAGTGCAGCGTGCGCAATAGTTAAAGGTCGCATGTGCGATGGCAACTTCAGACCTATGGTCACAAAAACGCAGTCTCTAGGAGATTGCACAGCTCAGCGAGCTGAACTACAAGCATTCAAACTGGCACTTGAAAGTACAGATCGCGAATTCCCCACACTCATAGTGTGCGATTCTTTCTACTGTGTGCAGTCGTATAATGAATATATACAAAATTGGCTTGAAAATGGGTTCAAAGATGTAAAGGTGGCCCAATAAAGCATAAAACGCTTTGGGAACAAGTAGTTCAGTTGAAAAACGAACTACCAAAGGCTCACGTGATCCATACACTGAGTCATCAACGTGATGGCGTTCACGTTGCAGGGAATTCATTGGCTGACGAAGCCGCAAAGGGGGCTGTTCAGACGGCTTCCGTAGCTGCGATCACTCGTTCAAAAACGAAAATAGACAGTGAGATAATGTTGGCTGTCAATGCTACAAGCAAAGGCAGTGGTGCAGCGTTACCTAAAAAGTTTCCACTCAAGTACTTATGTAATTGATGCGAACAACGTTCCTTTTGCTCTAATCCCTGGAGTGGGGGATAGGGTAATTCCAAACATGGAACGTAGAGCAGCCTTGATTTATGAAATACATCTGGGGGAGGGTCTGTCACATCAAGGGATCTCAAAAACAATATTAACATTAAAAGAGATGTACTGGTGGCCTGGGATGAATACAGAAATACACATATTCATCAATAACTGCATAGACTGTAAATTACAGCGAGAAAGCCACCAGTCACCATGCTACGAATGTAGCTGCCCAGTACAGACACCATTGCTAGACAGCGTTAGGCTATCTATGCGCAGGCATCCTTTTGGACAAATGCAATCCCACAAATACTAAGTCAAGGTTCATATGGATATGGCCTCAGCGCTCGGCTGACGCTCGAACTGTTATAAAAGATTTGCGAGTCTTTATCGGCACATACGCAATAGGCACGCTACATTCTGACCAGGGCCCTGCGTTTAGCTCTCGAGCTTACAAAGAAGCCATGGCCAGTCTGGGCGTTGCATTGCGGTACTCCTCTCCGTTTCATCCTGAGGGAAATTCTGTTGTGGAAAGGAAAAACCGGGACATAAAGCAGTCTATAACAGCTAGAGTATTAGGTTCGGGTGATGGGTGGGTCAAACATCTATATGGGGTCCAACGCTCATTAAATAATTTGCCAAGAAGTTCTCTAGGGGGTCACTCCATATGAGGTCCTATTTGGGACAAGAATGTGGGTGCCCGATCTGGAATGTAAAGGCACAGTGGTGGAAAATAAACCCTTTGATATCAAAGATCGTTTGGCTGTTTTACAGGATCTAAATGAACTAAGATCGAAACAAAGCAACGTGTTCCTGAAGCCAACCACCACTGGGGAAAAACCGGCAGTCCCAGCAAGGCCTGTCTGGATTCCAAAAGTTGGGGATCTAGTCAGAGAGAAGATTGCGGACAAGAAGGAATTTGGACCTTCTTACAGACAACCAGTACCTGTCCAAGCCGTCCACGGAACAAGAACAGTACTTCTGCCGCCCCTTGCTGGAAAAAAGGAGAAAAGATTTGTGTCAATCGACCTCATCAAACCACAGTATGTGGCCAATACTAAATAGTAGGCCTCGTGGACTCCGACCTAGTAGCAGACGCACTCCTCTCGCTACTATCCAAGAAGTTCAGACTGAAGGACTGATAACCATCGAGAATTCAGCAGTAACAGATGAAGGACTAAGCAACAATGCTATGGAACTCATCCCTCTTGAAACTCAAGTAACAGTTCGTCCAAATACACCTGTCTACACCAATGTAACAAGTGATCAACTGGTTCCAGCGATTTCAACAAATCCTGATGCAATTTCAACAATTGACAGGACTGCTTCTGGCTATTTCATTAACTTTGATACGTTTTCTGAGGATCCCAGCGAACCTGAAACGACGCCAGCAACAAAAAACTTTCAAAAAACAAGTACAAGACCTTTTTCATTTCCTGAAAGAGACTTATCTGGTTTCACCATGGATTGAACTTTGGGTTATTTCTGGAATATTTTTCTTTCTGCTTTGGCTAGCTTTGGTTATGACTATCAGCGTGCTTATAAATGGCAGATACATCCGTTTGGACATTGAAAGTAAAAATTTGAACTTACTTTTAAATCCACACAAATCATCCCATCGTGAAACAAGAGACTTGTCAGCAGTGAACATCACAGCCGTTCCTATACAGGATGGTATAGTGTGGGACAAAACAGATTTCGATATTTTTGGCCCGACGGAACATTTGAACATTCCACATTTATTTAAGATCTCACTAAGTGATTTTGTTTCATCCAGTACCTATTCTGATGATTGGGACTTTGAAACTGTAAATAACATGATGTTTGACCTAGAAAAATCTGCTGCATTTTCTAATAATGAATATTTAGAGGGTTCATCAGACTATGAACAGCTGTATTGCTATAACCACTATTGTCATCATTTTTTGCATAAATCTGCAACACCTAGAAATGTGTTTATGTTTAACCAATGGGAGCATTGTCCTACACCACCAAAAGGTAGTTCAAAAACATTTGCTAAAAAGTTTCCCTATTTTTCAGGGTACAATGCATCTGATCCGGAATCATTTTACTATAAAAATGTAAACAAAACAGGACAGAAAATTATGTTAACTAATACAAAACAAATTTATTCTGCAGCCTTTAATACCCAACTGTCTAGACATGGATTCGACTTGTGGAAAGACACAATAGACACAAAATCTGTCTGGGGTTCTAAAAATTGGCAAGTGCAGGGAATAGAAGCTTTATTTAGAGCCTGTATCGTCCCTCAGCAAATAATGTTTTTGAATGACACTGTACAACAAACGTCTTGCCTTGGGTTAGCCAAGATCAAAGACATGAAAACACCTTCTGTACCGACACCTGCCAGTAATAACAATACACAGGCAGCGGTTACAGTTGACCAAATATTACAACTCAACAGAACAAATCCTGATTGGAGAAAATGGTTGATCTGGCCCACAGACACAAACACCTGTCAAGAAAGATTCCTGAATAAAACACAGGGCTTTACTATTCATAGGCCAGACCCAAGATACGTCCAAAGACAACATCCGGGGTAGTAACAACATACAGTGTAGGAAAATTATGCCTCGATTGGCTACAGAAATCTACACATAAGGATGTGAAACAACACTTATCTTTACTTAAAGAAGACGCAGACCTTAGGGAATTCTTGCTAGGACCAAGAAAACCGCGTCAAAAACGTTTCATATATGCCGGCATCTATGCTGCTTATAATGAAGCATGGAAGGTGTCACAGGTAGAGGCCGCAGACAGAATACGTGAACTTGATCGTATTAACTTAGAGAAAACTCTCTCTGTGGTCGACAATGGGTTAACAACTTTGTCCTCCAGAATTTATTCATTGGACAGTATTGTATCCTCTGCTATCGACATACTGGAACAAGATTTAGCCATGTTACAACAAGGCCAATCTCAGTTACGTTCTATTATGTTATTAAGCTGGACGCTGCAATCTTTGAGAGCGGGCTATGTGCCTTGGCGTTTTATCAACACGTCGTCTCTGTTTGCAGAATACAATCTAACTGATAAACAGATCGAACTGACACAAAGGGGAGCAAAGTATACAGTGCTGAGCATTGAAAAACTGGAAAAATTACCATTTACGGTAGCAGAAAAACCAGCTACAGAATGGCATATTCATGGCAAAATCACTCTGCCTGTCACTACTTTTCAGTTTCAGTATTGCCTCAAATGAATGCAAGCAGGCAAATATGAAAGGTTGGGTAAAGAATACATTAAGACATCCTGGGATTTACCATACACATATAGATGTTGGAGTGGGGATCGTGAAGTGTTTCTAAGCGGTACACACTGTGAAAATGCACTAAGCGGTTCACTAATTTGTCAGGACATATCTTTGCACGGGGCTTGTAATGGTTCTGTGGCAAATTTGTCCTGCCACCAGCTAGGTACACCAGCTGCTGTGATTAATCCAACGTTTGGCCAACTTTCTAATGGGAGTTACCTCATGTTGAATGTTCGGAGTTGCTGTGGCATGCTGCCAGGCATCCCATATCTAGTAACGGTAGACTCCAGGGTCACTTGCTGTATGCAAGTATTGTTTGCCCCCAATAGACACAGTCAGGGAGTCACCTTTATGGCCTTCGTTGAATGTCTCTTTTATACGATTTGATACTTTAAGCAGAATGAAAGCCATGCTTATACAACAATCAGTGCCTTTGACCTCGGCCAAAGAAACCTATGATCTACAAGTTGCAAGGACTTCGGCTGAGATACAGGCTTTAATTCGTACAAACTGCCCTATACATTTCATAGAAATGATAGGACGTATCCTTAACATGTCAGATACAAGCGGAATTATACATGTATTTTAGACCATCTGTTCCGGACTATTAGCACCTTTCCAGGCTGTCCTCGGAATCATCCCAAACTTTGCACATTCGATGATTGGTGGTGTGCCGTTAATTCTAGCACTTGTTGCAGGAATTCTGTTTCTATTCCTCCTACTACGCTATGGCAAGCCTCTTCGCCAACATCACTCCGAGCGATGTGGAGAGAGCCCTCCTTGAACGGAAATGCCGTGAGCGAATAGTACAGCTTTTGGGCATGCCTCGTCTCACGGGAACTTAATACAACGTGGTTCCTGTCATTCAGACCAATCTGGCAAGATTGCATCTTACCTGTTCTACGCTGCCTGCTTTGCGGTGAAGAATGCGTGCTAGACACCTGTCTAACACTCCCATCAGTCATGCCAACGGATATCGATACTCTGCTGGACCCGATAACGGCCCATGCTCTGTGTTGTCCCCAGAGGCTACCAATCCTGATGACGGCATTCATTGAGATCTCACAGACGCTTCCTGCTGCTGCTGAGGTACGAGATGGATCGACAGGCACACAGGTAACAACGGACGCGAACATTGCTGCGGCATCCCATGCTGAAGGCAATGCTTCTCATCTCTGTGCGATTAACCTTCTGAATGAGGTGTTCCAAATGTCACCAACATTGGTTGACGATATGTTGTCTATTGAAATAGATGATCTAATGTTTACGCCAGAACCATACACTGACTTTGATTCGGCTCACAGTGTACCAGGGCAACCATGAAATTTGACCTTCATATTTTCAAAACTTGGAACTTTTCCCAGAATTGAACTTTTTCTCTTAAATTTTTGAAATAACATGGCAAAGAACAATCTGCTTACAGTAGAACTAGTCTTATAAAACGGACTTCTTTGAATACTCCCAGGGACACATTGTCACCTTACTTGTCTAACATTTCGTTTAATTCCATGATATGCAATGGCTTTGATTTTAAGAACTTATCGACCATTTCGTCATATGTATATATTTCTGTTTCATTCACGTTGCATTTACTTCCATTATATGCTTAGAATGAAAACGATGCTTTAAATGTACAGTACCTCTTGCATTTCAGTTTTGGGCTTCTTTTAAAATGCTTTTAGAAATGTTTTTAGCAACATGTGGTACTCAATTTTATGTTTAGCATTTAAATGTTTAGCATTTAGTATTATCGTTCATTCGAAAGTGGAGTGGGTGTTGTATTCCGCTTTAGGGGTCCATATATAGGTTTTCCTGAATCATGTCCTTATATAGGCACAATTCGCATTGCCCTTATATAGGCATAGAATCCCAGTCCTTATTTAGGCATTAACCGTGCACTCCAAATACAGGCATGGTCACCGACATCCGTCCACCCTAACGTCACAACGAGTTCTTAGAAACCAGACCCTTAAGCTTCGGGAGTTCCCCTAGCACAGGACTATTGATTTCTCCAAGAACTCATCTATTATGTATGAACCGTTATACCTTAAGGGTTCATTCCTGACGTCTTCCTCTGTCCGACTTTACGTCAATGCTAACAATCCAAGACACCTACCAGGTATAAATATACCTTCCCTTGCCCAAGCAAGTTAGAGGAGACCTCGACTTCAGAGGAGCCCGTATCCCGGCCTGACGCACTGAGAAGACGCTGTCATTCCTGCACGCAGACGAATCCAGCTTCCAGTGATCTGACTCCCTTCGCGGGGTGTTAGAGTTCCAGATCCGGAAAGAGATTCCCACCTCTCTCATTCTCAAGGTATGGAGCTGACTAGAACCTAGAGGGACTCTTGGCATACTAGACTCTTGGCATACTGGACTCTTGGCATACAAGACTCTTAGTATATCATACTAGAGAATACTTCGCCTACTTCTTACCTTTCCCTACACCTAGACTAGGTTAGGTACATTGGGGTAGAACTAGCTTAGAGATGCATCGTATGAGTACTCGCATTTTTAGCTCATGTTATTTATGTACGTGAATATATGCTAAAAGATAATGCTAACGCAGTATTATTTATTTCTACTGCTTACGCTGTACATTATTTATCTTGCATACTGTCTTGTGATCATAACAGCACATATCTCTTACATGAGAAACAAGACTGTTCAATAAACCCTTTTATTGAAACGCCCGTCTTTCCTTTCTGTGTAACTCTGTAGAAACTAAGCATGCACGATTGACTGAGTGAAACTGTTATCTATTGTTTCCACGATTCTGAGACGTGTTCCGATTCTAAAGGGAAACAAAGTTGTCATTTTTTTCGGTTGCCAGAAACGACTTCCTTCTTGTTCTCAAGGAGTTTCTAGTGGCCTCTGAGCAAGCTGGCACAAGTAATTAAGTTTAATATACTCGATAGGGACATACCGACCTCAGTCCTATGTCAAACCTATAGGGTATATTATTCCAATGCGCAGAGCCTATTAGGGAAATAGGAACTACACTACACCACAACCTAGGCCGTGTGAAATAAAATACTGGGCTTGAAAAAATCCTAAATAGAGTCTTACTAGACAAAGAGTAACAAAAATCAGCAGGTAATAAAATATTTATTTAAAAGTTTACACAGCATCCTTATCATGGGCCATTTGCAAAGACTCTACAAGGTACATTTAAAAATAAGAAGTGCCTTCACGCCTTACCTTTGGACAGTCACTTGTACAAAGGGGTTAACTTGGTTGTTCATTTTGAATGAAGCACCATCTTAGGCCATCAAACTTCAACAGTAAAGAACAGCACCCACTGTGTTGCTCTATCCCTATATCACAAAAAAGTGTTGAAGTGACGTTGCTTTCCAGCATCGTTGAGTGACAGGAAATCATATACAGATTTTTTTCCTTCAGCTGGCAAAGGACTGTAATAGAGGGCACTTTAGGGCTCTGGTTCAGTCTGTTTTCTAGCTTTGCTAGGGTTAAGGCCTAGCTGACCCAGTGCCACTTAGAACGCTGCCAACACAATTGGGAAATACACGTTAATGAACACGGTGTGTGTATAAAACAAGATAAAATTGTTGCAAATCGATATTTGAAGACACTTTGGGCCCGATTCACAAAGGTAAACTTACACATTTGTGTAAGTTTACTACTTTTAAGTGTTCACAAAGGTAAACTTAGACAAAAAGTCTAACTTTACTACTTTTCAGTATTCACAAAGGTCTAAGTTTACCTTTGTGAAAACCGAAAAGTATTAAACTTACACAAAAGTGTAAATTTACCTTTGTGAATCAGGCCCTTCATTTCGGTGATAAATAATAATACAAAATGTAGCGGGGTTACAGTATTAGAGAGGCTTAAAAGTACAATGAAGTAATTACAAAACACAGTGTATGATACCAGCACCGGCAAGACCAAAAAAATGCAGTAGGTCCTTGACTTTCAACAGACACGGTGAGGCAGATTCACAAACATCACCTGCACATTTTCACGGGTTAAAATAGCCTTTGCAAATGAGCGAATAGAGTTCCCGGCCCGGGGAGACCTGATTCACAAAGGAACAGTGGGTGGCGAAAGTGTTCCCAGTTCTTGGCTAGCCATCCTTCCATATTGGAGCATTGGGAGTGGGTGACCCCACGCCACCATCTAATATGAAAAGGCTACCCAGAGCCATCTGGATTCAGTAGCCAGAGCTACTGATGTCAGTAGCCTCCTACCATTTCATGCATGTGGCCTTAAAGGGCCCATGCAAAGATACGCATTGAAGTTAGTGGATGGACTCAGTGTATGCATATATGTAGGTTTTCATTTGTGTGTTTATGTGATATTTGTATAGTTAAAACCTCGCCCGGAGACAACGGAGCGTCAAAGGCAGAGATGAAGTCAATGAGTGATTGGAGGAATAGCTTGGTTTTGAGGGAGGAAGTGGACTGTTACTTTGTCCTTATGTAGAGTTCTTAAAATTTCGTGTTTCCAGCTCCTACCTCAATTGGATCAGGGTTACGGTGGTGCTGCAGGATAAGGGATGTCATTCCAGATACTAGGTGTATATATGGAAAAAGTCTCTTGCCTTGTTTTTAATTTTATAACTATTCCTCATCTCCAAATAGAGGGTATCCTCGCTGTGAGTGTGCTGAGAGACGCTGAAGGTAGCGAGCTTGGCTGCCAGATAGGGTAGAGTGCTAATTGTGACTTTAATTGTCTATCCCACCACTCTTGTTTTTCCTGAACAGTGGAATATGTGGGTTGCCATGCAGGCAAGTGGACAGTCTGCCACCTTTCATTGACCATCAGTGGAGATGATGAGGGCTCAACCCACACTTAGTAGGCTATTTTCACACTCTAAATGGGGTGTGGGCACCACAAGTGTGATGGAGTAGGAGAAACACCGATTATGGGTGGTTCGTTAATGCGATTGTCCAAAAAGTTGAAGATAAAATATTGTGTGGCTAAAAGAATATCGAGGATAAGAATATCGAGATGGTAGGTGTCTATGGCAAAACAACGTTTTGCTATGCTTAACTCCACACATAATCACATTGGCGATATATATATATTCAAGGTATGTAGATGTGGAGTTATGAATACTAATTTATACTTACCTATTTGCATTTACCTTCTCGCTATTCTTCTCCTCAATATTTTCCCCCCACTATTTTGGCCACACCATATTTTTGTAATTTGATATTTTGTCAGACAACCTCTTCAATCGACTCAACCTCTTAAAGAAACCCTACGTCTATGATCTAGATATCCTCTTGCTATACTTCACCTGCCTTCCTGGCTAAGACACACTGGGAAAACCACCTCATACATCTTGAATCATGTTCACCTCCTACCTGTTCTTCTCTTTCCCCATAGTAGTCATGATAGTCAGACAGAGAACATGGGTGACGCCAGGAATTTATTCAGAGGGTGGGGCACAGAAGCGACATGCAGGGTCTGCCTTATGCCTAGCACAACTTTTCCCAGGAGGAGGGGTATAGACGCATCGAGGAGGGGCCTTTGCAGCACCTATCGCTGCACATATACTTTGTCTGTCTTCTTTATACTTGTTTTGCGCCAAAAAATAGTACTGTATAGGGAATTGCTATTTCTGCCTGTTCAAGATGCACTCAACCTTAATGTTAACTATGACCACTTTACAATATTACTTATAATATAACTTATGATTTTGCTATTTACTTCTTGTTATTAAGCTGTTTTTTGTCTATGGTATGAAGTAAATAATGTGAACTACTAAAGGCGGTTGTAGTCTGGAATTTCGAGTACAGAAATATCGTGATACCTTAGTATCGTAGCCAAAATATCAAGGACCAAAATATCGAAAGTTAAGTATGTGCGTATAGGGAAGTAAAGATTTGCTATTCTTAAGACCACATCTATCTATGTTGTAGATCTATATATCATGAAAGTACATATATGTGCAGTTAGGAATAGAAACTCTATACATACATTTGTCGATATTTGTGTCCTCTAAATTTTGGCTACGCTTTTAAGGTGTAGCGATTTCCCCCATCTTAATATTTGCGATCCACAACAACAGGAGCTAAATACTATCTCCATTTACGTGTTAATTAGGGGAGCACGACTTACCGATTAAGAGGCTGCACCCACCAGTCGTACCCATCGATCCATGTTCTAATCCATTATTAGAACATTGGAATGTTGAGAGCTCCATTGAAGATTATGGTGTAGTTCTGGGCTTATAATGGCTAGTAGAAGCCCGGAGATCTAACTTTTCAATGTTTGTCTTTATGTTTTTCCTTTTTTTAGTTAGAACATTCTACCCTCACTGGGTGGAATGTTCGGATAGCTATATAGCTCTTCTGCCTCAGGCTATACAGGTTGGGAAAGGCCGTCTCCCTGTTGGGTTTAGGTCCTTTAACAACCTGTATAGCCCTTGGCAGTGGGCTATAAGACTATATAATATGACACAAGTTTGTTATCACATTATAGAAATAAATTGCAGCCCTCGCCTTTGACACTCCGCCTCCAACCATCCATATCACCACCAGTATAAAAGCCAGTGTTAGCTAGAGTCACTGGTCGGATCTATATATTGCATTTTTCACACATAACCATGAGCATGTGGGTTTATAACAATTCACAGATATTCTCGAATGTTTAACTTTCGCATATAGAGTTAAACGCTGCAGACATTTAGCTGATTTCAAATGATTTCCCGCAGTCATTATCCTGTAGCAAAGACAAGACGCTAATAGCTGTCATGCCACTCTTAAATATAGTAACCTATAATTAGACATTATTCATCCTGACATGTGCTGTTACACACTCAGACAAGCATACCTGTTATATGACAAATTGGAACTGAAATGATGTATTCATTTCAATATCTGCTTAAGCTGTTCCCCAATTTTGCACTAGGAATTGTTTGAAGTTAAACACAGTTCAGTCCCACTGCGGGGAGGCGGGGGAGTGGTGTCGTTTCCTAAAATGAAGCACTTAAAAAATGATTTTTAGAGTTTCTGTTTCATAAAAGCAGATTTTTCAGAGGCTGTGATGGGAGGTGGGGGCATATCAAAAGAAAGGCTTTTAAAATAAGCACATTTTTTTTGTGGGAGGTAGGTGGCATCAGAGTCCGCCGAAGACTGAGAGGCAGGACCTGGCACCCCGTGACTCTGGAATAGAGGAGCATGTGCTGGACTGCTCTGAGCAGAAATGTTTTAAGGCATGGGCAAAGTGGGCTGTGGCCCAGGGCCCCAGACTTTCAGGGCCCCCCCTTGACAGATCCGACTCTGCTTTCCACACGGTCCTGCCCTGATGACTTTGAATGATTTTTTTTTAACATAGATTGCTTTAAATACCATTTTCCTTTAATTTATTTTTAATACGGGTAATGTGTGGAAGTCTGTTGCAAATATTCTGCAGATAAATGTTGTGTTTATGTTTTTCAACCCCATGCAACATTTATTTTAAAAAAGTTGCTTTTTGATCAAACCAACACCTCACATGTGAGAAATGGCAGTGGGTCGAAGTGGGTCGCAGAGATTATTTGCAATAATATTAGTGAGCTGCTGCTATATGACAATATTGAAAACACACATCACTATCCCTGAACATTAAATAGAAGAAACACATTTAGAATTTGGGCAAGTGTGCCTGTGCAGTGTCAGTGACCTGACCAAGAGGGCATTAAAAATGCTGAAATTGGATCATAAATAATAAAAGCTGTTCCGAACAGGGCCCCCAAAATATGTTTGCCCAAGGCCCCCAAAATCCTTAAGATGTCCCTGGCTCTGAGCCTGATTCTAGGCTCGTGAGTTGTCTGCTCTGAGGATGCCTAGATGTCCATTCCTCACCACTACCAGTTTTGTGAACAAAAGTAGATTAATAGGGTTAAGGGGTGAATCATTAATGGGGAAAGGGGGACGTGTGCCCATCTTAGCTGGACAAGTAGACAGATTAAGGGGAGCTTGAAATGTAGTTATGAAAGAACATGAAAGCTTGAAGGTAGTGGAAGGAGTCAGCAAGAGGGAAAGAAGGAAGATTTGGACTGCGAAATGAGAGTGCCCTGAAAGGATGAGTGGCAGATAAGATTCAGCGGTGTTCTGAGTCTAGAATGTTTTTTTAATAATACCTATATACATACATGTCTTTTTATGAATATATAGACACATGTGTGGGTGTGTGTGTGTGTATGCAAATACACAAAATAGACCGTGTTTGAGAAGGTACATATGCGCAGATGTATTTCGACAGTGGGAACAGAGTCCTCTTTTGTGAAACCAGATCCCTTGATGTGTGCAGGTGTGTTCTTTCTGAGGTTAGTTGAGGCCTTATGTGACCTGGAGTGCCTCTTTCTGGGCTACATGGTTTGAATAGTAGGTTGCCGCCAAAAGATCCTAGTTCTGCTTTGGTATCATGTTCTTCCTACTGCTGCAATTTGTCAGGGTATCATTGAGTGTAATTGTTTACCTGTGATCACGTAGGAAAAAAAGCCAGCTCTTGGGAAGTCTTCGGAAGGTCATATTGTTCTCAATAGCCCTTATATATGGTGATGAAGAGTTCTATAGTTTGACTGCTTGTACCGAGAAGTACGTGTCTCAAATGTTTTTTTTTCTTGTACTCTGGGATTATGAGACAAGGTGCTAGTCTGGAGTGCAGCTTCCTGGGTTGGAAGAATTTCCTGATTTTCTTAATGAGGAATACAGAGCCTTTACAACTAATTGCCTTGTAGAAGACACAAAGCAGCCTGAAGGCATATTTTCTAGCAACTACCAGCGAGGGAGATATGGGCTTGTGCCTTTACATGAAGAAGTAGTATAGAATCAGAGTTCTAACTGCTCTGTAATAGTCTCATGATTGATACTCTGGGATTCATGATACAGGCCATTATCATAATCCAGCTTTGATTGTATAAGGAACATTGTTGCTTGTACCTTAAGTGGGAAACCTAGGTGTGGGCAAATGAGTTGCAATATTTTCATGGTAAGGAAAACTGATTTTGTTCGCTTATACACTTGGACATTCGTGGACAGTCTAGAAAGGTAATTCCAAGGTTCTGTACCTCTTTAGATATTTTGGGTGCAGGGCCTAATTCTGGTAATGGTTTCAGGTAAATGTTGAAAAGGACAAGTGAGATGATAGAGTCTTGAGGGATTCTTGCTTCTACATTGTAAGATTTTGGTGAGAAAGGGTGCATAGTCACTAGCATCCAAGACTCAACTTAAAGAGTCCATACAAATACGATCATGATGGTGCAAAATGTATTCATATTGTCCATAAATCAATTCGTTTTTCTTTCTTGCCTTTGATGCAACTATTAGTCATGATTATGACAGACTAAACCTGTTTCGTGGACATGCCACTTTCTCAAGGCTGTGGAGAATAGCATTTTAAAAATATAATCAACATACAAATAAACAATCATCAAATATATTTCCTGATCTGGTGAGCAATTAGGACAAGATTCATTCAATTCAAATGGAATTTTAAACTTGCATACATTTTATAAATTATTGCATGTTGGATTGTAATAAGGTGTCTTTGGATTCTTTGCAGATACCCTTTTTTGGGGGGGAGGGGTTTATCAGTTGAGAAAATGAGTATTCTTCCACCGAAAATTAATCTGGTGAGATCTGATGTTGGGAATTTTAAGATTTTGTCTAGAACGGGATTTTAAAAATACCAATTTTGCAAGTGTGAGGGAGTTAATGAAATATATGTCTCTCGTTCTTCTGATTATGTAGATACCCATTTTTGGGGGAGTTTTAGAAAGTAAGCACATTTAATGAACATGACCGTTTTTCAATAGAGAAAGCACATACATATGCATAATGAATATCTAGAATTTTGATGTGATTTGTTGTTTCATATTCCTTAGTTTTGCATTCATTTAAGATGCTCTTTATCTGTTGCATTGTTTTGATGTTTTCTGTCTGATCAGTATATCAAAAGCTAAATGGAGCCATCCCAACGGTTTCTCTATTCAGTTTATTGAGTGCATATCAGTGTTAGAGGTAAGTACTGTTTCTAGGGCCTCAGTGTTCAACATGTTCTAAGGTCTGTATGTGGTTGAACGTAAGTTGATTATGGCTGAATTTGTTGGATAGCAAAACCAAAGGGGATGATGGACGGAGTGTTGAACATTGCAAGCACTCACCCCCAGTCAACTGATCTGGGTTTAATCCATCATCATTCTTTAGCTCACTCCGCCACCCCAGTTCAGACATGGCCATATGCAAATCAGTCTGACCCTGTGCCTCATGGGAACAGTCCAGCCCAAACTGCCAAGCCATGTCTTCCCTGGACCGGAAACAAGCATCCTGGGACCGGTTTCTGGCTTACAGCCGTCATCAGCTAGGCTATCTTGAATCCAGTGGCAAAGTGAGCAAGGGACCCACGTCTGGGCATACCCTGCCAACTTAGGGCGAACATAGCAAAACCAAAGGGGATGATGGACGGAGTGTTGAACATTGCAAGCACTCACCCCCAGTCAACTGATCTGGGTTTAATCCATCATCATTCTTTAGCTCACTCCGCCACCCCAGTTCAGACATGGCCATATGCAAATCAGTCTGACCCTGTGCCTCATGGGAACAGTCCAGCCCGAACTGCCAAGCCATGTCTTCCCTGGACCGGAAACAAGCATCCTGGGACCGGTTTCTGGCTTACAGCCGTCATCAGCCAGGCTATCTTGAATCCAGTGGCAAAGTGAGCAAGGGACCCACGTCTGGGCATACCCTGCCAACTTAGGGCGAACATAGCAAAACCAAAGGGGATGATGGACGGAGTGTTGAACATTGCAAGCACTCACCCCCAGTCAACTGATCTGGGTTTAATCCATCATCATTCTTTAGCTCACTCCGCCACCCCAGTTCAGACATGGCCATATACAAATCAGTCTGACCCTGTTGGATAATCTTGTGTTGGAAAACAAGTAAGTGATGATCTGTTCATGAGATTGGGGTAATCCTTTGAAAGGAGACTAATTCTGGGTTTTTGAAGATGATATCTTAGTTTTCTCGTGCAATGTGGGAGGGGTCGGGGACACGTTCTTGTAGGCTGTAGTGTCGAAGTCTGCGAAGATGATTCTTTGCTGAGTCATTTTTGGTTTGTCAAACTAGATGTTCGAGTCACCGAGGATATATAGGTTAGACTATTTGGTAAATGGGTCTGTTACAGTGTCTAAAAGGTGTCTGGAAATGTTCCAACATATGGTGGTGGCCTGTAGAGGGTGAGAAAATTTCAAAACAAGATGGGGCTAAAGTTGCATTTAAGAAAGAGAGATTCACAACCATGTTAGGAGACCAGCTTACCTACAACAACAGTTTAAATGGTATTTACCAAATAGAAACTTACGGTCAACTGGGGCCAGGTTGGTCAAAGTCCCAGCCACAAAAAGGGCGAGGTGGGGTGACCGAGGCTTTATTGCGGGGGCAGCCAGGGCCTGGAATGATCTTCCAGTCCATCTCAGAAACACAACAGACCTGCTGATCTTCAGGAGGGGCCTGAAGACGTGGCTGTTTGATAAATAACCTGCCTGTTCTTGCTTTGGCCGATGGAGTGGTAACTAACGCCAGGACACCCTCGGGTAATCGAGCGCTCAATAAATATCCTTAACATAACATAACATAACATAACATCCTAGACTTTGAATAGACCGATTCCTTCTTCAACTACAATGAGTAAGCCACCAGCATAATGATGTGATAGCCTGATAGGATAGCTTCATTTGACTTGTCTTTTGACAGCCATGATTCTGTTATGAAGAGTATGTCAGGTTCTGTCTCTGCCAGAAAGTCGAAGATGTTCTGTTTGTTTTTGCTCATTGAATGAGCGTTTATTAGTAGCTAGTTTAAGTGTTTAAGTGAGCTTGTTTGTCATTGGTGATGGAGTGAGTTAAAGCTGCAGTAGCGTGATCCTCTGAGGTCATGGGTGATGTGGAATTGTAGATTGGCACTGTGTTATGTGGATGTTTTGTCGGAGGTGATAGATCTCCTGGGATTGAGGTCACTGTCCTGCTCTGGGCTTAGGAGGGAGTTTGTGGAGTAATTATGTGTGGGAGGTGCGGAGATCCATTGTGAAAGTGGGGATGGGGTGTTGCTGTTTAGCCCTTTCAGAATGGGTTCTGGGAAAACCAAGGTTTTTGCATTGTTGTGTGGTAGCAAAAGAGATACAAAATCAAGAGGAGTTTTGTGAAGTGTCTTTCTTTTGGGTTTCCTAAATGTGGAAGGGGAATGGGTGAGAGGAGAGGTGAAGAATGAGGTTCTAGTTTTAAGGCTCAGCAGGAAAACGTGTTCAGATGTATGTGCTAAAAGAACCGTACAGGCCCAGCCTTACTACAATATCAAAATAAAAATCAGCACAAATGGGGTTAAGATTTGGGGGGAGGAAAGCAGATGCATGTTCTGGTAGAATAGGGAAATATATTTACACACCACCGTAGCAGTGGAGGCAAAGGCCCGCGTCGAAGGCACACGTGTTTAAGAAAATATGCTGAGAAATCTGAATAGAAAAACAGGACAGACAGGATGTTCGGCTTCACGGAGCAGTAGACATGTAGGAGTGGTACTGTTACACTTCAAAATCAGACAAGCCAAGGACACCAAGTTAGTGTAGAAATGTAGGAAACCACAGGTGTGGATAGGCTGCATTCTCTAGTCATGTGATCAGTTATTTTTGTAGAATAGCATTGCCTTTTTTGACAATGATGCTATGCTCGAACATTCTATCAGTAATTATCCATGTGACGTATTTACCTTTAAAAAGCTATATAAACCACCGTCCATTGCATTGTGATTTGAAGTTCAGTTTACAGTTCTACGGAACTGACTGTCCTCTGCACGCTTATTAAACTCTGTGCTTTATTGCCAATTAAAGTTGTGTCTTCTTTTTTTTATTTCGAGAATATTTGTGGTTGAGCCAGCCAAGGAGTTCATCTTGTCTGCCCCAGACTGTCTGCAAGAGAGAGAGCTGCCTGCCGTTAATTGAATAGAGGCTGCTCAATATCAGGTAAAGAACCACACAGTATTATGCTAAGTCTGTCTGTTCAAAAGATGTGCGGGTAAGATCCCACGTTGCCGTCAAAGGAAGGAGAAGAGATCGAACTTTGTACCTTACAATTTTAACTTACACGATTCTTTGGCAATCATAGCATAGAAATGCATGCATGGGGTTTTCTACAATAAAATGTGTGGTGGTTCCCGGTACACACGGGAAGACTAGCTACTGTGAAATCCCCTTTGAAATAGAAAGGAAGAGACACTCCTGGTAGGGGATTATCTGACATACAGGCAGTAGTGAATTACCCAGGCGACAGTTCCTGGAAGGGATACTCCGGTAAGGGGTGATCTAGCAGGTACTAGTGTATAACCCAGAAGGAAACTTCTGAAAAGGACATTTCCTTAGGGGACTGTTCGCAGATATCCCAGTTAGACCCAGAGAACCAGTACAGGAATAGAGATGGGACTGGGTCACAAGTGTGTGAAGTCGGACGTGGTAAAGAGACTGCCATTTTTGATCGGTGCTGGCAAGTCTTACTTTGAATAAGTCAGACGTTCAGCTCTAGAAATTTCAGAAATCTGGAAGGCGTCTTTAAGGAGGAATGGCCAAGGCTGAGACATCAGGTGGTGAGTCTGACAGTTGGGCAAGGGGAAAGTGAATAGCTGGTGTCAATTGACTTTACCCTGAGCACGGCCAGACCCTTTGTTGTGTATCTGAAAAACGCGTGAGTTGTAAGTAGACATCCCTCCATGAATAAAAAAGATGACATAAAGAGTACAGTGCTGCAGGGTTCCTAACCGGTAGTCCTACAGTCTGGTATAAGTGAGAAAGAAAGGCAGCAAGATCCTTGCAATATTTTTGGTATTTCAGTATAGACCACTAAGATATCCTGTTACTGGTGAAACATTATTTCAGATAAAAACACAGAGAATCAAAAAAAGATGTGTCCCAAGACAAACTTGAAGATTAATAATAAATCCCTATGAGTGTGGCTGATAGTTCACCGTGGCAGGTAACGGATGAGATTGAATTCATTTTTACATTTCAATGGGCCCATGGGGAACCCCTGTGTCCATGTAATACACCTAGAATTCATATGATACCAGAGTCACCCATCATATTAGAGTCCCTTCTTGATGTATTCCTCACTGATATTTATGAGTCAAGAGTCTGAAAGTGAATGGGACATCACATTCTCGAGCACTGCAAATAGTCAGTTATATTTATGATAATGTGGTAATATGTATTGCGTCAGGCACAAATCCGCTTAGACCCCCATCAATGCACCTGCCCCAGATGTAACTATGGAAGAAGTGTTATACAGACTAGTGATAAGTGTCATTGATTTTCATCACTTTGGCCTCACAGTAATATATGTGAAGTCAGGTCTCATTGAATAAGATTAGTGCATGTTCACTACTGTTATAGGTTAGTGATGGTCATAGGGCACAAATCGATTAGTAAAGGAGACATGTTTTAAAGGGGCACAAGACAGTGGTCAAACCAACAAGGATAAAAGTGACACTTTTATTACACATAGGAAACGCACACACCCGTAGGGGACCATTGAGACCCCTCTGGAACACATGATAAAAACGTTTCCGTCAAATGAGAAGAAAATACAAAAGTATTGTAAACAATGGCACAAAGGTACCAGGGGCCAGGCTCCACCGTGGCCGAAGGATTTGGCATTTGATGAAGATGTAATTGAACACATACTGACTTGCATTCGCTCTAAGTATAATAGGAAGAAAAGACAGAAAAGAGAACCCACCGTGTCATTATGGTGGGTATTCCATGATACAAAAGCAAATGTAAAACTGATAGCACCAGAAGAGGCCCTCCGAACAGCCCCCGCTTTATGGTCTATACCCTGTTCTGCCAGCTGTGGGGTACCAAGATCCCATTTAAGTTGCTCCTAAAGAGAGGGAACAAACATCAAGGGGAAGCGAAACACGTTCTGACCCCACCCCTACAACTCTTCAGACCTATCAAGGATTGGATCGGAGAGACAACAGCACACTGTTAGACAGGCAGAGCGCTCTTGAAGTCCTGCTCCCCTTAGAGGACAACGGCCTACGGGACATGTTGTTCTTAGGCTGGGAGACACTTCTGTAGAAACTCTGATGGAGGCAGGTAAGAGAAGAAGAAGAAGGATGGGAGAGGGACAAAGAGATGCCATAAATATAATTAACCCCCAAGCAAGTTACAAGATCCAGGAGAGGCAGTGGAATATAGAGAGTGGGAAGACAGGCTTTACAGTTGTGCAGCTGAACAGGACATTAACCGGGGACCATATAATTTCTGCCTGCGCCCTGTGGGAGGGTCATTTATGGCAGTAAAAGACACTTTACAGATGGCAAGGAATTTGATTCTATAAAGGAGCAGGTCAGACCTAACACCTATAGAGGTAATAGAAAATAAGGGAAGTAGTTATTATTGTCAGCCCTTCTTGGATGCATTGGCAAAATGGACTAAAAACGATGGGTAGAAGCAATGGCACCGATAAGGGTATTTTGACCCTATCAATTTAGCAACTGCCGAAGATTGTATAAGGCAGGTATAGGGCAACCCGGAAAGGAATTACCCCTATATGCAAGAGTGCCTCACGGTATGGGAGGAGTATGTCAGAAACAAACCAACTGAAGTGATCAGAAGTAATAGACCAGGTCCGAGGTTAGGCCCAAGACCAGAAAACTCCTGACCAACTCAGTTGCCCCTCATCTTCAAGGGTGGGGCAGTGCCCACATAAGTACCATGGCTGCAAATGGATGAAGAGCACTTAAAGAGGGCACTACCTCCGCTGTCTGACAGACCAGGAAAATGGATAGGATGCTGTGAGAACCACACTGCAGGAGTGAACCTCACCTTGGGCGATGTTAAAAGCTTGCTAAGCTCTCTGGCGGGAGATGAAGTAAATACCATTTTTCTCAGGGCTGGATGTCCTCAAATAACCTTGACAGACACACAGTTTGATGGGTCATCCTTTAACAATATCCAAAAATATGTGTGGAATGCGCTTCGACAGACATACCCAGACAGACATTGGAGCCCTTATGGCAAAAAGTATAAAACCGACTAAAGACATTGCAGAATTCATTACCAGAATGAAAGACCGATGGGTACAGGAAGTAGGATGTAATTGGGAAAATACTGGAGGAAATGTAATGTTATTCTATAATGTGTTGATGCGAGGTCTGCCCACAGATGTACAAGCAAGTTTAGACGGAGTAGTGGGAATAGAGGCTAAACCGTGGCCAGAAATACAAGCCCATATAATACACTATTTCAAGCAAAACAAAGAAAAGGACAAGGAAAGGACAGAGCAAGCAGAGACAGCCACAGCCAAGCTGGTGCAACAGAAACTTTAAAAATCCATTACAAAAGGGGCAATTGTAGCAGCACCACAAATGGATGTTATAGCATCAGTGCAGGTGCAGGCACCAGGAGGGCAGCCAGTAAGTAACATAGGAAAGAAACAAGGAAGTTTTCCAGGAGTCCAATGGCCAGCACAGGGAAGAAAACAAGGAGGATTCGTAGCAGGAACACATTGGTATTATTGTAATAATATAGGTCATTTTGCGAGAGACTGTAGAGCAAAAAGGAAGGATGAGCAAGTGCAGGGATGGGTCACTCCACGGAGACAGGTGGGGGCACAGCAGGTGCAATGGGGTCCCCAACAGCAAGTGACACACGGACCCCAGCAAGTCCCTCAGGTTCAGTGGACTGCACAACAGGGGCACATGTCACAGAATGTACCCTAGGTTTTTAGAAATAATACAGGAGGGCCCACTCAGATGCAGATTGGAAGAGCAACGGTACAAGGAGGTAAAGCCCTTTTGTGTCCCGCTGTCCGGAGGGATGCCAACCAATAGTTATACACAATGAGAGAGCCCACAGACAACCATTATGTGTCCAATACGATCGGCGACCCACAGACCAGATGAGGAACCTACTGTGATGGTAGCCATAGAAGGTCGCCCCTATAGTTTTTTTATTTGGCACTGGGGCCACTAAATCTTGCATAAAGGAAGGAACACTATCCCTATCTCACAAGTCAATGGACACACAAGGGTTTTCTGGGGCTGTCAGGAAGGTTCCTTTTACTGAGTCAGTGAGTATGACAGTAGGAGACACACAAATAGAAGGACCATTGTTATACTCTCCTGAGGCACCAGTCAATATTCTTGGAAGAGACCTGATGAGTAAGCTGAATATGATCTTCTCTTTTTGGAAGATGGGTCAATTGTATGTTATACACTCCAGGCATTACACCAGGTAGGATGTTGTCACTCATAGCTCGTGAGGACTTGGAACAACAGGTCAGAGCAATTCCGGATGGATACAGAGGCCTTTTTGTGTGGTATATATGTTTTGATAGCCAATACACCACTACTATTGGGGAAGATAGTGCAGATATCTAAAGAACTATTGTTCAGACCCAAGAAGCCTGTAGATCCTATAGAAGAACCTGACATGGTGTTTGAGATAATGGCCCTTGAAATAAAGCCACAGTATGCGTTTCTAATAGCGTTTGACAGGAGACAAGTAATGTGGGCATCAGTAGTACTTACAGATCCAGGGGTCAAGTTGTGAGACATATCTGATGAAGAAATGTTTGATGACAGCCCATCAATTGAGACAGTGGTATTTCAAATGGGCATTCTTTTTGGAATACGATTGCAGTACAGAATAGTGCAAAAACACGCACAAGACAGTACAATCAGAGAAAAGGATTTGGCAATTGTACCAGAAAGCCTTTAGACAAAGGGACCACATGATGTGGGACTGATTAAAGGAGCTGAGCCTGTAAAAATAACACTGAAACCCGCGTTGCGTCAGTATCCCTTATCGAACAAAACAGAAGAAGGCCTCTTTTCCACCATACAGGCATTACTTGAACAGAGTGTAATATACAAGAGAACCTCACCCTGTAATACACTGGTTTTCCTTATCATTAAAGCTAGGGGGTGGGCTTGAAGGATGATTCAAGATTTCTGCCCCTTGAATGATATAGTGATACCAGAATTTCCGGTAGTACCAGATCCATCAGTCATACTGATGAGCATACCAAAGATGCCACTTACTTTTCAGTGATTGACTTGAAAATGCATTTTTCAGCATTTCATTACACCCAGATTGTCAATATTTAACAGGATTCACATACAGACAAACTCAATATTGCCGTAGGAGGCTCCCCAGGGCTATTGTGAGTCTCTGAGTATCTTTAACCAGATAGTGAAAAAGGACTTAGCAAACATAAAATTTAAAAGTACTCTTTTCCAGTATGTAGACAACATTTTGGTGTGTAGCCCCACTGAAGACACATGCAGGAAAGAGATTATTGGTCTCCTTTGCATGCTTGCAGACAAAGGATACAAAGTGGACAAAGACAAATTATAATACGCGCAGAAAGAAGTTCACTATTTGGGATAGATAATATCCATAGATGGGAGGAGTGTGACACCTGACAGAGTAGAGAGTATTAGAAATATGTCCAAACCTGCCACCACTAAACAAATGCAGCAATTCCTAGGACTCTGTAATTACCTGAGACAGTGGGTTTTTAATTATGCCACCCTGACTGCACCACTTTTGACTGCTTTAAGAGTCGCATACTAGTGGAAATAAAATAAACTAGACTGATGAGAGAGAGAGAGACAGCATTTTGGGAACTAAAGTATGCAATTGCAAATGCTTCAGTATTAGGTACACCTGACTATAACAAACCATTCTACCTCTTTTGTCACTGTGCTGGAATGACAATGACAGCTGTATTGATTCAAAAGGCATCTATGGGACACAAACCAATTGCCCACTACAGTGGGCTGCTAGATCCTGTCATGAAAGGTCACTATCCATGTGAGCAAGCACTGGCAACGGCTGCATTTGCAGTCCAGAAAAGCACCACCATTGGGATGGGATCACCTTTAACACTGTATTTGCCATTTTACAAAAGAGCAAGAGTATCCTCATGACTCAGAGAGTATCTGAGTGCAAAGTAATACTTTCAGAACCATATTTACAAGTGGTTTGCTGTCACACAGTTAATCCAGCAAAATATTTTGCACACCCAGTTACAGACGATGAACAAGTACATGACTGTGCTAATCTAGTGTACAGACTTAAGGCAACAGTTATATCAACATCATACAATGGATTAACCAATATACATGAGAGCCAAAAGAGAACCAACAATATCTGTGTTTCTTTACAAAATAAACATTGTTTTTATTGATAATAATAGTTAAAAAATCATTTCATATTAAAAACAAAGGATCCCATTTATACTCACTCATTCATCTTCATTCATAACATAGAGCTAACATACAATAAAATTCACAATGTTCTTAATTTCAAACAATTATATTAACGACAATTGGCATTTAATAATCGTGGGAAATTAATGTGGCACACAATAAGTGGACTTATTGTGTGCCACATTAATTTCCCAATTGTTTGAAATTAAGAACATTGTGAATTTTATTGTATTTTAGCTCTATGTTATGAATGAAGATGAATGAGTGAGTATAAATGGGATCCTTTGTTTTTAATATGAAATGATTTTTTAACTATTATTATCAATAAAAACAATGTTTATTTTGTAAAGAAACACAGATATTGTTGGTTCTCTTTTGGCTCTCATGTATATTGGTTAATCCATTGTATGATGTTGATATAACTGTTGCCTTAAGTCTGTACACTAGATTTATTAGCCCTGCCTTAAGGAACTATACCCTATCAGCAGGGGGCCTCTGTCTTTACAACATGACTGTGCTAATTACACACCAGATGAGGGAAGTAAAGGGAGTGGTGACTCCATTCCAGAAAGCATGTTATTCTTTGTCGACGGGTCTTCTTTCATAGATCAAGAAACTGGGATTAGAAATTCAGGAGCAGCTGTCGTAAGAGCAGAACAGCAAGGAGTATCTGGTACATTAGAGATAATTAGTCAAATGCCACTATCCTCTCACTTTTCAGCACAGGTGGCTGAATTAGTGGCCATTATTGCAGTGCTAAAGTTGGCTGAGCGATAAGGGGTCACCATTTATTCAGACTCAGCCTATGTCACCACCACTGTACAATCTAGCATTACAGATGGGAAAGGAGGGGGTTACTTAAATCAGACGGGTCCCCCAAAATGCATGAAGATTTATTGGCACAATTAATTACAGCTTTAACTCTTCCATCAAAGGTATTAGTGGTGAAATGTGCAGCTCACACAAATCAGTAGGACCTTATCTCCAGTGGCAATGCTCTGACAGACTGAGCAGCAAAAGAAGCAGCTAAGGCCTCCCCAAATTATGATCAACGTGAGGAACACTAGGTATGATGATAAGCAGTCAACAGGATGCAACAGAATTACCTCTCTAATATACTGCGATAGCAAGATTACATTTGCGTGAATTTCAGGAACAAGCTTTTCCCCATGAAAATGAGCTTTGACAACAGAGAGGGTGTGTTCAGTCACCAACAGATTTCATTTATAGCCAAGAGAGTACGGTCAAGCCAGTAACACCACAAGCCCTTTGTACACAGCTTTAGAACAACTACACTTCCCAGCACACACTGCAAAAGAGTATCTTGTCGCTACACTACAGGCAGATTGGTTTATTCCACACCTATCTGAAATTATCTTTATGTACATTGCAGAGTGCACAATATGCAAACAGTATAGACCCAAGGTGACTGTAAAGGTGATCACTTCAATCACACCACATCAACCGGTCCATTCAAACACCTGTATTTAGATTTTGCTGACATGATAGAAAGATATAACAACTACAGCTGTCTCATAGTGATTGTCTATTTTCAAGATGGATTGAGGCAGGACCCTGTGTACATAATGATACTAAGGCAGCAGCCAATTTTCTGATCAGAGAGGTGATACCGAGATGGGGTGTGGCCTGAACGATTCACTCAGATAACGGGCCCCATTTCATCAATGCAATCTTTCAGCACATTTGCACCACCCTAGGAATCAAATATAAATTGACATCTACCACCCCCAGAGCAATGGTGTTGTGGAGCCCCTGAATGGCTTCCTTAAGAATAAAATCAGCAAAGTATGTGCCACTCTGCAAAATAAATGGCTGTCCTGCTTACCACTGGCCTGTACGCCCTTAGAAATCAGCCAGGAAGTGATCATCATTTAACGCTACAGTAAATAGTGACAGGACGTCCGATGCCTACCTCTTTAACAATAACAAGGCAAAAGACAGACGCCCATAAAACAGCTGTTGTTTTAAGGGGATTAAATGAGTTGTTATTTATCTGCATTACTGAAGTCTGCTAAGTTCTTCTCTAAACAGGTATTGTGAACAGAGAAGGCTGCCCCAGCCCAGTAGACCAGTCCAATCCCTGTTGGTCAAGAGGTGGACATCCTCAACTTTGCACGCAGATGGAGGGATCCTCGCTATGACAGACCCTTCTCGGTGACGAGGAGCTCTCCCACTGCTCTGAAAGTGGCTGGTTGGAAACCATGGATTCACTGGAACCATGAGTGCCTGAACCCCGTCTTGCCTCAGACACCTCCACAGATACAAGGGGAACAAGAGGGGGAGAGAGAAATACAAGAATGACAGTGTTCGCTTTCAAAGCGCAAGTGGAGTCTTTTGTCGAGTCTACTGATGGACAGTTATGTATTGCTATTTTGTTCTTCTTCTTATGCCTAAATATGTTCGCAGCTGTACTGCAATGGTATTTTACTTTGTGCAGGGGGTTGTGTGAAAGTATTAAATGCTTACAAAGAGCAATACCCAAGCAAGAAAATATACCCTATAGTATTCATGCAGGCTTGTTAGATAATATATAGTACAGACACATGACAGAGATAGGTGCACAAACATGTAATGTTTCTTGTTCTGTGTTTTCTTTGATTCCGCATGCCACCGACTCAGTTAGAGAGGTAACCCCAAATGTTACCATGTGTCTGTTACATCTTTTTCTTTGTAGAATGCGAGCACAGATGCAACCACTTTGGATTAGGCAGGGAGCATATCTAGTAAACACTACACGGTATGAAGAAGAGGTAGCAGATGTAATGGATGTCATAACAGACCGTAGGAAGCTATTAGTGAAGCTAGATGAAGTGGAAAAGACAGGGATCATGAGGTACAAGGATCAGGATTTGAGAGCTAAGATATTATGACAGGGATTTTTAGGAGCTTTTCTGCAAAAAATATTCTGCTATACTCCGAACCCAAGATTGGCAAGAAAGACCGTGTTTCAAGGCGAATGGCTCAGTGTAAGTTCATGGTCAATGGCACCAGGGCACTACATTTGGGTGTAGGGCACTCTCTCTGTGGAAAGGAAATCAGACTGACAATAACACAGGCCAGTAGTATCAGGTAGTGTGAGATGAGAATATCTCTAGGTTAACTTGGGTAGAAACACCTACATCTCTTTGAGCAGGTAGAAAACCAATTCTTTTTTCTTTGTGTTTTAGGGGAAATGGAGCAGCCCCAGTAGGCCGGACCATCAACTGCAATACCACAACATATAATTCGGACCACCTCCAGCTTAATGGACTACTTCTGGTGCTGTGGTGATTGACTGTATGCACGACTCCCTTCAGGATGGCAGAGCATCTGCTCTTTGGTAACCGTGCATACCCCGTCCTTCGTGATTCCAGGGATAGACATTTCGCAATTGCATGATCATCCCATGAGCCATCCAACAACCTTGCTGCACCATCATCGAAGGAAGAGAACTGCAGAATATTATGGTACAACGGCCTGGGAAGATGTTTTGCAAGAGGACAGGCTGTTCAATTACACCCAGATATTTTTGGGGAGTATTCTTCAGTTGTGCAAGCACAGGCGACTGCATGTTGGCTCCAAATCATCGATTGGGAGCTTATGCAAGTTATCAATGCCACGGAGGATGGCTTCAATGCTGTCAAAGAAGAACTGTGATCGATGTGAGTAATGGTTATGCAACATCAATATATGTTAGACTTGATGACAGCTATGGAAGGAGGAGTCTCTGTAAGATTGATACAACCTGTTGCACCTACATACCTGCCGACAATGCTGATAATGGAACTCTGACAGAGGCCATACAAACTGCATACCTTGCAAAAGAAGATTGTGTATGAAAGGGGTGCCCCCAATGAGTGTCTTACAGGGTGGTTCACTTGGATGCCATCCTGGATGTCAGGACTATTTAAGGCCTTGTTGCCTGTAATTGTGGTCTTGCTTTTGATATTCTGTGTCCTCCAGGTAGTTCTAGGATGTTGCACGGGGGTTGGTCAGAAGATGGGGGGATGTTCACTAATAGAGTGCTCAATAAAATGCAGGACGTTGAGGAGAATGTATATACCTTAATGGTGTCAAGCAAATGGGAAGCTGAGGAAGTAGTTGAAAATTCAACTAAAGGGGGGAGTGATGTAGACAATCAATCAATCAGGTGTTTGTTAAGCGCGACTACTCACCCCTAGGGGTCTCAAGGCGCTGGGGGGGGGGGTTCGCAGGTTCCAGTCCATCAAGGAGGGGGTGTGTCAAAGAGCCAGGTTTTGAGGTTTCTTGAGAAGATGGGGAGCGATGTTGTCTGTCTGAGGTGGAGGTGAAGGTCGTTCCAGGCTCTGGCCACGAGTAAGGAGAAGGAGCGGCCTCCCGATCTGGTCTTTCTGGTGCGGGGGACCACGGCGTAGGAGAGCTGGGCTGATCGTAGGGTACTTTGGGGTGGTGGAATTTGAGTCGGCTGTTCAGGTATGCTGGTCCGGAGTCGTGGAGGGCCTTGTGAGCGTGGGTAAGCATCTTGAAGGTGACTCTAGCTTCGATGGGGAGCCAGTGGAGTGTGCGCAGGTGCTGGGAGATGTGGCAGTGTCTTGGCAGGTTGAGGACCAGTCTTGCGGCGGCGTTTTGGATGTTCAGTAGCTTGCGGGTGAGGTTTTTGTTTATTCCGGCATAGAAGCAAGTTTGTTAATGTCAATGCACACATCAGCAGGAAAATGTGTTCAGATGTACTTGTTAAAAGAACAATACAGGCCCAGCCTTACTACAATAGTAGAATAAAAAGTAGCACAAATGGGGTTAGGATTTGGGGGAGGAAAGCAGATGTACGTTCTGGTAGAGTAGGGAAATATATTTAGACACCACCGTAGCAGTGAAGGCCACAGGTCCGCGTTGAAGGGACACATGTTTAAGAAAATATGCTGATAAAGCTGAATAGAAGCACAGGACAGACAGGATGTTAGGCTTCACAGAGCAGTAGACATGCAGGAGTGGTACTGTTACGCTTCAAAACCAGACAAGCCAAGGACACCAAGCTAGTGTAGAAATGTAGCAATCCACAGGTGTAGATAGGCTGCATTCTCTAGTCATGTGATCAGTTATTTTTGCTTTGACAATGATGCTGTGCTCGAACATTCTATCAGTAATTATGCATGTGACGTATTTACCTTTAAAAATGTATATAAACCACTGTCTGTTGCATTGTGATTTGAAGTTCAGTTTACAGTTCTACTGAACTGACTGTCCTTCCGACTGCTTATTAAACTCTGTGCTTTATTGCCAATTAAAGTTGTGTCCTCTTTTCTTTATTTTGAGAACAAATGGATGTGTGGGAGTTGCTGCTTTGACTTTGTGACCTAAGTGGCTGGAATGCTTGGTGACTGGTGAGCGTAGGTGAAAGGAAGGGACGTGTAAGAGTTTAAATACTTTTTGTTGGTGTTAGTGGCTCAGTTAATTTATGCTGCCATTGTAGAATGGGTGGAAATCTGGAAATATTTGAGGTGCCTTGCAGATAATGATTGTTCCAGTGCAGGGATTGTTTTGGAGGTGTTGGGGGAAATAGTTGTTTCTGGTGTAGAACTTGTAACTTGATGTGCTCGATGAAAACTAGGAGGATAAGCGCGTTAGGGTGCTTAACGAGAGGGGGGGGGGAGAAGTTAGCAGTAACTTGAGTAGGTCTTTGAAGTAGATGAGTGGAGAGAGGGGGCTTTTGTGGGAATGAAGTGTTTTGGACTGGGTGAATACAACTACCACAAGCTATTTTTATCAGATACAAATCAAAAAGGACACACTGTAAAGCGCAGCACACTAAGTCACATAAATTGCTAATGATGGCGCACAATAGTTTGAATGCAGTAAATCACAGACATAAAATTGCTGCTATCAAGATAAAGTGAGGGAAAAGGTCAAACATCACTAGTCACCTTTGCTTTTCCAGACAGCACCATGAAGTCTGCTCCAAACATACCTTAGGGAAGTGCAGAAAGACAGTGACTGTGGTTGATGCAGATCTGCACAACCCCGCTTGTGAGCTTCCCAGATTGTTCCTCATCACTCTCTTTTAAACACTACAAGGTCGCTTTCAGTGTCCCACATTATCCTTTCACGTATCTACTGCTTCTCTGTAGTACTCGCAAACCCCCTGCCCCAGTATCCTCCCAGTTTCCTTTGTCTAATCTTAGTCTCATTCGCATTGGTTCTGGCTGACAATGACTAAGCTGCATGCCTCCTCCTAGCCGCAGACCTTGGTTCAATTAATGCAAAACCATGGCAAGACAAATAGCTTTTTATATTTAGCTAAATATATTCACATATCAAAGTTAGTGTAACAAGAAGCCAGTCAACATTTCTATGCAATGCGCGGTCTTTTTCACACATGTTCACTCATCAACACTGGTTGAGCTAATTAAGCCTTTCACGTCACAAAGTCTTCCACACACTAAATCCTCTATACTAAACGCTCCACCCATTTTAATGTATGTCAATGACTTGCAAAGGCACAGTCATCTATGCATTTCTTCACATATCCATCTCCCATCTGAACACATGCTAGTGTGGAGCCCAGTCAACATTGTACTGAGTATTTTTACTTTGACATAAAGTTGCTTAGTGCGTATATAGCTTATACAGCATTACAGTTAAGACAGTGAAAGTAATGAATAACCAAAGTATGGATGTAATACCAGGTTAATGATTTTTTAGATCCTGATGTTCAGCCAATGAATAGATCATACAAGTGATGAACTGTTAACTGATGAATATGTGAAGCTGTGCAACTAGAGGCCTTTGTTTATGAGGCCTTGCGACACTTTTGTGCTGTCGTTGCGTCACTTTTTGTGACGCACCGGCGGCGTAAAAAATGCTCCATGTTGCGACCTATTTACAAAGTGACGCATCTAGGCAGATACATAGCTTTATAAAGCCCTGCGCTACATTATTCCTGCGTCAGCTATAATGTATGCAGGGTGGGCGTCCCCCCGCAAAAAGCCTTGTAGAAGTGGCGCAGTGAAATCTAGCAGATTTCACTGCGCCACTTCTAGGATGCCACTGCATCAAAATCTTACGCCTGCCTCACAGCAGGAGTAAGACCGACGCAGGCACATTTAACATGGGACTTGCCCATGTGTAATGACCCATTGCTGGATTTGGATCACTTTTGCGACACACTCCAGCAATGCGTCATTACTGCGCCTACAAATACATCAGAAATACTGAAGTTGTATCGCTGTTTTCACGCAGCTATTCAACAGTTTTCATAAATGAGGCCCCAGGTTCTTAGCATCACAATTCACATGGATAGCTGTGGAGTTTGCATATTTTGCAGCTTCATAAAATTTAGCAAAAGCAATTTTTGCCTACTGTCTAAAAGCCTCTCATCTAGGTAGCTTAATAAAAAATGGGACTTCCCATTCAAACAACTCCTAAATTTCCAGGCCCAATCCAGAGGTAGTAAGTTTGGTAGGCAGGTGCAACACATGTGTACTTATATACATTTTAATGGTTACATAGTAGATACACTTTACTTGCTCACCAGGTGTTTCTGTTAATCTATTGATAAGCAATTGATTATTGGTGACATAGCAAAAGGCATCTGCCCCTACCATTCGCCATCCCCTGATATAACATTCAGGCATGGGTCTAATGCTCTCCCTGTCAAAGTGCGTACCCACCCCTTTGACCATTCTACACACATTGCAGGGTCCAGCATATGGTTGGTTTGATCAGGCCTTAATTTTTTAGTGTGTGGCACCCACTATTTATTTCCTATGGCGATGGGAAGCAGTATAAAACGACAGCATACTTCAGAAGGATGGTTGCTTCTCACCACCTTAAAGTGAGCATAACAAGTTTCCTCTTCACAATAGAATAGTAATGACCTGACCAATATATATTGCTAGGTAGTTGTAACTGCTGTCTTAAATACTCCCCCTGTAGTTGTCCCCATTAAGTTTTATGTTTCAGCTCTTCAAATTGGCGAATCACAATATTTTGCCATGATATACATTGTATGCCTTTGACTAATTTATGAATGTTTTTGAAAGTTTCTCGAAGTTGCTCATATGCAAAATTGTTCCATTGCCTGTCTCAATACATTATCCGTAAGACCTTCTATAATTCCTATGACAGAAGGGGCCCAATTGATGTATAACATTTTTAGCTTCACCTTCACTTTATCCTGTGGATGACAATTTGTTCAAAATGGCTTCAGTATCATAAGAGTTAAGTGCTCCCACCCCAATTCCAATTGCCCCGGCTGCTCATGACTACAAATGTCTCCTAATACCTAGTTGAGGACCACCATTGTTGTAACCATTTGGCACATAATGGATCATAAAACATAACATCCCCTTGGCTAACATTGATTTGTCATACAATTTGATTAATAATACTTGCATGCAGAGCTTGTTTGCATCCTATCTTATATCTGAGTATTGAATAATTACCTACATTCCAAGCCATGTGCTTATCTGCTACATAAAACATAAATGCGGGAGTCCTAGAACTCAGGCTCCCATTGTCCCACCTGACTTGTTGACTATGACCATGTGACCTGTTAAATTTCCTACTTCTAGGAGCACTCATACTGCTTACACTGATATGTCGAAGTTGCTACAAACGTTACATTTTAGTACAGAACTTCCATGTCACGACCATAGGGTCACTCAGTCCCTGAAGTGTTGCTGGCATTCCTTGTAGTTTGCTCAACCTATTGTATAGACATACTTGCTCATTACAGAGTGGAACCACCCTTTTTCATCAGCGATGTTGGTCACCTAAGGCGCATAAATAACATGGAGATCATAGATGACATTTTCATACACAGTCTACTGCACCAATATGACTCCTGCAGTCACAATAACCAGGGCAAAACTGTACCACATCTTTGGCTGGAATCCCCTCATTTAAGGCAGAGTGGTCAGATTCAAGCAGGCACAAATATAGGTATGTTAGAATTTTTCAAAAGCATGAGATAGTACTTCCTATTCCTTGACTCTGTATTTTTTCAGCTCTTCTTTCTTTTCTGGATGGTGCACCCACATTTTCTTTCCAGTGCTTCCAAATCCTCCTTCTCCTCTTAAGTAATATGTGAGGGTCAGGATTTTTCCTGTGTTTGGGGATTTGTATTTTTCACAAATTAGATGTGCAATTTGATCATATGTTTGTTATGATACAGCAGTTTTACCCTGGCCCAGTAGTGTTACTTTGATCTCCTCTCGGTAATCTGGATCAATAACTCCTCCCAGTACTGAAATTCCTTTAATAGCAACAATGGACCGTGTGACAATCCCACCATATGTCTCAAAATTTTAATTCCTACCCCGAGGGAATGATCTTTAGCTGCCCTGTCTGAATCTCCCCATCCTCCCAGACAAATAAATCTAGTCCCATACTTCCAGGAGTGAATGTAATGGAAGTCTGGCTCAGGTCCTGTCTTCCATACGGTCGTTGTTGGTGTATGCTTATTGCCCTGCCCTGTCATTTGAATGAATGGGGTCTTGCCCTAATGGCCTAATATTTAACTCAGGCAGTGCTCTGTTTACATTGTTACTCCATCCTCTTAAGTTCTATTGTGCTGATAGGTTTCTTAACTGCCCTTTCAACAAATCATTGTATCATGCTATCAATCCTGTTGCTTGTGGGTAATGGCTAATGTGCAACTCGCTCCTAATACTGCGCTTCTGAGCCCATTCCTGTACTGCCCTTCCTGGAAAATGAGTACCTCTGTCTGTCTGGATTTCCTCTGGTAATCCCTACTGCCTAACTAGGTAATCCAGCCCTCGCAAAGTGGATATTTGGTCTGCAGACTTACAAGACAGTCCTAGCATTAGGCAAGAATAAGTGTCCACCATAGTCAACAAGTATCTCTTGCCTCCTTCTATTGGCAATGGGTCACTAGTTCATCTGCCATAATTTGACAGCTGCAGCTCCTCTTCTGATCTACCTGCTTGGTTTTGTGTGTAGGGGTATTTGCCTGACCTGGTTGCAAGTTGGGCACTCCTTTACTGCTTGCTGTATTTGTTGTCTGGAGACTGGCATTTGCATTTGCTGTTTTTCTCCCAAATGTCCAGATGTTGTGTAGCCCAGTTTGCTAGAACCACTTCAGCTTCATCATCAATCTCCACCGCTTGTGCTTTGGTCACCTGATCTGCATCATTGTTGAATAGGGAAGCAGGGACAGTGTATGACGGGCAATGGGCATCAACACAGCACCATAGATTTGACACTGTTGTCCTTTCTTCCACATCTCTTCCCGTATTTGCTCAACACTCCAGATGTGTGTGCTTTGTATCTTTCATCCATCCGTGTCCAAGAATGGGGCCCAGCTCACCAGTCCTTGATATGTGGCCTAGCTGTTGGTGTATACAAAGGGTTTCCACTCTCATAAGGGGCTGTTCAATTATTGCTACCACCTTGCAAACAGCAAACCTCATAGAACTTTATCAACTCCTCTCAGCAGCCCTGTTTCTGTGACAGATTGGAATGCTACTGATTGCCATTGCCTTTTGCCTCGAGGATACTGAGAAGTCCCATCAGTGAACCATGCATTCCGCTGCTCTTCCTTAGTAAGTTTCTCACAAGGTGGGGCTCCAATTCATTCACTTCTGGCAGGGTGACATCGTCCGGAAGTTCACTGTCACTAACATGTCTTCTTGTAACTTGGACACCACAGTCAATGCAGGCTTTGCATGATGGTAGACTCCTGTGCCCTACCCCCTCTAGTACCTGCTCCTCCTTCTCTTACCCAGTCCAAAAGGAGAACTTGTGTCCTCAGTGTTACCGGTTGGTCAACAGTAATGGGTTTAGTCTCCATTTGTGTCTACTATGCCCCTGCTAACTCCTTCTGAATGGGGCTTTAATTGTTCATTGAGGATGTCAGCTTCCTGGATCACAACCCCTGTTGCACTTTCTTCCTTCACTGTCTTTGCCATGGATTCCATGCAACCACATCACCCTGTATCACTACCTCTAACTCAAAAGGATCTTCTGCTGTTATAGGAACTAGGGCAAAGTAATTTTGTAATGCATCGTTTGCTTCTTCAAAGACTTCCTTTTGTTCTGGACCCCACTGAAAGACCTGTTTTTTCTAGTTACTTGGTACAACGGTTGCAGTATTAATTCTAGAGAGGAATGTGATGTCTCCAAAATCCTATTAACCAAATGAATTTCTGGGTTTCTGCTTTTGTATGAGTACTTTCGACTGCTGCACTATATCAATCACTTTTGGTGGCATTCCCTTCACCGGTCCTGACTAGATAGTACCCAAGAATTTTACTTGTGCAGGACCCACAACCTTTTTGAGGTTAGGTGCCCACCCACTTTGCTTTAAGTAGTCAATCAGCCTCTCTAATGTCTCAGCGACCTGTTCCTTGGTTTAACCAGTTATCATTATGTCATCAATTTGGGTGTCCTCTATTAAAAAAGGCCAGATCCATGGCTATCAATCAGTGACACAAGGTAGGACTATGCACATACTCCATGGACAATATCTGAAATGTGTAATGTCTACCCCCTCCCCCGTCCCCCATGTACAGGCAGATTGATTCTGATTGTTCTTGTCAATGTCAATGAAAAACAAAGCATTTACTAAATCAATAACTGCATGCCAATTCCCCACTTCCTTGCTCAATTTTTCAACCAGCTTTATAATGTCTGGGACAGCTGTATGTGGGTAGATGAGGTGCATGCAAGGGACTCCATTTGCAAGGGGTTACATTTGGCAACCAGAATTTTCTCAGGCTCCCACCAAATGTGAACTTTCCCCATTCTGTCTTCACAGTTTTGCACAGTAGTAAGTCAATACCAATAATATATTCTGGCACCACGGCTACTACCATTTGATCTGTGAATGTTGGCCCTCTGCCTATTGACTTTTTGATCGTGGCAGGTTTAGCTTCAGTTTTAGCCTCTCCCCCATAACCCTTAATAATAACACTTTTCCAAAGCAATTTGTGGGGGGTTCAACATATCAATGTTACTTCTACTTCCATATCAAGCAGTGCCATCCCATGTTGGACATCTTTCTAATGATAAATAATGAGAGATGCATATGTCCTCCTATCCATGGCCTGTCCCTCAGTATGACTTCAGAACCTTCTGCCGATCGCTGTGCAAGTCTGGGTACAATCTTGAAGTAGTTACATTCCTTCCTTTGCTAACTAATCCTGCCTTCCTCTTCCCTCTTTCCTCTGCTGTGGGTGCAGAGGATTCCCTACTTAAAGTCTGATCACAAGTATAGGTGCTATTTATCACACCAGGTAAATAATGTAACCACAGGGGTTTGTTATTTCTTTGGTGCAATAAATAGCACCTATTATGAGTTTATGGGGAAAAACATGCAGAATTTGATGTTTAACACACCAAAATCTGCATGATATGGTAAATACTGAATGTTTTTCCCCTGTTAAAGTTTGGCAGGTTTGACCTGACGAAATTTAACAAAGGTTGATTTATTTAATGCATCCAATAATTATCGGATCCGTTAAATACCTTCAAACTTGTAATTCCAACCCATGTGTAAACAGGGGTTTACGCATGAGTTGGAATTAACCGACCCAGTTGCAATCAGGCCCTTGGTGTACTCTTATTATTTTGTTTACACTGTTGTGCTCTCCATATACTGAATAGGAAGCTAGCTGGTTTCTGATCTATTCACCCCGGCTTTTAGCAAATTTACCCACATCTGTCGCCATTATTGTGTCAAAAATAATGTTTAACACAATATTGTGCTCCTATAGTTATAATGGTAAGTACCAAAACATAAGAAAAAAATATTGTTGACACTAATATCGTCCAAAAATATACAAAAATATAAAAAAAATTATGTGAATAGAGTTTAAAGTAGAAAATGTTAAATATTTTAATATATAAATGTGATATAATGTAAATTAAATACGTTCCACTATTTAATATTATATATAAATACATGCTTATATAAACACACATATATATGTGTATTTGTGTTTATATTATATATATATATATATATATATATATAGTGTAACATAATTAATAGAAATATTTATTTACACATTGTGTTAATTTTTGTTAATATTTTAAATTAATTTCTATTATTATTGATGTTTTATAAGGCGTGCAGCTAGCTGCAATGGGTTTCCCGGCGCTAGATCTTCACATGAATATATATGTGCACGTGTGTGTGTATATATATATCTCAGAGATAATGCTCTCGTCTAAGGATCTATATCCCACGAATGATAATAGACGCTTAAAGTGGGCACGGGTAGCGATGGACACCGTTAAGAGTGAAGCTATAAATCAAACCCTTCAAGAAAGCATCAATATGCTTCATAATAGAGTCGAACAGCAAGATGAGCTTAAAACGGTTACAGACATACACTCGTCCTTTTTATACAGTTAGCTTCCCATTTTACCTGCCCGATATCTCATCGTATGAAGACATTAGTCAACTCACAGCACTCCTGGTTTAACCAAAAATGCAAGGAAGCACGGTCATATCTGGCAGCTGAGATTAAAGCCAAGAATCCTATCGATATAAGATCGGCTAGAAGAGTATATAAGAAAGCTCAGAGGGAAGCAAAAAAGGAGTGGGTGGAGGATCAGTGGTTGCAGATCAATGTCGCTTGTAAACAGAAAGATCAAAAGCAATTTTGGCTACTTGTAACAAGGGGAGATGCTGAAAGACCTAGATCACCCACTAATAATATCACAGAGGCCACCTGGTTTGACCATTTTTCCGGTATTTATTCTGGACCAGGTGCGACCATCACTGGAGGCTCTTCCTAGAGTTAACCAATTTGCAGTCAAATGTTGATTTTGTTTCTGTAGCTGATATTACAGAAAGTATTAACTCTATACTTAAAAACAAAGCATCAGGTCCAGATGGAATACCTGGAGATGTCTTTCTAGCTGATATTCCCAAATGGTCTAATTATATGTGGTTACTAGCAAATGGTATAGTTGCCGGGGCCCCTATACCTCCTTCATGGCAAGGAGCGGAGGTCATTCCGGTTTACAAGAAGGGGGACCGATCGCTGCCTTCAAATTACAGGCCGATAAGTTTAATAGATGGGGCGCAGAAGGTTTTCTCCCATGCCCTGCTTATCAAAATCACCGATTGGATGGAGGAGAACAACATACTATCCCCCTTCCAAGCAGGGTTCAGGAGAAAAATTAGTACTATCAACCAAGTCTTCCGCTTCACCCTATTGGCCTGGAAGTCTGTGATATTAGAGCAGGGCAATCTTTACACTGCTTTTATTGATCTGAAGTCAGCTTTCGATCTTATCCCTCGGGCCACACTTTGGCAAGTCCTACAAGATCTGGGGCTCCCTCATAACATTCTGGCACTTCTAATACGACTCCACGAGGGAAATTAAGCTAAAGTACGATGGGGAGATCAAATGCAACTGACGGACTCAATAAAGGTCGTAAGAGGGGTGAGGCAGGGCTGCGTTCTAGCCCCCACCTTATTTTTGCTTTTTATAAATGGGGTGGTGAAACACTTAGCGGAAGTCCACACAGATGCTCCCTCATTGGGGAGTGTAAAAATAACTACCTTGCTGTTTGCGGATGAGACGCTATTAGTCTCTAAAAACCCCAGTGGCCTTCAACTGCTACTTGATCGCTTCATGTCTTTCTGTGAGATGAGAGGATTAGAAGTCAACACCTCCAAGACAAAACTCCTGCTAATGAATCCCCACAAATCTTTTAAAGGGAAATTATCATTGGGGGGGATTCCACTGGAAAGGGTGGATTCCATCGTATATCTCGGTGTAACTCTCACAGAGAAAATCGCATGGAAACAACATATTTTGAAGCGAATCCTACAACAGAGGAAGACTTCTGGGGCCCTAATTCTAGAACATAGGACATCACAAACTAGACCGATTGCAGCCCCGCTTCAGATATATGACCAGAAGGTGGTTGGCTCGGCCCTGTACGGGGCTGAAATCTGGGGGTTTGACAATCTGGAGGGCCTGCTTCTTACTGAAAATAAATTCTTAAGATCACTCTGCTTCCTCCCCCAGAGTACCCCGCTCACTCCTTTAAGGTTAGATTTGGGTAGAACTACAATAGTGGATAAGGCGAGGCTTCGCCCGCTTCTCTTTTGGCTCCGCATTAAAAAAACACCTGAGCTTGTCCACTATGCGATTGCCACTGAGGAGGTTCTTAAGCTGAATCGCTTCAAAAAAATTGGCTGGTTCTGTAACATTAAAACATTGCTTTTTGAATTAGGTCTGGGAAACCTTTGGGAAGAAACGGATACCAGCTTATTGCCCAGTAGAGAGTGGGTTAAGTCTTATTACTGGAAATGGGTGGCAGAGAGAACTGTTACACATGCAATAGGAGGTCGCCTCACGATAGCATTTATGGAGTTTAAGGTGCTTAGTGTGGATGAACCTTATATGGATTTCATCACTGTCCTGCAAGAGAGGAAGTTATTTATCCAATTTAGATTCGGATGCCTCCCCTTGAACTCTTTTACTGCGTCATGGAACAGGGGCTCTTCAGACACACTTTGCCACTGTCCATGCTGCTTTGAGACAGAGGAGACGACCAAGCATATTCTCTTTGCATGCCCTCTGTATAAAAACCCAAGATCTAAATGGTTAGCCCCTGCCTGTAGACAATTAGGAACCCGTAGTCATTTAGAGGCACTACGTATCCTCAGAACAGATACAAGGCCACTAATAGTATGTGCAGTGGCTAAATTCCTGGGGAGAATGTGGTTTATCAGGAGGCAGCTGAAAAAAAAATGAATTAAGCACACCCTCAGATCAAATATCAATCCTCATTTAGTATTTAGTCCACATCCGACATCTTTTGTACATATTAATACATGATTCATGCCTAAATTACTGAGAACTTGTGCAATATTGTATTCTTGCACGTTATGCATTAGCACTTTATGTATATTTATGGCCCCATTTTTTTCTATCCTGTACCAAAACTGTGTCCCCTTCAGTGATTTATATGAACTGTTGTTCCAGGCTCGAGATTTTACTTGGCAAATCCATCTTAAAGTTGGAGGAGTGTGGATTTTTTTATATATTTTTAAAAAGAAACAAAAATTCTTTTATGTGTTTTTAGCTTTTTTTTCTCTTATATACAGACATGGTTGTCTGTATGTATTGCTCTCATGGTTTTACCTTGTCGAAGTTGTCTTATTAACCTGTTTCTCAGTTTTTAATGGTTAGGTTTTACTATGTTTTGTTTTTGTATAAATAATGTCATCCATCTTGGCCCACAATACCTAACATGAAAATCTTTGTCTTATCTAATATACTGTATTGTACGCCTATGCACTTTGATGGTCGTAATGACCGAATAAAGTTTGATGATGATGATGATATATATCTCTATATCTATATTTACAGATATAGATATATATATGTGTGTGTGTACAGCTAATTCTCCCTGCAACTTCCTAATTTCTGCATCTTTGACCAATGTTCGTCTGTACACAGTACGGTGCACAGACAGAAAAAGCCATTCCACTTGCCCAACTGCTTTTTGCTCCAGCTTCCACCCTTTGAGTTTTATTCCTGCTAATGCATTTTCCATTAAAAGAGAGGTCACTCTTTCATCTAACCCCTCTTATGGTACTGGTGCCGGCCACTGATTTATTCCTGCTAGACCAGATAACTGGTCTGTCAACATCCACCCAGGAATGGATCTGGACTCTGTCCCATTCTGGCACTCTTTTCTGCTTCATCTCTTTTGCATCTGTTGGAAAACGATGCATTATTTGTGAGGCCTGCACAAACAATATGTCTACATTTGTCCTTCACTGGGAACCAAACACCCCATTGTAGCGTTTGACTCCCAGAGGGTAGCGTTGCAGAGCAGTCTAAGGCTTACTCAAGGGAGGTGGTGTGGGCTAGTAATCACCATTTACAGGTATGCAAAAATAACACTCAATAATTGATTGTCCAGTCTGTACTTTGCTTTATAAAAAGGGAAGAGTACATTTATTACACACACACACTACTCAATACTATGCATCAATTTACAAATATACATAAGCTGTTGGAAATACTTCGTGACATTGTATCACATTCATATCCCTCCCGCAAGGGGGTGTCTAGTACCACCACTCACATGTATGCACATCATCTTGCCCCCAAATGCAGTGGGTTGACCATAACCGGGAGCGAGGGCCCTTCCCACTGGCACCATCCGAGTTGCGCCCCCCCATTATCTCAACATGCATTTATAATGGGAACACCTGCCATAGTGACACATAACCCTGACTGAGCATTTCATACTGATCCTACAGTATATCCACTTAAATCACAGTGGCTGACAGTTGGGGTGTTCAACTAACTCAGTAGCAAGAATACATGTCTAGGCATCACTTAGAATGACAGTACTCATCATTTCTGGTAACAGGTATAATGCAAGTCAATCACAGCCCCTAAAATGCATCACATTTATCATCACAGAATTGTGCAATTACAACCAGGCATCCTGTCAGGAATGACTAGCAACACATTTCCAAGTTACTTAGCATTTCACATACTAAATGTGACTTCCAGTCCCCATTAGGAACAACATCATGTAAACGCACCACTTGTGCAAGAGCACCTTTTCGTGTCTAGGGGATGCCTCTCCAAAGACATCCCAAGTTCAGCCCTTCACATCTTAAAGCAGTTCCAAACACCCACATCTAGCTGTAGAACAAAAGTTCCAGCCAAAGGTTGGTGTTGAAGCATGGCTAAGCCCTTGAGGGGTTCTTTCCTTTCAGTCCCCAGAGACTGAGGGTGGGGGTTTTCGCTTTCATGCTGGGGGAGTCTGCGTTGCTCCTGCCGCTCCCCCTGCACGTTTGCCAACAAATGGTGGTGGCCCCATCCTCCTGGGGCCACCACATGCAAAAACAAGCAGGTTGTCCTGAAGGCTTCTGTATCCTTTGCAAGGCATTATGGGGCGCTTTCACACTTGGCGTGCATATTGGAGCAGCGGCTCTCCCGCTGCTCCTGGGAGAACCGCGCTGCCTCGTTGGCGGCCCCTCGCCGCGTCTCCACTTCTTGGGGGGGGCCGGTCCCACCCGGGCACCCAGCATCCAGGTGAGTTTGGAGAGCAGCTCGGGGGGCCCACCCCTGGCTGCTTTCGCCGGCTCCCCTACTGGCCAGCACCCTCGCGTGCTGCTGCGGGAGCCGGCTCTTAATTCTGGTCTGCCCACTCCTGCGGGCAGACACAGATGATGCCGGCGGTCGGGCGGGGCCTCGGGGGAGTGCAGCGGTACTCCCCCCTCCTTCCTCCTGCTGCGGGGGAGTGTGGCAGCACTCCCCCCCCTTCTCCCCTCACACCGGGGCCCGGAGTTGGGGATCTCGGGCCCCCAGGGAATTCTTCACGGGGAGCGTGATGGTGCTCCCCAACTTCTGCCTTCGTAGGGGCCCGGAGTTGGGGGTCCCAGGCCCCAGGAGGTTCTTCATGGGGAGCGTGATGGTGCTCCCCGACTTCTTTCTTCACAGGGGCGCAACGGCGCTCTCTGACTTCTGCGGGCCCGGAGTTGGGGGTCCCGGGCCCCTCGCACCATTTTCAAGGGGGCGCGACGGCACTCCCCTACCTCCGTTTTCGTCAGGGGCCAGGGTGGGCTCGTGGCACCTTCTGGGGCAATTTCACAGGGGAGCACGACAGCGCTCCCCAACCTTACTTTCTTCTGGTGGCAGCCCCCGGGGGCACATCCAAGACAGGCGGCGGAGCCCCACGCGCTTTGTCATCGGTCTAATAAGAGGGCAAAGGTCACCTACATTCTGGGGGACATATCTCAGCCCCCAGGGGAACGATTTTCACCATTTCTGCCTCTTCTTCCTCCTGCTGGCCAGCCCTAGCCACCTGGAGCACTTTTCACCACCCTTATCGCCTTGAAGAGGGTGACTCTGCAAGGAGCTGTCTTCACTGGCTTCCTGCGCCAGCCTTTCACCTGGCTCTCCTTCTGGGCCTCTCTTCTCCTTGCGCAGAGGCCCAGGCTTCTCCTCACTGGCCCTGGACTCCCTCAAAGGCGCAGTCCAGAGTCCTAGGACAGTTAGGGGGTTCCTCCTTCCAACTGCTTATGGCTCCAGGCTCCAGCACCAGTCTTCCTCAGCAAGACCACACCCCAGAGAGAGCTCCTCTTCCTGTGCAAGACCTTTTAAAAGAAACTGGACGGGGCTGGCAGGAAGGCACTTCTGCCCTATCCTGCAGTGACACATCACCTCTCTGCCCCTGCTCCCTCCTTCCTGCACAGGCCTCTGGGATACTTCAAAATGGCATCGTCCAGGGGTCTCATGCCACTTGGTCTCTGAAAAGCCCCCTCCTCCCCTTGCTGACTTCATGGCCCGGGCCTGGAGCAGGCCTGGTGCCTGGCACCAGGTGACAGTTAATGATGGATAACCTGCAGCTTCACCCCCATCTCTCCCTCCTGGAGAGAAGACCTTCGCCCTTGGGAATGCTTGCAGTGAAGGGCTAGGCCTCTCATGCTACAGCTTGGGGAGGAAGGTAAGTAATCTAGCCTGGCATGGTCATACCCGGACATTTCTGGATGACCCATAAGCAGTACAGATACAGCTTTGGACTCAGCAGAATACTTCTTTTTACACAACTTACAGTGTACTTTGGTGCGTGTCTGGAATTTGTAGGCCCTAGGGAAGTGAAACTACCCCATGTGGTCTCTGTCTTCATAGGAGAGTAATGGAGTGTTCCTACAGTGAAAAAGTAAAGCAAATTGACTTTCCCTTACATGTGTCTCCCCACATTATAAAGCCTATTCCATGCCACCACCCAACTCTGCATAATTCCTGCCACACCATTCTATCTGTACCTGCTCCTGGCCTGCGCACGACAGGAATCTCCCCTGCGCATCCCTTACACGGGTGCACACGCATGTGCACACATGTCTACATGTAACCAGTCCGGTGCCCCTTACCCTGGCTGCAGTGCAGCGGCCTTCTCTCACAAGGCGGACACCGGTGAAATCCACATGCAGTCTATTTCATCATGAGTTCACTGTTGGTGAGTCCCAGCTTATGAGGCTCTCACACAGTAAAAGCTCCAAAATTATGTGCTCAAAAAGCAAAACATCCGGGTGGCTCAGATGGTCAGAACCACCTTCTAACAGCATCCAAATAAGGGCATTATGGATTTGTATTGCACCACTGCTTGTATTAGACTGGTTGCCTGCAACTACCCCAAGCTAATTTCATCAGAAACAAATCAGTAAGGATACCCAGTAAGGAGCAACACACTGATGCAATATGACTTTAATAAGAGCAACAGAAAGAAAGTCACATATATTGTCAATGATGGCTTACAATAGTTAGACTGTCATCCTTAGGTTGGTCTTCCCCTAAACATTTTGCCTTTTTTTCTGTATCTTTTTTTGGGCCCTAGGACTGTGATCACTTTACCACTGCTGACCAGTGCTAAAGTGCATGTGCTTCTCCCCTAAACATGGTGATATTGGTATATACCTGATTGGCATTTCTAGTTTACCTATAAGTCCCTTGTAAAGTGTTTTACTGTAGGAACCTGGCTTTTATATGATATACCAAAGTGAGGAATATCGTACAAAGAGTCCTTAACGAGTGGACAGGGGCTTGCTCTAGCAATCCTAAGGTGCTCTTCTAGGGGGTAGTGTGGTCGAGCAGCCTTACGCTTATCAGAGAGGAGTGTTAGGCATCTACAAATACACACAATAGTCAATAAATGATGCACACGACTCAATAAGGAGATCCCCACCAATTTATAAAAATAACACCTATCTTTATATATATTTAGGCATCAGAATCAATACGATCAGGTAAGTATGTTTTACAAGAGAAATACTTTTTGCAGTTTAAAAAGTCAACACTGCATTTGTCAGAAGCTGTAATGTTGTCTTATGGTAGCAAAAACTAGTATGGAATTCAGCACAGTACAGCGACTTACGAGGCCAATCTCTGGGACTTAAGGTGATTATCTGGCAAGGTCCAAGGCAGCTCCAGCAGGTCACCTCCAGCACACTAGGGCGGCCAGGTGCAGTGGTGCAATACAGTGTCGGGTGCCCAATGTGAGTCTATGGGGATCAGTCCTTGTGAAAAGAGCTGCAGGTCTCTTGCAAGTCGGGCAATATCATCATCCTAAAAGGTTTATGAGTCCTAAAACATGGAGTCGGATGTGCACCCACTTCTGGAGGAGTCTTTTCAAGGCAGTCAGCAGGGGTACCAAGTTAAAGTGTCTCGTGAGCTCTGAAAGAAAATAAATATTGATCTCCATGTATTTGAAGGAGAGACAGCGCATTGGGATATCAGATTGCCAGGAGTGGACACTAGCGGCGGCGCTGATCAGGACCAGCAAGGATTTAGATCTGTTTAGTCCAGAGGCCTCCTCATACAAGCTGAGCAGAGTCAGACATCGAGAGCCCGAAATTTGTGTGTCACTCAGGAAATGCAGAACATTGTCTGCATATAATGCAATTCTCTCCTCGGGCCCAGCGTCCCAGAACTTTCCTTGAATCTGTACATCACAGCGGATGAGCCTTGCGAGGGCCAGGGGTTCGATTACTAGAGCGGATAATAAGGGTGAGAGAGGGCACCTCTAACGAGTGCCCCTGTGTATAGGGTACAGGGCGGAAAGGGACCCATTGACTTGGGCTTGCGCAGATGGCAGCATAGAACCCTAATAAGTTTACGAAGATGAGCACCCAGTCCAGCACGTTCCAGGATTCTATGCAAGAAGGACCAGTCAACCGTGTCAAAGACTTTCTCAAAATCTATTAGGAGTAGAGTGGCCAGGTGCTGAAGCTTGGACGTGCGAAAAAGTGCCTCTTAAACCCTCCAGATGCAATGACGGCATAAAACTGCACTGGTCTCTGTAGATCAAGCAAGGTAGGGTGTTTTTTAAGCGGTTAGCTAGGATTGTGCCAAATATCTTAATCTCAGACTAAATTAGGGAAGTGGGCTTGTAAGAGGCACACAGGTCTGGTGTGTGATCCGGTTTAGGGATAAGCACTATCGATGCCATGTCAAGCCCCAGGGGAAAAGTACCTTTAGCGGGCTGCTTCCGCTTATAAAGTGAGTAAGAAGTGTGTCAGTTCAGTTTGGAATTTCTGATAGTATTGCATGGGGAATCTGTCTGGGCCGGGCATTTTGCCCGCTGTCATGTCAGACAGTGCGGCATCTGTCTCTTCCTCGGTAATTGGTTGGTCAAGGTCACAGGCCGGCGAGGGGGGAGTCGAAGGCAGCTGAGTATGTCCACCGGCAGCGGGTGCACCAATTCTTGTGGGTGCGCAGTCTGGGGTATATAAGTCCTGGCAGAAGTCAGTGACCGCCTGCAAAATGTCAGGGGTGCACATCTGTAGATGGCCTTCCACTTCCCTGATCTGGGGCACAATTCTGGAGGCAACCTACCAGGTTGCCAGCCAGCACAGGAGCTTCCCGTATTTATCTCCATGTTTATATACTTTCCTGGTCCTCGCCCTCCAACATTATCTAGCCGCCGCAAACAAAATTTGCCACAGTGAAACTGTAGTCGCCTCCACACAATGGGCTAGTTTGGTGAAGGGATGCTCTCAGGCCTAGCACTTCAGGGTGCAGATCTGGGCCTCAATGCCAGCAACTTGCATCAATTTCCCCCTTTTCCTGCTCCAAATGAACCCACTTCCTAGTCCTCTAATTATGGGTTTACTAGCCGCCCAGAGCGTTTCTGCCGAGCCCACTGTCCCTTGGTTGATTTCAAAATACGAGTGAAGTTCGGACTCTAGGTAGGCCGTACAGTGTCGATCAGTGAGGTGCCATTGCATTAAGGTATCACATGGGCCTCTGGGCAGGGTCTACAGCTGCTATACGTAGAGTAAGTGTGGCATGGTCAGCTATTCACTGCTCTAGTCTAGTCAGGAAAAGCCATTGTGTGAAAATTTTGATAACGGAGTTCAATGTGTTTACGGGCCTCTCGGGGTAAGGCGTCCCTTTCTCGGGATTGAAGTATTCGGCCAATCAGTGTGCATGCCGAAGATCCGGCGGAAGCCCGCAGGGCCAAGGAAATAAGGGTCCATTCCACCACAAACCATGGAGAGAGTACATCCCCAGGGACCCACGATCAAAGCCAGTCATCCGAGAATTTTTCAGTGTCTGAGGCTTCGGAATGTTCTGGGAACCCAACAAACTGAAAGTTATTTTGCAGTGATCTATTCTCAGTGTCCTCAGCCTGCTCTACCAGGACTGCTGTGGAGGAAAGGAGACTAAAGACCTGTTGTTCAGGACAACCAACATCATCCTCCACTGAGGATACCCGGTGTTCAGCTTCAGTAACACGGGTAGCAATATTCCTAAGATCTTGGCGGAGGAGCAAGGTCGGGTTGGTCAAGCACCCGGTGTTGTGCTGCAGAAGAGCAGGCACTCCCCCACTCAAGGTCCCTGTGGTGTATTGATCCATTTTGGTTTGGACTTGTGAGGTGCTGGGGCCTTGTCTTTACCCATTTCAGCCACAACAGATCCGGACCCAGAGGTTGATTCAGGGGACTCTCGTGCACACTGGCCCGCTTGCCCTCAGGCATCACGAGCAGTCAAGTCTCCTTAGCAAGTGGGTCTTGCAGGGCACAGCACTAGCAGCAGTCTCCAGACTCAAGTCTTTCTCATGGCAGAGTGAGCAGGGTCAGATCCTGGCAGAGGGGAGGCACACCCAGCACGAAGAGCAGTCCCGAGGAATCAGGAGCAATCCCTTTTGTCCACCCCAGGGCAGCACAAACAGCTGGGCACCAGCGATGACCCATCTGCACTAGGACCCCTGGTTCCCAGGCCTGGGCCCTGGGGTCTCAGAACCGGTAGATAGAGAGGAAACAAATCCCGACTCAAGCAGCAGCATAGTCTCCTCTCCAAGCAGGTAGGTACCACAGTGACCGGGGAAGGGATTCGTTTCCAGGATCTCTGGACCGGAAGAGGGGTGGTCTGTGTAGCGGCTCCCACCTTAGGTTTCTCCTCTCTGCTTCCTCCGGACGTCACCTCTCTGCTCCAGCCCGGATGTGCTGGACGCTGCCCTTGCTTATATCTGCAGGAAGATTGTTTCCAGAATTAAAGGATTAAACTAATATGCATTAGGAGGACGCTTACGGAAATATGGGATAATGATATTCCACGAGTGCATAGAGGGAAATCCCACAATAGAAGGTAAAAATGAGCTGTCTAATTACACATGCCTAAGAATTAAAGGCATACCCCTTGCAAAAAGTTATAAATAGGCTTATATGTTCTGTTTGTCCAGAGGGCCCCTGGGGATCATTCAATATTGTGCCAGCAGCTTGTCTGCACTGGAGGAGCACACTAAATTTCGGTTTAATAAAAGAAGCTTTGTCTGATCTGTGCCCTTGAGTATCATAGTTGAGTGAGTTTTCAGAATTTCAACATTTAAAAGAGTGCTGTTATATTTAACTATAAAGATGAAATTGATCAGTTTATTAAATGTACGTTTTGTTAACAGTTTTAAATCAAACTTGTATTAATAATATATTTATTATAATAGGAATTATTGTTACTATATTGTAAGATTTTAATTAATCAAACAATAAAAATAAATTGAATTGAACATTTAAAAGAGATGGTGACTTCACACTAAAGAGACAACATTCTTGCATGGTAAGTTGGGATAGGGTCCTCTGTGACCTTAGTCTTTTCTGCATGTACTCTCTACACATTGGTGAGACTTCTCTTATGCACAATTCGATAAATGGTGTCACAGGATGTAAAGTTTTCCTTGAATGCCTGCACTGGACACTAGGTGCTTTCCTCTGCCCTTCTTGCCCGATTGGTAGCACAGGTCTTACTGCAAGAACACGGTGTGGCTTGCTTTAACAACATGGCCTGCAGCACAGGATTCAATAATGGAACGCCCTTTACATTTAGAAGATTGTTTGTAAAATGCTTAAAAAATATTTTGTGTGTTCTGACAGGTTTTACATCGATGTTCTTTTTTTTTAACTTGGCACAGCAGCCAACTAGGCAGTGGCACCTGGGGACTTTGAGGGGGGGGGGGTCAGATTTGCTAATACACAGCCTCGGTCTGGGATGGAAGAGGAAACAGATAGGGGCCACGGGGAAGGACAGAAGATGGGGGAAGGAAGTCACTGAAGCAAGACTTTTAAGTTACAGGCTGACTTGTGCCTACTTTGTTTGTTTACGCATGATCAAGAGGAGAAACTGATATGTATACTTTACAAAGAAATGGAAATTATGCAGCTAAAATACTACTAAAGTAAAAGTAGTAACACACCAGGTACAGATATATTACAGCTCGCTGGCAGTATGCTCTGTTCTTTCTGCAGTAGTCAAGAGGCTGCTGCACAGGGCCACTTCAACATGTGCAAAGGAGAGGCTATGTAGTCAGTTGAGCAGAGAGAGAAGTGGGCAGAGCGAGCAAGGCAAGCAATGAGAGGTGTACAAGATCAAACAGTGGTGACTGCAGAAAGAGGAGAAGAAGCAGAGAGCAGAGCAAGTAGTCTTTTGGAGAAGTGAGAGGAAATGCAGGATGAAATCAGGTGGCTGCAGTAAGGAAGGAGAAGGAGGGAAAAAAGTAGGGAGCAGAGCCAGTAAGAGGAGTACAAGATCAAACAGCAGTGGCTGCAGAGAGGGGAAGGGCAGTAAACGTGAAGAGCAGAGCCAGTAAGCAGAGTTGAATAAGTAAACTACTACCATAAGTGAAAAGAAAGCTGCAACACTATTCTTTACAGTCAGTTAAATAAGTGAAATAAGCATGCCTCAAAGGAAATACACGCTTCTTACCTGACTGGGTGTTGTGGGGACATGCAATGTGAAGGATGGTCTTGGCCTCCAGAGGGAGACTCGGTGGAGGGGTGGGGTCAAGTGGTAGAGTTCCAAACAGAGAATACTCCCTTATTGTCTCTGCCCTTTACATGGTCTGATTTGCCCTGGTAGAAAGATCCCTATCACCAGTGGAGTTCCCTAGGGCTCCATACTGTCTCCTGTCACATCCAATCTATACATTGATCCATCTTGTGCTCTACTCACAGATTACAGCATCAAGATTCATAAATAAATCGAAACACATAACTCAACTTGAGAGTCTCCTCTGCTCCAGACATATAATGCCTCAAATATTGCTTGCAGATCATCCAGACGTGGATGTCCAGCGCATACCTAAAGTTCAACCCAACCAAGACAGAATCCCTATTATTTATAAAGAACAATAAACAAAGTACAACAAACCTGGCTCATGAACATGAAAATCGACAACTTCAAACCCCAACTGTCCCTGAATGCCAAACTACTTACATTCACCGTTCACCCCAACCTCACCCTCAAGAAACTCATTGCAGAAAAAACTAAGACTGCCTGATACCAGCTGTCTCTCTTCTAAAGAAAGTCCAACCATTTTTTCCACGAAGTGACTTCAGAACTGCCACTCATGCCCTCGCACTCTCACAACTGGATGGGGGTAATGGTCAACTCCGTGGCCTCCGCAATGCCACACAGATTCACCTCTTAGGGGTTTCCTACATGCTGCAGCAAGTCTCATCCAGGTCCTGAAGAAATATGATCACATTTCCCTTATCCCGATAAATCTCTATAGGCTCCCAATTCCGGCCTGCACTATCTTCAAAACCACCTGCATCATTTACAAAGCTATCATGAGCAGTACACCCACTTATCTTGGGGATAAGCTCGCCATTTCTGGTGGATCTCAGCTCACCCACTGTCAAGTGCCGGTCTTCTAGGTGATGCTGGAGCAAACTTCTTGGTGTGAAGGTAGGGCCGTTTTCACATAAGACAGGAGCAGACATCAGAATGACAACCAGAAGTCAGAGACTGCTCCAGGGAACAACAGAGCAAGAAGAGAAAAACTGGAGTCCAGAAAAAAATCTTCAAGCTGGTTCAGGCTGGAATCAGGATACAGGAGACTGCAGCAAGCAGAAGGCAAGAAGACAGGAGACTGCAAAAATCCACGGAGACCAAGAGCAAGCAACGAAGAAACAATTGTGAAGCAATAGGCTTCAGGACCAAGTCTTTTTTCATAGAAAGAAAACATGAAGTGACCTGGAGAGGAAAAAAGGTTAGCCATATTAGATTGGAAGAAGGAATAAAATAATACACATAAGGTTTCAATTACATAAAGTAATAAATGTTAGATGCCAATATGTGCAAGGGAAACCCGTTAAGTATTGAAAAACCCTGCATGCAGCGTATATCAGGTGCTCGCATGCAGGAATTAGGCCTTTGACACCTGAAAGGTACCTAATCCAAGATGGTGGTGGTGAAAGATGCCGTCATGTCTACAACACTGCCAGGGATCGCCAAGGTCAATGTGGTCGAGAGGCTGGGAGCTACCACAGCCTGCACAGTAAAGAAGGCAGAAGCTGCGGCAAGGAAGGCAGAAGCTGCTGCGGCAAAGAATGCTGAAGTTGCTGCAGGTCGTGCAGCAAGGAGTGCTGGAGCAATCGCAACAGTGGCGGCTCAGGTAAGGAAGAAATCCTTACACTTGCAGCTAGGACACCTTCAGGCTACAAACCAAAAAGTGTAAAAAAAAAAAAAAGAAGACAGCAGGCCTTTTTCATCTATGCACCCAGTATCTGGAACAACATCCCCGTATCCATCAGGACTGCCCTAATGCTGCTCCATATTAGGAAAGAGCCACATCTTCAAAGAGCCCTATGTCATAATGCATTAACCATCCTCAACCCAGCTCCTTTTCCTATTTCTCGTTGACTTTATGCTTGTGTTTGGCAATGTACAGCATTCTGCTGCCTTTTAACAAGGTTTGAGCTATAGAAATACCATATACATAGAACCATGTACATACATACAGGAGGGATTGTATGGGCTGATGGGGGAGGTAATGTAACCACCAATCAGGACCTCTGGAGCCCCAGCCTATTGATTGTCCAGCTACCAATCAAACAAGTGCACCTGTGGATGTTGGGTGGGTCGAATTTGCTAATACACAGCTTCTGTCTCGGATGGAAGGGGAAATAGGTTGGAGGCACGGGGATGGAGGAAATATGGTGCAAGAGGGAAAAAGGAGTCCAGGCAGGATGCACCTTAACTAGAGTTTGGTAGATATTATCACAATATAATTAACACAATGATGAATGTGGAGGCAAAAACAATAGCTAAGGCTCTGGTCTGATCATGCGGCTTTCCAAAGAGATTTCTTCAGTAGTGAACCCAGATCAGTGCGGTTTTGTGCCTGCTCGAGTAACCAGACACAAAACCAGATATTTCACATGCCCTTGCGCTAGACCACCATTTGATTGGTTCCTTGACATTTCTCAAGGGTGACTTTGAGTGGGCTCCTGACATTGTTGGGTAAGAGCACATCTTCCTCCTATTTCAAATGATGAGGTATGGAATCCAAATGTATTAACTACCCACGCTTCCTTTATTCACAACTATGGGCCAGAGTCAGGGTTTGAGGAGTGGTGTCTAGGATCTTTCCTGTCCTAAGATGCACCCGGTAGAGATGTCCACTCTCTGCCTTCTTTCCACTATCACTATCAAGGCCCAAGAGCGGATCAGGAGAAATGCACTAGTTAAGGGTTTGACTGATCCCTAACGTTATCTAGCAGGGTCTCACTGTATGCAGATGACTTGCTGGTCTATATTCAGACCACATCCGACTGGTCCGGACAGCAAGTACTTCACATCCTATTTATTTCTAGCAAATATTTCCAACTAAGAGTCCGATTTCGATGTCGGACGGACCTGAGTCCGCCCGACATTGATTGGGTACTGGGACCCACCGACCTCCTGTCGGTGGTCCCAACCCAGCAATTAGGATGCGACCGAACCATGTTCGGTCACAGTCCTATTCTTTACAATAGGAGCATGCATTCTGACCGGAATGCATGCTCTCATTGTAAAGAGAAGAGGTGCAGTTCATCCCTGCACCCCGTGGCAGGCACGTCAGGGTCCTGCCACTGGGGTGCAGGGATCAAAAGGGGGTCCTGGTAGGCCCATCCGGTGGCCTTGCACCCATGGGGACCCTCTTGGGGGCCCCCAAAGTCAACTCCCAACAGCCTTTCTGTGTCGGAAAGGCCGGCACAGAAAAGCTGTCGGAATCCGACATTGTGATCCCTCGGGCGGAAAGAGCCGCCCTTGGGATTACAGGAGGCTTTCCGAATGGCAGGCAGCCTCTCCGAGCCCGTCAGAAGCCTTTCGGAAATCCAGTTTGGATTCATTTCCAACAGACTCCATCCAAATGGGTTGGTCGGAAATTAATCCAAACTGCTGATTATGATGCCGTATGAACGGCTCCGACCGATGGTCGGAACCGTTTCCTACGGCATCGTAATCGGCCCCTAAGATGTACTAAGGCATTTTGCAGTTGCAAAGGGTCCAATTTGCAAAATCTGACATTGCGACTGCAAAATGGCCTTTTGGTATGTACCAAACCCAAATTGCAATTCAGTAATATATTGCAGAATCTCAATTAGAGTTTGCAACTACATACCAAATTGCTGTTTAGAAAGGGTGTGTTTAGAGCTTTCTTTCCAAACAGTGATTTACGATGGGATGTATTAATGTTTTGCAACTGAAATCTGGTTGCAAAACATAAATTTTTTACAGACTACAAAAAAGTAGTGGTAACCCATTCATAAATGGGAAGGTGTCCCCAAAGGACCCTCTTCTTTTGTGAATGTTGAGAAAATTTTTTTTGAAGAGTAGGCAGTGGTCCCATAAACTACTGCCTAGTCTTTAAAAAGTTATTAAAACCTTTCTTTTTTTTAAATGTCTTTTTTTCCTTTGAGGAAAATGGTCTGAATTTAAAAAAAAATCATTACTTTATTTAAAGCAATCACTGGCATGGCGGTCTGCTGACATTAGTAGGCGAATCAGAGAGGCACAGTTTGCAAACTACCTGATTAATATTCATTAGGTAGCACAAATTAACCCCAACTACGATTCAGTATTTTGTGAGTCAAACTATTAGTACATAGGTCGTTTTTCAAAATACCCCACTAGTCGCAAAAATAATGGCTGCAAATTGCTACCAGTATTTTGCGACCAGTGTTTGGTACATCTGGCCCTATGAGTTAATCTGACTAAATCAGTGGTGTTACCGATGTTCATGACCGATGATTATCTGCAGTGAGACTCTGGCCTGATGTTGGTCAGGGAAGGTTTCTGGTATTTGGCAGTGTAGACAGCCTTTCCGAGGCTTGGGAACAAAACATTATCCCACACGTAGATAGACTTCGTACAGAATTGAAGTTCTGTTCCACCTCATCACTGTCATTGTTGAGCAGGGTGGACATATTTGAAATGGTAGCCCTCCCACGTATAATACAAAAGATACAAAATTGCCCTTATGGCATCCCCCGTGCATTCTAGTGCTGACTGACAGCTGTGGTTCAGAGTTTTATTTTGTAGGGAAGAAATCCTCAAATCACCTTAAAAAAGTGTCAGAAATCCCGGTTTGATGGCGGGATGGAAAGAGCTGATGTGAGATCATATTACTATGCATCCCAGCTTATAATTGTAAATGAATGATTACAGGATGTGGATTCTGATTGGACACATGCTACAGGAATATGGGATGTGGGAGAGATGCACCCACTATATTATTTTGCATGGGGACCTTTACCCGAGGCCTACCTCCGGCCATTAGCACAGTAAAAAAGTTATGGCAAGACCTACAAGAGAACCTTCATTATGGATGAGAAGATGCTCGGACGTCTACACATGCTATCTGGCTTTAAAAATTGGAATAAGATTGGGGTGTCTAATTGGAGATGTGAATTAACGGCACTACTCTATGCTCCTTCAGATATGTACAGAAAAACGTTGATATACATAAGAGCCAATTCTTCAGAAATTTACAGCTGGGACATGATTTATTTCAATGGGTTTGTGAGATTCCGGAGCTGCCAGAATTTAAACCACTAGTGAGAAAGATTCTGATGGGTGACATGGTCAGGTACAGAGTTTCTTTCATTTATAAATATTTAGCAATCATCACACCAGATACATTTTGTGCTTTGATTGCAGCTTGGAAGGAGGATGCAGTTGCGCTCAAAGATGATCAATAGCAGGAAGCCAAAATGGCCCAAGGGAGGTTGTGATAGCATCTGCTAAAAAACACAACACATCAAAAATCTGAAGTCCAACTAGGATTTAATGTAAAATAGCAGACAACAAAGCAAATGATCAAAGACAGTTGTCATTGCAACTGACCATGCTTCTCCCCAGAAAATGGTGAGATGGGGCTAAGAGCTAACATTCATGAACAATCAACCTAATATAGATACAATCCTTCTCAATACAAGTAAATGAAGCATGATTGCATGATGGAAACTTGTTAATCTCCGCAAAATGTGGAGGTGCCAGGGTCTTCTCAAGGATCACAGAACATCCTTGAGGAGAAGATATCAATCCTGTATACAATACTGGCCTCATTTGTAAGAAATTGGGTTTTTGATTGGGGGTGGTAAAACTCCTTTTCAAGCAACAACCACAATCCTTGTGAAGGTATGCCCCAAAAGTCACTAAATTAACCTGTGCTTAACCCTCTGGTAGCTTGGCACAAAAGCAGTCAAGCTTAACTTAGAGCCACTGTGTTAAGATTTATGCAATATACAAACAGTAATAAAGTAAAAACACAACACAAGAGATATCCCACACCAATTTAGAAAAATAGACTAAAATGAAACCAAAACAGCAAAAATCCAATCAGTAGAACAGGAGATATGCAATTGTAATGGTTTAAGTAAAAATAGCCCAAACAAGCAGAAAGCGCTAACTGTGGGTATCTGGTCACCCTAGACTAGGACAAAGTGACAAGTTCAGGCCGACCGTGCTGGGATGCGGATTGGATACAGGAACAAGGTTAGTCTAGCTGAAAAAGGTACCTTTTCAAAGTCCAGCACGCAGAGATCAGATCTTCAGCTTTTCACAGGAGGAGCTCAACTGATGCCAGCCAAGGGTCCAGGACCTGGGTAGGCATCTCTTGGGGATCAGGAACTCAGAGGCCAGCAGAGCTCAGGCAGGTCCAATTGCAGGTCCAAGCAGGTCCAGTTGCAAGTCCAGGCAGGGCCAGTTTGAGCGAAGTAGCTGCGCAGTTGCAGGGAGGCCCCTGGAGCTTGTTGTGTCCCAGTAGCTCAGAACAAGCAGTCAGCTGTGAGAAAATGGGTTTTTGGTTGAATGGGGTGGAATCCCTGCTAAAGCAACAGCCACAGTCCCTTTCCGGGTGAACCACTAAAGCCACTAAATTAACCTGTGCTTAACCCACTGGTAGCTTGCCACAAAAGCAGTCAGGCTTAACCTAAAGGTATTACTTGGAGGTTCAGGACTCACTCAGGCTGGGTTAAGGTGCAGGTTCAAGATGGTTGGAGCCTTTTCTCTACCTGAGGCTCTGCTCAGGAGGTCAGCCAACTATCCCTTGGATTCACTCTGGTAGTCCTGGGTTCAATCAGTGGAATAGGGCTCAAGCAGCAGACCTCCGAGGGATCAAGGCAGGCTGCAGGCACAGGAGCAGTCCTTCCAGGTGCAGCAAACCAGTCTTCTGAAGTACACAGCAGCAACAGCATCAGGCAGTCCTCTAAGAGTCATTCCACAGGTCCAGACAGTGAATTGAAGAGTGGGTCTGAGGGTCCTATTGTTTGCTAATACTTGATTAAAGGTCAATATATTCAGGATTACATATGCATTTGCTAACTTTGCACTCCATAGGAGAATATTGCATGATACAAACAGATTTTAAGTTCGTTTACACAGCGTCCAAAATTAAAATTATATAACTTCGATATTTGCATCGAAAATGCATTGTGCAACACATGCTTTGGTTATTTGGCAGGGCTTCTATCTCTGGCTGCCTTAGATGTGGCAACTTGAATGCAGACTTACTCCACATGGTGTGGTCATGCCCAGGCCGCCAATGTTAATGGGAAAGTATTAGTAGCACTTTGAAGACATTTCTATCATAAATAATTCAGAGCTAATGATATTACACGTATTTAAAGGTATGGACACAAATAAATACAAACTGGCTTTAGTTTACATTGGCCTGATAATATGCTAAGTATGACATAGCCAAACATTGGCAGGATAGTGAACTACCTAACATGGAACATTGGGCTATATGGATCACGTCCTGGCCCTAGAAATGCCTATTTAAAAATACAGAGGTTGCCCACACAAGTGCACTAAACCCCGGGGGGGCATGGATGAAGCTCCATGGGATAAATGAAGCAATTCCTTGTATAAAAGCCTGCTGTTTATATGAATGGAACTGGGATATACGGAAGAAGGCACTTTGATAAATAATGTGTCTGATGGTATCAAATATTCTTACATATCCTGGTGAACTTAACACATTCAGTGGTATTGTGTTCCGTAAGGGACTTGGAGACCGCCATTGCTTACCATTCATTGGCTTCGTTGTCACTCTTACTTTCTGTCTCCGAATTCACCAGCACTTGTCGATGTCACTTCCTATTCACCAATTTGGAGCAGCGACCAAGCACTGATTGATTTACTTTTATCAGTGCCCTTCCACAGTCAAGCCGCTGCTCGCTGTGCTTCAGGTAATACGATTTTATTTATTCTTCCCCCATTGCTTCTTCCCCTCCAACCTTCCACACCTGAGTTCCTTCTTGCTTCTTCCCATCCCACCATTGTCCCTGTTGCTCCATCTCTTCCACCCGCACCCTCCTATTGTCCGTGTTGCCTTCCCCTCACCCATCAAGCGCTATGGCACGGCCAGCGAGACCCATTGGCTTTGCCAATGCTCGTATATTCTTCAGAAACAAACTCCCATATTGGTAATTTGTGAAAAAACAAAAAAAGTTTAAAAGTTTGGTTGCTGGTCATCAGAACCGAAAGAGGCCATCTGCCAAACTTTTTGTACCTTGAAGGGAACCACTGTGATGGTGGTTCCTTTCAAGGTACAGAGATAACTGCTGCTCCAGCAGTCGTCCTACAGTCTGGCGCGTAGTAGTCCACCAGGGTGGCAGAGGTAATAATCTTCGCCACCCTGATGGATGAAGTACCATCCACCAAAGTCTAAATCAGGCCCTCAGCCTAGACATCACCAATCTGCTCATGTGTAAGATCTTTTACAGACTGTAGGACTTTGTCCTGAAATGTAATTAGGCCCCTATTTAAAAGCGTGCTTGGTTCATAAAATGCATATCAAGTGCCAAAGTATTTGTGGCAACCATTTTTTGTGACCTACAATTGTATAGCACTGACTAGGGCCGTTCCATGGAGAACTAAATAAAGAGACAGATAAATAAACCCAAAAATGAAATAATATAGTTGCACGTCATGCGTGATTAAAAAAACCTCACTAGGAAACCAGAGAGTGCAGCCACATTATTTAGCCCAGACCTTGAACTTTTTGTGTACTTTGTCCATATGCATGCATACATATGAACATACTAACAACATGATCACAGATATGCGGGTCTTTACAAAATGCCTACACCCGCTCCCCATGCGCAAAAAATTAACTTATATAAATAAATGTGCAGGCTATAAACTTTCTTAAGTTCATGCATATTCCTTTCCAGCATACTAATTAAATATTTCAAATTGGTTTGTTCATGGATAAGCATAGATAAAATTTTAATGATTTAATTAACAAGCTGCAGGGGCAAAATATTGAAGAAAGCAAGCAAGCATTCTGGGTTTCAAGTGTTTTTTTTTCCATCAGCCGCATTAGAATTCCAGAAAGATGCTTCGCCTCAGTGAGTTCTGCATTGAACGTCCTGGAGCAGGCACCCCAAAACACGCTTCTGGGGGAGCCCGGCTGTAACGAGTTATACCTGCTCCGACTCTGTGCCGGGAAGAGACCCCCCGAAGAAGGAAGATTTTTTTTTCTCTGCCTGGGAAAGGTAATCCACGCTAATTTAGTTCATTAGCGCTGTAATCAAGTGGAGACAAATTACTGCAATTTTCCAAGGGACGTATTAAGAATCGGCTCATTATAAAATGTTTACTTGTGACGTTTTTATGTGCCTGGCTGCAGGGGATGCAAAAATGAAGCGTATCCGTAAAAAGGATGCGATTTTTCTAACAGTTGCAGGCGCTTCTTCCTTTCGGGGTTGGAAATAATATGATTTGGCTTTAACCAGCGCTTAATTTGGAAATTATTATTATTACTGTTACTGTTATTATTACTGCTAATACAATAATAAAGTGCAGAAGCCCATTTTTCTTTTTTAAAGCCCGTCGTATCTGTGGCGTAGCTAGCCCTATGGGCGCCCCTGGCGGTCCCTGCGTTTGCCGCCCGCGGCGGCCACAGTGAAGGGGGGGGTGCTGGCGAGTATTTTCTCCGTTTGCCGTCCCCCTCGCGGCAAACGCATTGAGGAGGAGGGGGACATTTTGAAAAAAGAGTGGACAAATGGTGCATTTTCAAGCAAATTTGAGAAAGCAGAAAGGTTAAGAAAGCAATTCTGAATCTGTTCTAACAAAGACAGTGACTGGCAAAACTGTCAGTCTAATCGGATGCATATCAGACGCCGGCCTACCACCAGGGCCGGACTGGGAACCCTGAGCAGCCCTTGCAATTTTTTCGTACCAGCCCTGGGCGGCGAGGGAAGGGGGGCAAGTGCGCAGTGCTGCTTTTGTTACTGGGGGCCGATATTCGAGCACTGCTGCAAAACAGGCCCCCAATAACGAAACCGGCCCCCACAGCTGCAAAACCGGCCCCCACCCTTCCAGCCTCCCGGGGAAACGCCCAATGCCTGCTACGGCCAGTCCGGCCCTGCCTACCACGTGCTCTGTCCATCTGTGCCACTGTGTGCTATTCTTTCACAAGTGATGGTTTGTACTAAACTGAGCTGGTATTCCTTGAATTCCACGAATACTATTACTGCAGATAATGAAACACTCGGAGCCCTTAATTCATTTCGGACGCATGCGTAGAGTATTACTGATTAATGATGTAGGTGATTGATTACATACAGTTAGATCAGTGCGTACAAGGACGGGGGGCCAGAAGACTCCACCACATCATACTTTGGGTGGCTAAATCACTGAGTCTGCGGAGACCACCCCATACCGACCCTAGAACAGTGCGTACAGGTACAGTGGGCCAGGTGACTCCACCACAGCTTACCTTGGGTTGCCAAATCACTGAGTCTGGGGAGACCACCCCATACCAAACCTAGAGCAGTATGTGTATGGACAGTGGGCCTGAAGACTCCGCCACAGCATAACTTGGGAGACCACCCCATACTGCATACACTTACAGTGGGCCAGAGGACACCACCACAGCATACTTTGGGTATCAGCTTCAGTGCGCACCTTGAACCCTAGTTCCAACCTCTTTAGGTTTCTCGCATAACGTGACCCATTGTTTTATAACGTGAAGCGGGTTTATGTAACACGTAGGCATTAAATTGTAAAGCATATAAATGCATTCTGTAATGCTCACCAGCAAAATAAGGGCGAAAAGCTACCATGCCAGCTACACATGTGCTGCGTCTATTCTTCCTAAAAACAAAGGTTGCCTTTTCCTCTCCTCTGCATCAGTTTCTGGTCCAGTAATCCCTCCCGCACAGATGCACGCGCCATCCGTCCTTCAACGCTCAGCACAAACACTACACACCTCCTGCCCCTCCCACCGCACATCTTCCAAATAAAACAAAGAGATGGGAATATGCGAACCCACCAGGCTGAGGAATTCTTGCACATGCTCCTCTATTTTCCAGCCACAAGGCAAGACTGCAAAACGAAGGGCGCAAAGGAGACAACAATTGAGGGTTCCTGGAATGAACAAGGAAATTCCACACCCACAATCCTGCAGCCCACTGAGCCCTGGGACTCTGCTGACGTCACAACGGTTTCATGAATGGATGGAAATGGGGCTGCTTCAGAATTCAGCACAGGCCATGCTCTGACGTCTGGAGGGTACTGAGCAGAGAGGGGGAGGAGTGTCAGCCAGCAGCCCATGCATTGCCCCTCGCCTACAATGGATCATTACAGATAATAAACACAGCCCACCAATCCGGTGCGAGCCGCGCGCCCTTCAGTGTTAAAGTGCCACCGATCATACTAGCTGGGAAGGGAAAAAGACAACCGTGTAATTACCGCTGAGACGCCGGGTTACTATCTACAGCACTTGGGGGGCGATTTTTGTGGAGAACAATATAACCAGACGCCCCACTCCCGGCCCCATCAAAGCATACTCAATATTGAATTTTCAAGAAAGATTTTGATTTCCTTTGTTTTCCAATCGCGGCCGGCATGGCGGGCGGGGGGGGGGAGGTTGCAGGTGGGAGGGGAGGCGGGATGGGTTTAATTAAAATAAAATTTAAAAAACTTACGTTCCCCCGGCCGGGTCCCGCGCCGCCTCAGCTCCTGGCCGGGTCCCGACTCGCGTTTTCCTGCTGCTCTCCTGAGCAGGAAGCAGCCACCCACAGGCAGCCTCCCTCCCCTCCCCTAAGCCAATCACAACGCTGCAATGACAGCGATGTGATTGTTGCAGACGGCGCCCATTGGGAGGCCATTTTCTCTATGTAGGCTGCATGACTGGTTTGGTCGGCCCCATAGGGCCGACCAAACAGTTAGAGCCCACAGCATTGGGCTGGCCGCGCCTCCCCTGCTTTCCAACAGACCCACCCACCCGCCCGCCCACAACCAGGTACTTCTGCTTTCTCGCAGTGCGAGAAGCAGAAACATAAAATGGTAGTTTTACCATTTTATGTTTCTCCTTCTCGCACTGTGAGAAAGCAGTGGGGCGATGCCCCTCCGCCCAAATGGAGGAGCCGCCCCTGGCTACTGCCCTTACCAGGCGTTGATTGGCATGAGCACGGTGGTGGCAGCATACCCGTTTTGTGTTCAGTAGTAATCAGTAGTGTGAAGAGGTCTTTTTACCTGTGTCACTGGAGTGGTGCCTACCGGCCCACTCATATAAAACTGGGTGCCTGTGAACTTAACTAACCCTTGGCCTGCATGGATTGTGTATAGTGCCAGATAGAGCGTGATAGTTGCATATGCGTGCTGGGATGCATGCGTGTGCCTGTAGATGGAGGCCTATGGGTTCCATTTTGGAAACACAGGGCCTGAAGAGCCTAGTGGAGGGGAGGACTACAACCCCCAAACAGATGATGTGGATTTCTGACATTCCTGAGGGCTGGGGTGGGAACACAGACACTGGGGCAAGGGGAGCAGAGCATCTTCTTTGCACAGGAAGAGCTACTGGTCAGTGTGGCCTGGGCTTATTGTCAGGGAGATGGCGAGACTGATAATGTGGGCACTGTAGGCCAGAGAATCTTGATAGAGAGGACGGCTCAGGCCTTTGACCCGTTATAGGGCACATTTCAGTGGAGGCTGACACCCATGTATGATCCCCAGTTACGTCCATGGCCTGTGTTGTAGGTCAATCAGAAATGGAGCCACTCCTGCTGTGGCAGACTGTCCTTTGACAAAGGATTGTGCAGAGGAGAGAACACTTCAGAGGGGCTTACGCCCATAACTCAAATTTCAAAGGATCAGACACTAAATCACATTTGTGTCTGAATCTGATCTGTAAAGGTGGGAGCCTCTGTTCAACAACACTGACGTGCATTACACCTAGACTTCTAGCTGCTGGAACAAAGTCTAGGGACTGGAGCAGCATCATTTTAGTTCCATCCTTACACGTCACAGAGTCGCAATATTTATGTGCAGTTAGCACCATATACATCGTGTGCCTAACTTTATTAATGAGAAGTGAAGTATTCAAATGTATTACTGAATAGCAATTACTGTACAAACTAGAGATTCATAAACGTGTGCACATTAATGTTTAGTCTAACCATGACGAAATGTAGTTCTCAGACATATTTACACCTATGTTTCAAGTTATGTAGCATTTATTTGAAAGTGGATTGCATACACCTTTGCCTAAGTTACATTTATATTCCTGCATTTATTTTGAAGTCCTACTTGCACATATAATCATGTAGTCGAAGTGCACATTTTAGTGTTTAACAAAGCTAATTTTGCTAGGCCTGAATTTGAAATGCATTTAGTTGCCTTGCATGTTCCCTCTTCTGCAGATGTGGTTTCAAGGCTTCATTAGCTAGAGAAAGGATTTCTATGTATTAGAGTTAGTGAGGCTTGAGAAGAAATTCTTGGCAGAGACGTGAAGAACTAATAAGCTGAAGAAGCTTTCTATTCTTCGCGTATCAGTGACTGTATTCTACCCAAGGTTGTGTGAATATCTAGGTTTTGTGGAAAGAAAAAACCTGGAGATGTTGCTACTGTGCACGTGAAGTGTAATTCTATTGGCCCTTGGAAGGGTGGTGTTGGGATCGAATTATGAGAATGTATCTGTGTGTTTAATTAACCTATACATAGTTAGAGTTTACAGCAGGTCCCTTTGGACTTTGAGAGGTACAGACCTTTCTGCTTGTCCTATTCTTTAGAGTGTAAAGCTATATGCTAAACACTTGCTCCCTTTCAGAGGGTTTCTACTGAAATTCTCACAATGCTGATACCTTCCTGCTTTGCCTTCCTATTTCTTAAACTTCTCTGAGATTTCCTATCCTGAATCGTCTCCAATCCAACTTAGAGAAATGTTTAGATGACTTAAAAACTTTTGCCTTTGTGCTTATGTGGGCGCGCTTGTCGCATATTGATGCTATCAAACTGAATTTACTTTGGAGGCTAACGGTTCCTTATGAAATCTATATCTGAACAATGCTTAATTCACATTGATTTGAATTAATTACTAATTTCTAAAAATAAGTCCTTGACTTTAGTTATCGATTCCTGGTCCTTATTGTGTGGTCAAATGGACAACACAAATTTGAATGATTTTATTGAATGCTAACTCCTTTATTTCTCAGTCAACCACAAAGGTCTGTCGAACAAAAATTGTAACCGAGCTTCAAAGCACCATCGGGACCAAGGTCTGCTAGTATCCATACTGGGTGAGGGGCCATCATCCAGGAGTCAAGAAAGCTTGTCATGAGCCTGGTGTACCAGTCTTCTGCCTGCCTGCCAAGGACAGTGGACCCTCTGAGGAGGAGGAGAACCCCTGAAGGGAGTGAGGCCCAGGGGGATCCTGCCCAGTAGAACTTGGTGAGTGAAGTGTTAGACACCTAGTTCGTTCGGAACCATGGCTGCTGTGCCAGTTGGTGACCCTTGTATGCTAGATTTAGGGCCGCTGTCATGTAGAGGCCATCGGCCTTATGCAACACCAGTTGGCAACCTACTCTAGCCCCATTCATTGGTAGATTAGGTTACATGGTCCTGATGAAGTGCCCGGATCCGTAGGGACTTTACATGGCACGAAACATGTTGACTGACATTCTCACTTTCCTGTGATCTGTACTGGATAATTGTCTCCCACATGCCCACCCTTTATTTTTATTTATAACAAGACGTCCGACATATTAATACTTTCAGGGTCTCTCTTAGTTATTTTTATACCACACTTACACCAATCTACATACACAGCACCCCCACTTTCACTTCATCAGGGCATCTTATTTTAAAAGAACTCCGGAAAAGAGCCCCCTCGAGGGGGCCCATTGGGCATTGCAGCACCGGCCCAACAAGGAGCTGCCCAATGATTAAGCATGACACCCACCATGAAGTGAGGGCAGTCGTCCATGAGGAGAGTCAGACATCGACCACTGTGCACCAGGAGGGAGGCCGCCATGGAAGCAGGACCATTGCCTGCACTCGTCGAGCCCAGGCTGCTGTGATGAGCACTTCCCAATTGAAAGGAGCCATGGAGGAGGATTTCCAACACCGATGGAGACTGAAGGACGGTGACACATCATCGGAAAAAAGACCATGGAAGGTCACAAACCCTCAGTGTCTGGAGACCAGAGCCTGCCAAGACATAACCCTGCCCTCCCAGCTGCCATCAGTTTAAGTAAGACTGTTTGTGTCTAGCAAGCCTCCTGGGGACTTGCACGAATATAGTGCATAGAGCTGTTAAAATTGACTCTGAAGGCCAAACTTAAGGACAGGGAAGTTACCTCCAGTATCAAATGGAGAATAACCAGCCTCACTAGACAGGAATGAAGGTAGTTGGGGATACTGCCCAGGACGAAGCTAATCTGCCCACCTCAAGAGACTATAGATATTATTTAGCATGTTGCCTTTATGCTTTGCGCGCTTACATTAAAATACTCCATTCTTCATAAAAGCAAGTATTTGGCTGGACATTCATCATATTGCTGCTATTATGTGTACTTTTAGTCTTGAGCCAGTGTAGCCTCACGCCTTCCTCCCCCACTAAGAGCCTTGGACTACTTGACCTGCGCTACCACTGATAGTGAAGTGCTAAAGAGGGTAGAACTTGGCCCAGTTACTAAGGACCCATAGCAGGTTGAGCTCTAAAACATCCGGAGTATATGGCCTCAAACCCCACAGTTGGGCACAGTAACTCCTGCTTTTCCCGTGGCCTTCTGAAAGGGGTTCTGCGCATGTCATGCTTCTTTCTTTCCCCCACACTTCCTCCATATCTTAATCTTGCATGTTCCTTTTCCATCCTTACTTTTTCCCTTTGTCGCCCTTTTTCTATATTTCTCGGTGCCCTCCATTGGTCCCCTTCCTTCCTTTCTCTTTCTAGTTCTGGGTCAAAATCTGACAATGAAATTGTAGTCCTCGACCCCAGATGCCCATTACCACGAATCGCCTGCATAAAGTAAGCACTGGACCTTACCCTTGTTCTCAGCTTCAAACATACAAAAGCAATGCATACAAACAAATTCAGTCACTGTACTGAAACAAAGCAAAAACCTGAACTGTGCATATTCAAAAGATCAGGTGTCATTCAAAGTCATAAACACCTCCTATTAGTCTGCTGTATTACCTGTTCACTTTGTTCCTGAGGGCTTTCCTGTATCAGACATATTCACAAAGTTTCTCTAGACTGGATTTTAACGCATTAGACAGCAATTCTTTACAAATGGTTGAAGGAGGGTATGCTTCCGAATGAGGATCTTATGAACGTTTTTTTGGCAACGGCATGGGTTGGAGAAGTCTGTAATACATCAGTTTCTGCATAGAATATATCACAGTGAAAGAACTGAGTCCATGTAACACAAAACAATCATAATGGATTCAAAAAGTTGATATTTTTCTGGAGAGATTCTTGGGGCCTCTGAGGATGCTGATCCTGTGGTTGCAGATGTCAAGAGGGTGGAAAATTCTCATAAACATTCCTAAGCAGCATTGATTTTTTCTTCATAGCTGATACATATGATACCATGACTTCAGGTCACCCCTATGTGCAATAGCTGATGGATATGACTACAATTAACTACTGGCAATAATGGATAGGCAGGTTTGTTTAGGCCAGATGTGGTCTTTGACAAGTTGCAGGCATCAACCATGGCTTCTGTTTCCATTCTGATTGCTTGACGGCACTTTGATTGCATTCATTAAAATACAAACTATCAGAGAAATAAACCTCACTCTATCTGCTGTTTCTTAGAACAGAAGCTCTTTTGTCTTTGGCGTAGAAGGTCAATAAGTTGACCGAAGACCAGAAGCTGGCAGTACTTTTTACACTGGGCAACATCCCCTATTGGTGGGCTTTATCCTCCAAATTTCCTGACAAATCAGTGGAAATCTGTATTTTCAGAGTCCTGATAAGAGGCACAATAAAAGGCAGGAGAGGTTTACCTCCAGCAGCGACTCATCCTTAAATGCATGTACCACAGCAGCGGTCCTGATTACATCAATAGTGTCCAGAGGCAGAATATATTTTTTTGTGCATATTAATTTTATTGACTCACAGGAAGTTGTCTAGTCAACCATGTTTTACATATGCTTCCACGTTCTGGCATGTTGAAGACATCCACAGCTCTAGAACCTGAAGAAATTGCTGGCTTGCCATCAATAGATTGAAGCTCTCCTGTGAGAAGAGAACCATAAATTCAATCCCTCCAGAGCTATTGGGAATGGATTTGATGGAACTATTCAGGGGCATATTAACAACCAGGCGATAGTCAATTATCGCCGCTTTAGCGTCCGTTTTCGGACGGAAAGCGGCAATAATTCTATCGCCTAATCAGCAAGGTCACGCTATCGCGTGAATCCCTGCACTATCGCCCTTTCCACCAACGCCCATCCTTGCATCTCTAATGAGATGCAAAGTGGGCGTTACTGGGCGTACCCCAGATGGGCTACGTTGTAAATATCGCCGATGTGCACATCGCGATATTTACAAGGCAGCTCACAGGATTATAGCAGACGTTAGATTTTGGCAAAAACGGCCGTTTTCGCCAAAATCTAACGTCTGCTATAATCCCGACTTAGCCATCCCTAACATAGGGGTGGATTCTGCTGATACGACCACAGGGTCGTATCAGCAAGGTATCGCCGTTTGCAGGGAACATCGCTGGAAAACCAGCGATGTTCCCTGCAAACGGCGATAACCTCGCTATCTCTGGAATTTTTATCGCCCTGGAGAAGCGTGTTGTTAATAACGCGCTACCAGGGCGATAATTTCCAGAGATAGCCAGCGATAAGAAATCTATCGCTAAGCACGGCCCGCGATAATTATCGCTGGCCGTTGATAATATGCCCCTTAATCTTTCTTCTACATCTTGGGAATTTTGTTGACTCCATCAATCCTCATGATGGATACTTCCAAATTCTATCTCTGCTCCCTCATTAACTATAGTTGTGTTTTGGTATTGTATTACGAGAAGTCTTTACCAGTGCTTCCATTTAGTTTGAAACCAATCTCATGCATATATTCACCAGGGTGTTAGATACATTAAGATGGAAATTGCAGGAAGTATTGTTCTAATTAATTCTAACCAATTGTTCTGTCAGACTTGTGAGGATACCCATTCAATATGAACTCTCTTTCAATGGATCCTAGGCCTTCTCTGGGTCCCATGGATGCTCCTGGGCCTCAGGATTTGTGAATCCTATAAAAATTGATGAAAATTAAGGGCCTGATTTAGAGTTTGCTGGATGGGTTCTCCATCACAAATGCAACAGGTATCCCGTCCTCATAATTACAAGTGTATTTATGCACTTGTAGTTAGGCAGACAATGCACTTCTAACTTGGCCAATGGACTATCTGTCATGTTTGTGATTGAGTCCCATACCCCAAGCTCTAAATTTGGCCCTTAATTTTTTCAGTTGTTACAGGATTTGCAAATCTCATTTGTGATGCAATACCCAAGCAGAATACCCAAATGGCTGGTCACAACATAAGCAATATAGTCCCTACTTCCTGAAAATGAATTAAAAAAGATATAGAGGGACAGAGTAAAAGCACTATAATGGGAGGGCCAAAAGTGATCCCCCTTTATTGATCATGTTGTTGCAGTCATTACAGGACTTGGGGAATGGTCACCTTTGAAATGCATTGTACTGAAGGACAAGTCTTGAGGGTCACAAAAAGGAGCACATATAAAGGGTGATAAGACATTTTAGACAAAATATAAATCATTTGTTGGTGACGTTATACTCAGTTTTAGGAATTCTTGTGAGTTCTCAGGTCATTATACCCTGTGAAAAATGCTGAGCCTCTGTTTGGCTTTTTAAGAGAAAACAGTTTTCTCTCATGATTTTTTATTAGACCTTATCGAAGGTAGTAAAATGAGAACACATTGAATATAAGTTCATGCAATCTTCCTCAGTCATGTGAGAGCACTGTAGGATTCTGAGAAAAACATGTACTTCCGACAACGGCAGCAGTTGATTATAGCGCATACATTCCATATTTATGACAAAAATATAGAACACCTGAACACCACCTGGATGGAATCAAAGCTGTAAAACCTGAAGCATTTTCTTTAGAAATGAACAAAATGATGGGGTTCATTTTGCCATAGACATTATGAATGTTCTGTAGAAAACTAAAAGGAGGACACATTTTCTATGAGTTCTCAAATATCTTCCTTATCCATGTCAGAAAATTATTCTGGCATACAGATTGAAATATGTACTTTCCACACACGCAGAAGTCTGTCAGTTAAATCCCTAGTGATCAACTGCAGCTTCACCGCAGTGTTCTAATGAGCAACTAAAGCGCTAACATTACATTATATATTTATGGCAAAACCTGGCATACTTGAACACCAACTTGATGGAATAAACGCAGTAAAACTTAAAGCACCTTCTAAAGAGGATATTGCAGTATGGGAATGAAAATAAAGTGTTTCTTTTTCTTATGGAAATTATGGTTAGTGCTCTAGAAAGCTAAAATGAGGACACATTTTCTATGAGTTTTCAAATATCTTCTGCGTCCATTTCAGTAAAACATTCTGACAAGCAGAGCAAATCACATTCCCCCAAAACCATTAGCAGTATATCAGTTAACTCCCTAGTGATCAACTGTAGCGTCACCACAGCGATCTAATGAACAACTAGAGCGCTAACATTTTGTATTCGAGACAAAAGTGAGTCACTCTCAAACGCGATTTAGTTGTAATAGGAACTGCTGATTTTAAAACCTTTCCAGAGGAGCCAGCTGATGTAAATGAGCATTCAGATGCTAATTCGGGCATGAAACCAGCAGATTAAAAATATAAGGAGAAGTGTGGGGTTTTAGTAATTTGAGGAACAATGTAATAGCAACTTTTTCCTCAGGGAAGCTTGCACAGTACTACAGTATCATGGGGTGGAAGATTGCGTGGTGGGTACCACAAGAATACTGTGGTACCCTAAAAAATGGTTAAAAAAAGGAGAAGAAAATTCTAGTTGGGTGCGTATGGCTGACGTACATGCGGTTCGGTGGTTACCTGCACTCTGTGGGTAGGCATATAGCCTGGCTGAAGGGTCATAAGCAGCGTATGAGGGCCCCAAGTTATAGATAGCTCATTAGAACATTGGAATGTTGGGAGCTCCATTGAAAACAATAGAGTGCTCCGAGCTTCTAATGGCTGGTAAAAGCTGGGAGCTCCAACATTCCAATGTTTTACTTTGTTCGCAGCTGTTGCTGTGAACAAAGGCCTCTCGGAGCCCAAGGGGATTTAAACCCCCTTAAGCTCTGTGAGGCCTTTGTTTTAACTAATTAGAACATTCTGCCCTCTAGTGGCAGAATGTTCTAATAGGCTTAGAGCCCTCCGCTCGGGCCTTTAACGCTCGAGAGGGCCTTAAATGGCCGGTAGAAGGCTATAGTAAACTATAACTTGTGAATTTCACATTTGTTTGTTTTCATACGTTATTGTTTTTTATCTCCATTCAACATATATCTTTAATGTCACTTTAATCTTTGTTTTTTAGTGAATATATATATATATATATATATATGATTTGATTTTAATTTTGTAAAGCACAACGTTTGCCCTACGGCGTCTTGGTGCTGTCTATAGTATGAAGGAGAAAGCCAACAAATAAGAGGACTAAAGAGCGAGAGTGAACAGTAAAGTTTTTAGTGACTTTCTAAAAGCCAGGAAGTTAGATATATTCCTTAGGTGATCTGGCATTTGATTCCAGAGGCGAGTGGTGGCATAAGAGAAGATTCAGCCTCCCCAGGAGGCTTTGTGAATGAAAGGGACAGACACTTTCTTGGCTGTGGCTGAGCGCAGAGACCTATTTGGGATGTACCACGAAAATTTATTTCTAAGGAAATCAGGCCCATGATGGTAAAGTGATGGAAAAGTGACTTATGTGCTATACATATATATATATATATATAAATACATATATATATATATATATATATATATATATATATATATATATATATATATATATATATATGCTCCAAATTCCTCCGTTCCAACCAAGCTCGGTGAAGGATCACAGCACCACACTCAGTGGGTTCAAGTACGTGCTATTTTATTATATTAAACCATAATGCATTACAAAACGGTAGAGGACGGTCTACGCGTTTCGGCTCCCAGCCTTCTACTGGACCATAGAGTCCTGGTGCCTAGAATGTCTCTTTTAAAGTGCTCAGTGTGTTTTCCTGCAATTCTTTCTATTAGAAGAAAGACTAGGCTTAAAAAGAATCCTGACAAACAGTGCATATATTTACAATCAATTTCAATTCAGGCTGAGATAGATACATATAAATTCATATGTTAATGTGCAAGTTACGCAAGAGTTTTTAAGAAAGAGTACAAGATTTAAATATTTTGTAAAGCATCATGAGTGATTGTTGTCAATGTCGTTGTTGGAAACACATATCATAAGATGTAAAATACGTTACTGTTTTTATGTGTTTAAAACAAAAGCAAAGAAATCCGAACAATGAAGTGACTAGTGCATATATTGTGCGGACAGTGATTTGTAAAGTACATTCTGATCACTGTACCTGCTCACTTCAAGTTTAAATAAATTGTTCTTGTTTCATGAGATTTATAGTGCAGAATTCTCATTGTCAAATATTCGAAAGTATAAGAAGTAAGAGGTAAGAACTACGAGGTCAAGTTTTCCTATAAATAAATTCCTCTACCCTGGATATCAAATTTGAACAGCAAGATAAGGGGGAAGGGAAGAGAGGAAAGGGGAAAGAAATGAGTGTAATTTTCAGTCTTCAATTTTAAAGTGACTAGTGCGTATCCTAAGGTGATAATAATTTTTTACATCAATTATTTGTAAAGTACATTCTAATTTGATAGTCCCCATGCTACCTCGTTTCTTTCGTTCAGTTCTTACTATGTTTTCCATGATTAAGAAGACAAAACGATTTCTACACTCGGTTCTCAAAAACATAATAATGACACAATGTTCCATTGGGAGATGGCAGTATTCCAATTGTTCACTTCTTGTCTCTTCTTAACTGCCTTGATAATGTAAATGCCATTAGTTTTAAGCTGTTATCATTTTTCTATTGATATTTCTAAGGAGACCCATAATCCACTTTAGAGAATTCAGTTAATTTAAAAGCAATGTATGATCAGGTTTATAAGTTCCTCGATGGTGATAGTGATGACTGTAAGATTGCGGTCATTACAGTTTTAGTACTTGTTCCTTGATCAATTTGCATATCTTCATTTATTGCAGATGGATGTGCAATTCTGCGTCCAAGTTGTGTCCAAATGGTTTATATACATATATATCAGGACACAGACATCAAAATTGTGTGCGAGTCTTTATTTTCCACAGTTCACTATGACACGTTTTGGCCAAGCCTGGCCTTGATCACATGAAGCGCTACCGTGCCCTCAATAGTATTTAAAGTGTGCATGTGATTGCTACCCTCATAAACATAAAAAAAACAGACTGTGATGACGTCGGGTGTAAAGACATTCAAAATCGATAATTGGTTGATGTAATTGTTTAACATACATTAATCCCAAAAAGATATTTTCATATTTCTACTTGCAAGGAAATACTCTACATATTAATTTGTTTTACATAGGAGCTTTTACTAAAACAGATATAACTGTGCAATACTGGTTTGGAAGTCTTACTTGATACAATAGGCATGCAAATTCGGTTCCTTCGATAGTGGGCCTATGTGCAAAGTTGTGCATTTGTGCAAAATAAGGAATTTTAACATGTTGCAGCATATAAACTGGCGGAATAAAATTCGGATCTTAGTGCAAACTATTATGGTTGTGCAAATTTTGCTTACAAAGTGCATAGTGCATTAAATATCTCATTTGGTTGATATGTGCTATTAGTCATTGCTATTGAAGCCACTGTGAGCTTATTCAGAGCAACCATATATACACAGTATTCTTCATAGCCTTGGGATTAAATCAATTTGTCATGTAGTGTTGTATTAAATACAAACTAAAAACCTTTGCATTCAATTGATTCACTTAATGTGTGCAATTTGCAACCAAAGATATTGTAAACAATGAACCCATGTAGGCAGTGTTAAGCCATACAGCTGCGTCCATTACTCATTAAAGTGACAATGTGCAAGAAAGTGCAGAGTGCAAAGTTTGTTAAAAGAAAAATTATATGAACTATCTGCTGCAGATTGTGTTGCAAGCAACCTATGAAACACATAATGTATTGCTTCGAGCATTATATAGCCTGATGGCTTTGTAAAAAGAAACCCCAAAATGCATTTGGACTGAAACATAATAGAATGTGGTCCTGCCAGACAGCATTGAAAAGGTAACTGGATCACACTCAAAGGTAAGAGTGTAGGTCTTCACTGGTGTTAAGCCCCTGCGGAGTCTTGGTGTCCAAATTTTAAATGTACCTAGTCTCCAAACTTCTCAATACTGCTTCACAGTTACCTCCAAATCTTAACTTTGGTACTTTGTCAATCACAAAATATTTGAGATGGCTGAGATTGCTATTATGGAATTCCTTAAAATGTCGAGCCACTTGATATGAAGGATCCGAGTTTGTTATGGCTCGAATATGCTGTAAAATCCGTTTATGGACCTGCAATTTTGTGCTCCCTATATAGCGCAACCTACATGTGCATTCTAGAATATATATATATATATATAGGGAATTCAGTCTTGCAAGTAAGAAATGTATCAATTTTGACAGGTCAGACATGGAATGGGGTACAATATTGTGACGTGTTTAAGCCTAACTGACAGGCCCTGCATGAATTGCACTTGAAAAATCCTTTTATAGATGTGAGCCAATTTTCTGTCTCTGTGATTTCTGGACTACTTTTGACGAAGGCATTGCTCATGGATATGGCTCTTCTAAAAGTAACCACTGTTTTTTTGGGGAGCTCAGAACCTATAATGGGATCACTGAGAATTTATATATATACAGTCCAAGGCTTGTTTTGTGTGGAGAAACAAACACACCATGGTACTTCAATGCGGTAACTATCCTTTTATTGGTAACACAAAAAACTCCTGATGCGTTTCGGAGATAAGGTTCTCTTTGTTCATGGGTCGAGGAGTCAACACCAAAATTTCACCAAATGTTCACGTGACATGAAATACGGACTAAACATTGTGTTACAGTTCAGATTGACTCAAAATCGGGAGCCATCTTGGTGTATTGCAGTACATACATATTAATGCATTCATGTGTCGGAAATGCATGTAATGAAAAAATAGAACATGCAATAAGGGTACATAATGGGCAAAAATCCATAACAAAAAAATGGGAATACAGTGAGTTGGGCTTATTTAATCGGACCCATAGCGCATCGCGAGGTAACTCAGTATCACTTTCATTTGTCAAGTCCTGGTATTAATGTCCTCCATTAACTGTACATGATTGTCTCATAATACAATTGAGTCTCCAACCAAAATAAGTTAGGGCCTTTTTATGATGGCGGTCGGTCAGACCGCCGACTGCCATTGTATCGGGCAGGAGACTGTACGACAATGAGTCGGCGGTCCCACCTGCACAATTATGATGAGACATTCAGCACGACGGTCGGAAAGTGCTTTTTACTTCTGCGGTATGTGCAGCGCCCAAAAAAAGTGTCCATCCACATGACTAGTGAAGTTCAAATTCAGTGTGTTGGTATTCAATATCTCAACAAATTCCTTCGCTGATCTTAATAAGCCCTTCCAGATGCAAAATATAGACGTCTATATACCTCATCCAGAGGACCACATGATCATTGAAATGATGGATGTTACTGACCACCTGTTCCTCCCACTAGCCTAGATAGAGACCTGCAAAGCTGTGGGTGCAACAGGTGACCATCTCAGTCTCCTAGGTTTGATGATACACCTCTTTGTCGAAAAGAAACATTTGTTAATGAGGCAGCACCATATCATATCAATCAGTATGTAATAGGAAAGATAATGAGCGATCTCTGAGGAAATGCGTGCATGCCTTTATTCCCAAACCATGGGGAATATATGTGTAAAGGCTGTTTACATCAAGGCTCATGAGGAGGTAGTTGTCCTCCCAGATAACACCATCAATTATGCGTAAAACATCTCGTTTGTCCCTGAAGCAAGAGTGCAAACTTTCAACAAACCGCCTAAGAAAGAAGTCCACATATCTCAAAGTGTTCTCTAATAAACTGCCTATAGAGGTGACAATGGATCTTCCTGGTTGGCGTGTCAGATGTTTATGTAGTTTTGGGAGAAAATAAAGCAGCAGGAGTTTAGGGAATTCACATCTAAGGAACTGATACTCCTCCCATTCTAGCAAGCTTTGCTCATGCCAATCAATGAGTTTATCATAATAACTCCTGTTCACTTGTAAGGCCTTATTTCTGTTGGGCATTTCATAACTTGTTTTGTCCTTCAATCGCCTGTGCCCTTCCTTGAGATACATTTCTGTCGAGAGGATCACTACATTACCCTCTTTATTAGATTGTTTGATCACTATTAAGTCATTTTCTCCTAGATCCCTGATCGCCTGATGGTGATGTGCCTTCAAATTACCCATTCTTTGGGTTTTCCTGTATCTTAATTTCTTGAATTCTTTCACCACCCATCTCTCAAATAGAACAATTGTATAATTCGTCATTGGGGGCAAAAACACTGACTTAAGTTTAAAGCAGTTTAGGCAACTCATATGAAAATCAATGTGAACATTAATTAGATTAAGTACCAGATCTGTTGAGGTACAACTATCATCATCGATGGAACTCAAGGTATGCAACAGATGATTATTACTTATACATAGGTCCGAAGGCTTGAGATCTACCTTCAGTCTGCAACAGTCATGTAAAAGGTTGAAAATGTCAGTAAAAACATACCGTTGGAAGCAACAAATCCACTGAAATTCACCAGTTATAGTCACCTCAAGAAACTATAACTCGTGCCCTAAAGCAACTAATACTCACACCCTCACCATGCACTGCTTATAACTTCACATATTGCATCACTCATGACATGCTCTATGACATCATTTGAAAAGGGCGCCGTGTTGCAAACAGAGAAACTGCACCCATTGCATAATACAGCTCCTAGTGGTTGAATTCTGGATGCCTGAAAGCAATAAAGATGAGTATTTATAAGTCCTAAATTTACTGAATTACAGTAATTAAGCCTTAATCCAAAGAGGTGCGACTGCAATGCATTGACCTTCCAAAGAGAGGTAGAGGGTGATTTTGCACAGTTTACAAAGATGAAAACTGCAGGATTAGGCAAAGGGTGCTCCTTGAGCTGACATATTTAGTGTCTCCTCAAATTTATTGGCTACGCTTTTCACAGTGACTGATGTAGTGGGACCATCATTTTCTTTGAGACAGTTTCCACTTTCAGTATTAGTAGAGAATGACATTTGAGGATAAAAAAAAGAGAGGGTGGTCAAAGGAGACAACCCTGCTGCCATTGTTTCATCTAGGACACCAGTTTAGCACAGATTGGATAGTGCTCATTTTGTTCATTCAATCTTAGCCCAGATCTTTTCTGACCTGCTAGCCTTGCAAAAAGCAATGTTTTTGTGGCTCCACGTGTTAAGTTTAATTCCAATTTCATCTGGCTGGTTTCTTCCCATGCCCCATCCTAATCGCACCCCTTAAAATCCTGCTCCCACCTCCAGCAAGAGGGATTTGATCAAAAACAATAGCAGCCAGCAATTGTAAATTCCTGCTATAGACAACTGGTTATTCAACCTCTGCGAAAGCCAGCACTAGCCAGCAAAGTTTATTGATTGAATGAATGAATGATTGATGACTACTTCTATAGCGCAGCTACTCATCAGAGTGTCCCGGCACTGTTTTAGGCATCGAAGAGAGGAACGAGTCTGAGGGCCACCATATTCCTAACGTCCCTAAAGTCTGAATGGGAGGGTCTTCAACTCCTTTTAAAATTTTATTTTGTCAGAGATGAGCCTCAGCTGATCAGGCAGCTGATTCCACATTCCAGCTGCTCTAACAGAGAAGGAAGAACCTCCCGCCGTTGCCTTTTGAAACGTGGGACCTCAATTAATATGGCTTTACTGGAGCGCAGGGGTGTCCCAGTGCAATATTGTTTAAGGTACATAGGCCCCTTATTGTGGAGGGCTTGGTGTGTCAGGGTCAGTGTTTTGTACATTAAACGTTGTTTAACTGGGAGCCAGTGAAGTCTCTCCTGGTGTAAAGTCATTGATGAGTACTTCGGTATTCTGTACAATAGGCAGATTGCCACATTCTGCATGACTTGAAGCCGCTGGGATAGGTACCCTGGAAAGCCCAGGTACAGAATATTGACATAATCCAACCTGGACAAAATCAACAACATCACCATTGTGGCTTGAGCGTCCTGTAGAAGTAAATGGAGAAACTTTTTATAGCATGCAAAAAATCAGAAGAATGCTTTCACCACTGCTGACACCTGTGCTCCGGATGACAGTTGGGTGTCAAACATAATGCCCAAGTTCCTGGCCATCGCCGTTGGAGGCGGCGAGGGAGGCACCCTGTCAGGCCATGCTCCAATCCACCCTGGAAGAGGATTCCACCCAAACAGCACAATTTCAGTTTTATCGGGATTGAACAGCAGTTTGTTACTCTTCAACCATTCAAGCAGTGCTACCATACAACGAGCAAATGAATCCTTTGCATCCTTTGCCGTTGTAGAGTCACCATCATACGTAAGCAGGAGTTTAGTGTCATCAGCATATGAGATGACCTTGATGTTAAAGGATTCAACCAGATTTGCCAGAGTTGGCGTATAAATGTTTAAGAGTGTGGGACTTAGGGAGGAGCCTTGCAGCACTCCCCACTTTAACCTTTTAACGTCTGAGGTATATGGCTTCATCCATACCACCATTGAGTCTGCTGGACACTGCAGCTCACATCTGCACAAGGGGGAAGGAGCTTTTTGCTCATCTGTAGTTCTGTATAGTAGCATTTATTATGCGCTTCATTACTTGTTGTCGGACAAGATCTGGTACACGGTGTGGGAGTGCGTGGCTGACAGAGTGGTGTTACTGTTGTGATGCTATGTAGGGTGTAGAGACCGCAGAGCTATAAGTCAGGTCACGCAGGTCTTGCAGGTAGAATATAGAGGCAGCAGAGCTATCGCTCAGGCCACACCGCTCTTGCAAGTAGGGTGTAAAGACAGCAGCGCTATTGTTCCAGTCGCACAGGTCTTGATATCACTCAGGTTATACAGGTCATGCAGGTAGGGTGCTAAGGCAGCAAAGCTATTACTCAGGTCACAGAGGTCCTGACAATAGGGTGTAAAAACAAAGGAGCTATCACTTAAGTCACACAGGTCTTGCAGAAAAAGTCTAACAACAGCAGAGCTATCAATCCGGTCACATTGGTCTTGTAGCTAGTGTGTAAAGACAGCAGAGCTATCACTGTGCTCACACAGGTTTTGAAGGTAGATTTTAAAGACAATGGAGCTATTGCCTTGATCACAGGCCCTGCAGGTATTGTGTTGTACTGTACTGTAGCATTTATACAGCACTTCAGAGCTGTGTCCATGTGCAGTACTGAAGGTTTACTCTGGCCATCAGAGCCTTCTTGAGCCTTGGAGAGATGGCGAGCTGTAACTCATACTGCTGAGCTCTCTCTGTAGTGTATCCAAATGTACAGTGCTGTGCACATGTACTGTACCATAGATTTTTTCTGGGTAGCAGAGCCGTCCCGGGCCTTGGGCAAATTGTGAACTGCGACTACTGTATAGTTCTAGCTCTGTAGTGCATCCAAGGGTGCACTGCTGCGACCAGACACACTGCTGTAGATTTATCTTGGGCTGCCCAAGCCTTCCTGAGCCTTGGGCAGATGGTGATTTGTAACTTGTTCCACAGTGCTCTCTCTCCATAGGGTATACAAGGGTAGAGTGCTGCATACATGTACAGCACCACATTGTGCATGCACTGCATCAGACTAGGATCCAGAAGATCTCTGCAGTAAAGCACTGCACATGCGGTGCAAGCTACTGAGGGTGGGATACTGAGCTAATGCTTCAGAAGTCTCACAGGTAATACAAATAGGCGGTGAACATGTTAGGGTTGTCTCAGAGGAATGGTACATGAGCTATGAAGGGAGTGGCGCATGGCATCTGAAGGGAGGAAGCTGCAGGAAGCCCTGAACTTGAGATATGGAAGTTCTGATCTAGACACAAAGGAAGCTTGCAGAGAGTGTGGTGATAACTTCTTCTGGGAGTGGAGGAGCAGATGTCTTGAATAACCGTTGGCTTGAGCGACTTTTTTAGGAGTTCAGCAGGCAGCAGCACTGAAAGTTTAACAGTGGGTGGTACAGGACATCTTCGAACAGTGGCACAGGAGGTTCTGCAGCTTTTTCAGCACAGAGGGGTACAGTGTGGCACAGAAGCTTTGCTGGGGCACTATACGGAGCTTGGCCAGACAGTGCTTAATTTGTAAAACAATACATGCCAGAGAACTTGTCAAAAGGCCACTGTAGCTTGCACGACCCATTGCCCCTGCCAGCACTGCCCACGACAGTACCAACACAACCACTAACCATCACACGCTTACAAGTGTGGCAATTCAGACTATTCCAGCCCATCCAAGGCTATAACAGTAGCTTGGGTGGCAATTTTTATGTATATTGATTCATCAAACAACTGTTCTTCTACTCATCTAAAAAGTACACAAACAGCTCCCCCATGTGGCGGACTGTCATAAGTAACGGTGTTGATATTTAGGTGTTGGTACCAAGCGCCGGAAACCACAGGCTCAAAATAGGCACTGTGACAAGAAGTCTTGAAGGAATAGTGCAAGGTATTACAAAGAATGGTGTAGTGGACATGACTGCTTCATTGAAATGTCGGAATGAAGTAGTGGATGGTGCTGTAGTGAGTGGCTGGGAGTTATTCCAAAACAATAGGAGCTCTGTAAGGAGCTGCTTGCCATGCTCTTCAGGTGCTGCCTGTTTCTGGTTTAGGTCAGTGGTTCTTAGCCTTTTGACTTCTGTAGACCCCCTAATGAATCATTCCTGAAAGTTGGGAGCCATAGCTATGATTTGAACCTCAAAACAATATACAAAAATACTGAACTATACATCAAACAGATACACAAATGGTGACATATTTTATATAATTCACAAAAAGAAATAAAAACATCATAGTTTAATTTTTAATGAAAAGGCTGGAGCTTTTCAATATTACGTGCTATTTCTGAAAGAGGAAGCGATGTAGCAGATTGCTTTTTCTTCTTTTCTCTTAATGCATGCTCCTTTTTTGTTAGCGCCTTTTTGACGCATTTTTTTGGCGCATACCAGTGTTTTATTTGAGGTCACCAATCATCCATACTAGTTTCTAATTGACGTATTTGTGCTGCTGCCGCAGATGAAACTGAGGATACCAACTTAAAGCAGTGTAAGTAAAAGATTAGGGACTCTATGCAAAATACGTTTAAGAGCCGCTGGAGTCAGCCCCGCCAAAACAGCATGACAATAAGCATTCCAACCCCAACACCATGGGCATAGTAAGTGTGGGGGACTCGGGGATATATTGCCCCCAGATTTTACAATGAGGGGGACACGGGGACAAGGTGGGGGGGACGAGGGGGATAAACTATCCTGCAGTTTAAAAAGAGACAGCGACAGGGCTGGACTGGGAACCGAAACCGGCCCTGGCAAACTGCTCAACCGGCCCCTAGGATGAGGGAAGGGGGGTCCGGCCGAGCTGTTTGCTAGGGCCGGTTTTAGCCGATTTTGTTACAGGGGGCCGAAATTGCCAGCCCCAGGTAACAAAAACGGCCCCCAGGGGGCACAAAACCGGCCCCCACCCTAGTGGCCCACCGGGGAAATGCCCGGTGCGCGCTACGGCCATTCCGGTCCGTCACAGCGATGCATTTGTCCCTGTTTAAGGTTAAAAGCATGGGGACTGAAAAACTAATGAAGCCTAAATGAGCTGCTGACTAAAAGTCAGCATGTCTCTTTTCCTGAATGCAAGCGCCCAACGCTTACTGCACTAAATGGGCCCTCAGATCCTCTGCCCCACCCACCTCCTGTGCTGTAGCCGGGGCTGCTGCAGCTTCTAGGACACAGAGGATTCTTATCCGATGTGTGTGCTGGACTCTAGTACTTCACATACCATTCAAAGGCTTTTTAAAACTAAAGGAGGCTTTGTTTTTGTTTCAATTGCTTCTTGTGCCCACTCCAGTATCGCGCTCTTTTCAACACACTTGCAAGGTGTCAAAGGCTAGTGGGGACAGATAAACAAGGATGAATAGCCCCATTAGCATATCCATTAGGAGCTCGTTACTTTCATCGCGGTTGGGCCGCGATACCGCTGCTGCTGCTGGGGACCTCTGATTCCTGCCGGGCCACACCATCGCTGTTGCTGGGGACTACATCCCCCATCATCCTTCGTGGTGCGCACGCCGCGCACCGCGTTTGAAGCGACAGGAGGCGTTTAAGAAGGGGCCAGGGCTCCCGCAGCACGGGAGCTCGTTACTTTCATCGCGGTTGGGCCGCGATACCGCTGCTGCTGCTGGGGACCTCTGATTCCTCCCGGGCCACACCATCGCTGTTGCTGGGGACTACATCCCCCATCATCCTTCATGGTGCGCACGCCGCGCACCGCGTTTGAAGCGCCAGGAGGTGTTTAAGAAGGGGCCAGGGCTCCCGCAGCGCGGGAGCTCGTTACTTTCATCGCGGTTGGGCCGCGATACCGCTGCTGCTGCTGGGGACCTCTGATTCCTGCCGGGCCACACCATCGCTGTTGCTGGGGACTACATCCCCCATCATCCTTCGTGGTGCGCACGCCGCGCACCGCGTTTGAAGCGCCAGGAGGCGTTTAAGAAGGGGCCAGGGCTCCCGCAGCGCGGGACAAGCCCGGTCTGCGCCCGTCAGAGGCCAGAAGAGGCCAGGCTGGGCCACCCCCCTGAGAGGTGTTGCCGAAGTAGCTGTGCTGACGGATTTAGGTGAGTGCTAAATAGACTTTGCGACATGGGGAAACGCACCACCACACCAAGCTCTCGTCCCACCACCACCACTACCATAGACAGCATGCTAGAAAGGGCAGTCAACATCGTCTCAACAGAAATTGAGTTAACAGAAAGGCGACTATCCCTGGGACTGCTAGCACCTCAACCCACTATGATGGAAGGGGAGGAGCAGGAGGACTGCACTGGCCCTCCCCTAACACCAAATATAATTGTTAATACCATCAGACATTTACCAATTCAGAGAGGTGGTTGTGAGTTGGTAAACAATGAGGGTAATAAGGACAACGATGTCTTTATGGAAAATCAAACCATGACCCCTGTAAAGGACATTGTTCCAAGTAAAGATGTCTCCCCAGATCTAACAACTACAGGGGCTAAAAGAAAAAGAACTTTGGCTAAATCAATCAGTTCCAAGAGGAAACAACCATCACGCTCAAAACCACAATGCACAGCCCTGAGCTCATGGATACAAGGAACGGTTGCTCCGGCGACCACAATAAATACGGAGCCTAATAATGTCATAATTGACACCATTGTTGATCTGACCCCACCAGAGGCTGTAACTCACTCTATTTTCACGCAAACTGAGCATACAATAGCCCCGACAATTCGCACCAGACCTGGTGACATTTTAACTGACACCATAGTGGACATGGTATACGAACGTATGAAAAATCTGGTGGACAAAAACTTTAACGTCCTTTTGAAACGTCTAGATCGTTTGGAGACTTTGATAAATAAATCAAACACACATACAAGTATACCCAAAGTCACAACCAAATCAGGGGGGATTCAGAATCCAAAACCTTCTGGCGTAGAGAATCTAAACACGCAACAGCAAACCGCGAATTCTATATCCTCCCCTTTTAAAAATGTCAGTATAATGTGCGGTAAAACAAAAGAAAGTTTACCTCCCAAATCTATCTCCAGTGAGAACACTTTATTATGCACAGTGCACACTAACAATAGCAGCACTTCTTTAGCCAATCTTTCTGTCACCAACAACCCCACAATTTTGGCCCCCTTGCGGCATAACACCCTGAGCGCCACCTCCATCACAGACAACCATGTCTTAGGGCCGCCCCTAGAGCCCAGGAGTGATGTCCTTAACCTACCACCTGCAGCATGTCCCTATGTCCTAGTCTTAGTGGGAGTTCCCCCTTTAAGAAAAAAACCAAACTGAGACTTGGGATCAACTGCGGAATAAAAGCGTTGATTGGTTAGTTAAACACAAAGGCTTTAGGGTGGCAAATGTCGGTGAGATATTAATGGTGCGTAGGGTGGGCTGGGTAGGACCCTCACAAAAGAACACCAAAGGGGACTGCATTGTTATTAATTTTAGACGACCGCTACTGGTAAAATCGTTACTGTCAGTACAGGAATTTAATAATAATTTCCCAACCCTCATTTGGTCGCTGCCCCTAGGTTTTTTCTATGAACCAATCCTGGGCCCAAATATCTTTGTTATCCCCCACACACCATGCATAACAGGTTCTCTGCTTTGTCTGGTTTAGACAGCCTGGATTGACTATCTCCCTCTCCAACACCAGCTGCACCTGCTATTACTGGACCCTTGTTAGACCCTCCTGTCGTTGCTACCCCTGAACTAGATGATTTAAACCTGCAGGTGCTTAGCTGGAATGTTGCAGGCCTAGCTTCCAAGCTATCCACTACAGACTGGGTTAATACAGTCCGAAAATATGATATCCTAATGTTCCAGGAAACATGGTGCACAAAGGAACTATTCTTAGAAGGTTTTGCATGTCTTAATAGTATTGTACCGAGTCCTAAAGCAGGTCACCCATCAGGTGGACTCTCAACCTGGATTAACATCTCAGCAGGTGGGAGCATAAAGTCTCTTGTGACAAATAATGATAAATTCCAAGCTATGATTTATACACGAGGGGCGGCAATTTGTTTTATTAATTTTTATAACAATGATTTTATAACATTACCTAACACGAATTTTATTAATTTGTTTGAGTTTATTGTTAATTTACAAAATCAGAATGTGTATGATAAACTGATTGGAATCTGTCTGGGAGGTGATTTTAACGCTAGACTCCCTAAGGAAAATGGCCCAACCACTATTTCATTGGCTTTTGAACCTTTATGTAAAAGAGGGATGGAATTATCAGATCACTTGTCCATCTGCAACTTACTTAATGTGATGGAAATAGCGGATGTACATCAAAACAAAAATCGTCTAATACCCACTTATAGGGGTCGTGGCAGTGCCTCCACCATTGACTATGTTTTTATATATGCCTCATTGGAGGATTTTTTAGTAAAGGCAGAGGTCTTGTGCACTACGCAGGGTGACCATAACCCAATTTGAGCAACAATTAGATTTCCTTCTAGACCTAGCCTTGCAAAAGAGCTTGGGGCAAGTAATTTAGTGGTCTCAACAGACAAACTAAGAGTAATTTGGAAAGGCATTGATAATAAAGTTTTATTTGCTAATATGATAAAACTACACCCACAGCTCATTGAAACTTGTTTGTCAATTAGCGATTTTAACCCAAAGATTATTGAGGGATTTAGTAGCCTATGCGCTGGTATTAAACAAATGATTTCTAGACCAGCGTTAGACACCAGCAAGAAACCTAGATGGTTTAATGGCACCTGCTCGCGAGTAAACAGAGAACTCCGTGTAGCACTGGCAGCTACACCCAGGGATGCAACCCTTGTTAAGTTATTACGATCCCGTTATAAAGAAGCAGCCAGGCAACGTAAAGACGAGCTTCTAAAAGAACGCTGGGACAATCTTGCCTGTGCCGCTACACTCAACGACGGAAACGGTTTCTGGGCAGCAGTCAAAACCATGAGATCTATGGGCCTTACCCTTACTCCACTAAGTTGCAACATAACCAGTGAATCATGGGAAGTACATTTTTCTAGGATTTACACAGCCCCGCCCCAGACTGAGGACATATTAAATAGCCTTTCAGCCAGTAGGGTTTTTATATCGGTGTCAGAAGTTGAGGATGCCATACACCAAAGCGTAGGCAACAAAGCCCCAGGGCCGGATGGGCTTTCTATCGATTTTATTAAACATGAACCGGACTTCTGGGCACCCCTTTTACTTAATGTTTTTAATAATCTAACAAGCACTTTTATCCCAAGCACCTGGTCTACTAGCATCATTGTGCCCATTTTTAAAAAGGGAGACCGATCCAACCCTAGTTGCTACAGACCGATCTCCCTGATCGATAACACTCTAAAGATCCTCGGGAGGGTCGTGTTTAACAGAATAAGGACCTGGGCCGAAAGGGAACACATTTTAAATCGGTGCCAGCTGGGTTTTAGAAGTAAATTGGGAACAGTAGAACAGTGCCTTAATTTAAATCTGATTGTTGGCAAGTATACAATAGCACAGAAGTCACCTATTTATTTGGCCTTTATGGACCTCACCTCAGCTTTCGATTTTGTCAACAGGTCACGCTTGTGGTCGGTCCTTTTAAACTATGGGTTGGACGAGGCCTTAGTTTATTTTTTGGCATACTTGCACAGGGACCTGAAGGCACGGGTAAGGATCAGTAATGACGGGGAGGTCTCAGGGGACATCATCATTGGTAGAGGGGTCAGACAGGGATGTGTACTGGCCCCTCTCCTATTCATTCTTTATATAAACGAATTACATAATGTTCTATCGGAACTCACTAATGATGTACCAAGAATCAACGGTAATGTACTCCCCGCCCTTTTATATGCGGATGATGCGGTCCTAATGGGCCGCACTCCGAATGCACTACGCACTTTAGTTGGGGGTTTTGTAGCCTTTATGGCAGACCTAGACCTCTGTACTAATTTTAAGAAATCTTTCATAATGACCTGTGGCCCAAGAAAACATTGTATCAACTCAATAACCTCAGATTCTGAACGCTTATTACGCACTCGCACTTTCCCATATTTGGGTTTAGTCTTCTCTGATACTGGGTCTTGGGCAGCTCATGCTGCCCATAGTAGAAGTAAGTTCCTAAAAGCGACTAACTCGATCCTGAGCCTTCCTCAACCAAAACAAGCAGAGGTAGTTTTACCCATAATTAAGATCTATAAATCGCAATGCATTCCCACCGCCACATATGGCGCTGAAGTCTGGGGTTTTATAAATTGTGGTGGGATCCAAAGAGAGGAGAACAGATTTTGTAGGAAACTTTTAGGGGCTCAAATCTCCTCCCCAAACTTTGTGTGTCATAAGGAACTAAACTTGCATTATATAGAAGATTTTATTAGGTCACGTCCAGCTATATTTTGGCTAAAAATTTGGCAAAACCCTGCAGCGACCCTGACAAGGGAGATTATTGTAGACTGCCTTAATTGCGACAAGGAGGGCACATACCCTGGCTTTCCGCTGTAAGAAAAAGTCTAATCAGTGTGAACTTAGAGCATATCTTCTTAAACCCATCGGACCTAGAGGGTATGAATAAAAGAATCCTCATGGCTGCATTGTACGAGTCTTATAACAACACAAGACACGTTACAGAGCGCTCTAAACCATCAGTCGTTAGGTACATGTCACTTTTGGAGTCAAATAGCCTCCAAATGCATATGCCACCCAAATATCTCTTGAAGAATATCGGACGGTGGGGGAGAAGCTTGCTTTTTCGTCTTAGGGATGGCACCTTAAAATATTCACTCTGCTTCCCCTTGGGATTTAATACCAATCTTGAGTAAATGCCCTGCCCATGTGGCACCGGCAGTAATCAAACGATGGTACACTTTTTACTTTTTTGTAATTTTTATGGAAAATATACAAAACAATACCTGATTCCGTATTTTAAGGCATTTGCTAACATCGATTATAGAACAGCATACTTGGAGATCATCAGAGTTGAGAGCGATGATCTGATTTTTCGTGTCAGCTCTTTTCTGAGAGCGCCAGTCCGCTCACGTATTTCCATGAGCAGTCTTTAATGTGTTAAGTGCACCTGAATACATAATACTGCTTTATCGTATGCACTTACCTTTACCTTATAGTTGGAATACTAAATAAAGTGCTACCTGCGGTCTGGAACATCTTATAAGTTCAAAATGTAATCGCATTTACATTATGCTGCTAAAACTGTTTACAACTGATTGCACTTTATCTTAATATGCTGCCATATGTTTGTCTAACCTTTTTATGTGCTAACATTTTAATGCTGCTATCTGCCCGTCCGTTGAAAATTTTAACCATGATATTACTGTTTGTACATTATGTCCTTTTTTAACACTCATACACAATTATAGTCTTTTTATCTTGAAAGTTCTTTTTAATTATTGTTTTTTATATGGCGTTTTTAAACAAGAAACTGTACTGTTGTTGAACTGTGCTTTTATGGATATTTGTATCCGAATAAAGATTATTGAATATCTCTCCCCATTGACAAATACACTGCAGTAGTACCTTGTCACACTCTTTACTACAAAGGAGAGGTTATGCAAGTTTCCTTCAAAATATAAATGAGCAAGACAGTTTCATTGTATTATGATATCGGCATTTCTGTAGCACTTTCCTAAGCTTTGTGAGCCCCAAAGAGCTGTAACATAAATACTGTTGACAAAACATAAATGTTAAATATATTTTTTTGTTTTATCAGCGCCTTGTAACCATTCATAAGACACTATTTAAACAGAATATTTAATGATAAGAGTTATATTCTGTCACCAGGTTCTATAAATGATTTTATTTAAGGGCCCTGCCCTCCTTGTCCATCTGCTCTTATTCCAGGGAATTGTTCTGTTTAGCAAAGTGTATTGTGGGTGCTGTAGGCACTGTTGTGTCACATTTTCCTTCTACAGAAGCTGCATGGAGGGAGTTTGGGAGAATTTATGGGTTTTTTAATGGCGTGAAATACTGTGTTTGCACCTCTGAAGGTCGATACCCTTCATCTCATACCTAAATAGTCCAAACCTAGGCCACAAGGCACTCACACACTTCTATCCATCCATACATTAGAATCAGCCAAGAGCAACCTAACTCTCACTCCTTTTCACCTCAAATTCATGCATAAGAACAGCAAAACCACATGGTAGAAGCACAACTCTGATCACCACATACAACATATATGCAACCCTTGGGCGTTAAAACTGTACTAATGAGCTGAAGCATTTGCTCACACAGTGTTAGGATTTGTAAAAATGTCAATATAATGAAGTAATACCATCACAAAAGTGTCACATTATGCAGCATAATTTGCTTTTTACTGCTGCATAATGTAGTCAATGCTGTCACATAATTTGGTTGTCCCTGATCTGTGGTAAATCCATTATTCTGAGAGTAAAGCTCAGTTGGATAATATGGAGGTGAGCGAGCCAACAAATTAACAGGGCGTGCCGAGCCAGAGGTCTGGCTCAGCACTTAGAACCTGTGCACGAGCAGAGCCCTGAAAATGTTTGCCATAAAAATCCTACATCAAACATCACGTAAGATATGAAAAATGTCTTTTCAAAATTCAAAAAAGTGTATTTTTTTAACATGTAGACGTTTTGGGGCAGATTTACAAGAAAGTGACGCATCTATAGAGATGCGTCACTTTCCTGGTGCCACCCTGAGAAACTCTTGCGCCACCATGGATGCGCCGTATTTGCAATACAGCGCACCATGGCGCAAGGATTGACAGATGCGTCAGAAATTCTGACGCATCTTTTGGGGCAAAAGTCACGCATTGCTGGAGTCGTGTCGCAAGCACGACGCAACTTCAGCAATACATTTTGAGGCCTATTCCCACTACACTGCATCACTCCTTATGCCTGCTTCAAGCAGGCGTAAGGTTTTGACACAGTGGCATCCTAGAAGTGACGCAGTGAAATCTTGTAGATTTCACTGCGTCACTTTTAAGAGGCTTTCCTGCGTGGGAACGCCCACCCTGCATACATTATACGTGATGCAGGTATAATGTGACACAGGGCTTTACAACATGACGCATCTCCCTAGATGTGTCACGTTGTAAATTGGCCGCATTTTTTACGCTGCCGCTGCGTCATAAAAGTGACCCAACGGCGGCGCAAAAGTGTCGCAAGGGGCTTGTAAATCTGCCCCTTTGTCTTTAATATGTCACATTACAGCACTACACTGAGAAGTATTTATTGAAAGCAATAGTTTTTAAACATGAATTTAGATCTATTCCTGTCCTGACAGTTGTCATGCAAATCCTTCATGCAGCCCACATTCTTATAGATAGAGAAACATTATAGTCTATTAAATGTAACACATTTGGCAGCAGCAGCTCCTCCGTTATGGCGGAAGAGTGTCGCCCACTACTGACAGCCAGCAGAGGCAAACATGAAAAATAAAATTATAAAAAAATCATTTTATTATCATTTTATTTTTCACAGAGCCAGCCGAATCTCAGGGCGGGGTGGGGCAATCACAACGAGAGTCAGCAGCAGGGGAGAGGAGTGGTGGGCACTGTAAGTGTGCATGTCGGTTTGGCCGCTGTCTTAGCACGGCCAAACCGACATACGCACTTAGCAAATATCAACCCAAGCTGTGTTGCACAGCTGGGTGGAGAACTGACACAGGCTCCCAGGCCCTGTCTGAGTGCCAAACCAGGCCGCTCAGACCAATCCCAGCGCTTCTCTCATGCTGGGTAATAGTATTCCCAGCATGAGAGCAGCATCTAGATTGGCATCTGGGAGCCTGCACAGTGTGCACCAGTTCATGGACGTCTGAGAGGCGAGGATCGGGAAAGGAGCAGAGGAGAAAGGCGGTGTACCGCAGAGTCATGTAGGTACTCTTTTATTCCATCATTTTGTCCGTGTTTTTTTTTTTAGATATTTCCCCCGCCCTGCCCCACTACTTGGGATTGAGAGCAGACACCACTGACAGTAGGTTTGCACAGCTGGTATTCTGAACTCATGTATTTGAAGGTGCTTTCATATACAATAATGAAGAAAAAGGAAGATGGGTAAAATAAAATATTTTCCTAAGATCACACAATTTGGTTAAGTGGGGAAGCCGTGATTAAGCCTAGTTTTCTGGTTTCACTTTGTACAAAGCAGCCAATATATTGGTATTTATTTGCCCTCCTTTTTATCTCAAATGTTAAGGTTTTGATTTTACCTTTTTGTGCATGAGGGTAGAGTGAGGGTGGCAGGCAGAAGCCGTGTGAAAGCTTGGCTTCCAACGGGACGCCAATTAGGGCCCAGCTTCAGGTCGAGCCTGGTTGAGCTTTTGGTGGTTCACCCACCTCTAGGTTAATGATTACTTCAGATACCTGTATGTATTACTGGTTGGTGAACTGGAGACAAGTGACTTATGTGTTTATAGACCTATGTGGTCCCAGCCTGGGAGTGGAAGCACTGTCTATGTAGGACAATTTAAAAATGTGTTACAGGCTGCACACAACGTAAGATAGACTGCCAGAAATTGTGCAGAAAGATTCAAGGCAGCAATAGCCCATCCATATGGGCTGCGGGGCCACCCCCCCACCTTTATCCTCTGGCAAGAAGAGCGTCTGTCAGGCTGAGCAATGGTCAGCCTGACAGGCACTCTTCTTGTTCACGCCAGGCAGCCAGGAGCTGTGCAGGTGCTAAATACTCAGGCTCCTGGCTGGCTGAGCTGATCTTTGCCAGGCTGAGGACTTCACAGCCCTGTGGGCGTGACCTCTTCAGCCTGGCAAAAGTGTCTCAAAGCCCTCCCTCTCATTCCATGTGTTGTACATGAGTATTACCATTAGACGTGGGCAACCCAACAAATTAATAGGGAGAGCCAAGCCAGAGCTGAGCCAAGGGTCTGGCTCGGATCTTAGGGCCCGATTCACAGAACTAATCTGAGACAAAATCCTAAACTTACTACTTTTGCTATTCACAGAATGCACTTACTACTTTTGGTATTCACAGAATGGATTTACGACTACTAACTTTACGAACGCACTCGGGCCGGAATTTCTGCACTCGGAGCGGAGTTTCCGCACCCGGAGCAGAATCTCCACCACCGGGCCGGAATCTCCACCACCGGGCCTGAATCTCCACCTCCGGCCCGGAATCTCCACCTCCGGCCCGGAATCTCCACCTCCAGGCCGAAATCTCCGAAGTTGAACCGGAACCCATTATTTCATACAGGAAATGACATACAGGAAGTGGGAGACAGGAAATACATCACAGGAAGTTGTTGGCAGCCATTTTGTGTTCATTCTGAGTCATCCTCTCTCACAGATCAGATCCTCTGCCATCCTGCTGCTCTTTTCGACCTTATTTCCCCCAAAATGGCTGAGGGTTATGAAGAGAAAGCACCCCCTTTCAGTGAAAGGGAATTAGACATCTTAGCTGAGGGGGTGATACTAAAATATCCTCAGCTATTTGGGGGGCCAGAGGACCAGCTGAGTAATGCAGCGTGGGCCAGACTATGGGCCGACATTGGTGAGCGCTGCAGTACAGTGGGCGTTCACACCAGCAACGCGAGGGCATGCCGCAAGCGCTGGGAGAACCTAAAAAGCTGGGCCCAGCACAATGCTGAGGAGCTACTGGGCCAGTCTTCCCAGCACCATGTGCATCGTCCTCGCCTCTCGCCACTGTACAGGAGGGTCCTGCGTGCAGCTCGTCCGACCCTCCATGCTCAGCTGGAGGAGCATGAGCAGCAGAGACCTGGTATGTGCATTATTAAATGCAATATGTGTCTGGAAGTATGATGTGAGTGAAGACAGAGCTGTACCATCGTGTGTCCCATGCCTCCATTCACCTATTCTGTGTCTATGCAGCAGTCAACATGAAGCAAAAAGGCTCACTGTAGCGCATTGATTGTACAGGGCAGAGTGGATTCTGGGAGTTGTGGTTTCATCATGACAACTGGGTAATTGAGCCACACGTGCATGATGATCTGTCTCAATCAGAACCCAAACTCACCGAAAGCAATGCAAATCACAGCATCCAATACCCATTGACCTCTCGTACACATACTGGACAGTGTCTGTACCATTCCTCATCCAATGCACACATCAGTTATGATTCCCTTGGTTCACTGTTAGTGGTGCTGGCAGGGCAGATTTCTGTTCAAATGCACCTGTGTGGCTCAATTCCCCAGTTGTCATGATGAAACTACAACTCCCAGAATGCACTGTGCCCTGTAGGATTTTGTCTCAGATTAGTTCTGTGAATCGGGCCCTTAGAGCCCATGCACGAGCCAAGCCCTGAAAAAAATTGCTATGTAGATAATACAACAAACATCGCTTAAAATATGATAAAGTCTCTTCAAAATTCCAAAATTTGTATTTCTTTAAGATGTGGAAGCTTTGACAATAACAGGGCGCATTATAACACTCCACTGAGAAGTACTAGTTAAAAGTGATAGTTTTCTACCACTGGTAGTCTGAATTCACATACTTGAACATGATTTACAGGCAAAGATGAAGGAAGAAGTGATTGGGCAAAATGAGATATATTTGCCAAAGATCACGCAATTTAAGCAGAAAGCCACAATTATTTAGGGTTTTCTCATCTCACTCTGTGCAAATTAGCCAGTAAATGGGTATCTATTTGTCTTTCCGAATGTTAAGGATTTATTTTTACCTCTTAGTGCTTTTTTCTACAGTTTTTGAAATATAGCGCAAGATCACATGCATTGTTTAGTAGCATGGGGATAGTAAGTGATTGGCTCAGAATCACAAGATGTTGAGCCGACGCCAAGACTCGAACCTGGTTCCCCAGTTCCACAGTCACCAGCTTTGACCATAACGCCACATCCTGGGAAGCAGGCAGAAGTGAAAGCACGGCTTGTTATGGGCTCGAAGTTCCATTCCAAAAGAACATCGAGATGAGCCAGGCTTCAAACTCGAGCCTGGCTCGAGCTTTTAGTGGCTCTCCCACCTCTAATTCCCATACAACAATCCATGGTTTTTGTTGCAAAGCCTTTAAACTTTACACATGTGCAGCACTTTACAGAATACATACAGTGGTAAAAATATTAAACTATGTTAAAGCATAGTTTTTGTACAGAAGAGTGCCCTTCCACTGCAAAAACCTATGCTAGACATCGCACACACAACCACCCATGCACTAAAGTGCATGTCTGTCTGCATGGGTGCAAGGCAGGTAAATGTGCACCAGCACTGGGAAAGACAAAGCTGGTGTCATACCTTAGTAGATCTGGTGCTGTTGTACTCTCTCTTGTTGATGCACGAAAGCAACCTTGGTTACTGTGCTAGGTTGTATCAAAAATTACAAATTTGCCCCTCAATCTTAAATGCTTACAGTGCTTTCAAAAATATTTTGTTTAGTACGACACATTCGGACTGTACCTAGTGGAAGCCTTTCCAGGATTGGTAACAACCTTAAGAGTGCCTTTCAAAAAAGAATAACTCTCCGACACCAAGAAACTTCAACTGATTGTATGAATTAAAGTCTGGACTGGCTCCAAAGAAGACCTTAGATTTGTTTGATAACCAAGCATGACCCACACTCATCTCGTTTTTCATATTTCCCTATACTGAATTTCTGTGAGCATCCCACAAGCCGGTGACACATTTCTCATTGTTTCAAGTATCTCACGACATAGGGTACTCTGTGTCTAACACAGCAAGCTTTATGCGTTTGTATGACCTGTCATAGACACTCTGGGGCCGATTCCAATTCGGGCTGGAAATCTCTCCGACCGAGCCGGACCCGGAGAGATTTCCGACCGAATCGGACTCTGGCAGTCCGACCGAACGAGTACGATGCGCACGCATGCCATCGGACTCGAGTCGGTCGGACTTCCATTGAAGTCAATGGGAGCCTGTCGTACAACGCGTACGCGGGCTCCCATTGACTCAATGGGTGCGAGGCGAACAAGGGCGCCCCCTACAGCGGGTACGCGTCCATGCGCATCGCGGCGTACATGCACAGGTAGGGGGACCCATGGGTCCCCCTGTGTGCGACTCGCACGCCTACGCATACAGGGGGTTCTGACGCGGACCCCCAAAGTCCGGCTCCGACAGCTTTTTCGAGCCGGACGGCGCGAGTCGGTCGGACTGCTCGCGGCACGCATCGTACTTACCCGGCCGGGATACGTCTCCATAGCGCGGTGCGAGTCGTGTCCATGCGAGTCCGTCGGAGCGTGTTGAAGCCGCGTTCGAGTCGGTCGGAGATTTCGCGGGTGCCTGCATCGTACTCGCTCGGCCGGACCCGCGTACGATTCGGTCGGGAAACAGGGCTCCGAATCGGATCCGGTAAATCCGAATCCGATTCGGAGCCCTACCGGCCGAGATCGGAATCGGCCCCTAAGTATCTCGTTTTTGAGAACATTTCACACACACACACACACACACTGCATCTTGTTTTTGAAGGCATCTCACATACTAGGCATTATGTATCTGTTTCTTTCACATCAGGTTTTTCACATTTGTAAAGCATCTATCTAATACACACACACTGTGCATCTCATTTTGCAAGCATCTCATACAGAAAGCAAATTTCATGTCCTGTTTGTCTGCATCTTCAGCTATTTGGTTTGTGAGCACTCTGCACTCATGGCATCCATCCATCTGCACTAATTTGTCTCGCAGAGTGGACAGCAAAAGTTTAAAGTTTTTTTAATTTTTTTTATTGTGGTTTATATTTGTGTGTCATTGAGTGCATATAGTGCCTCGATCTCCACCTTCCAGGCACTGGACAGCAAGCAATACACTTCAACTGTCTGTGGTAGTATCCTCACACCCTCTACCCCTCCTGTGCAATCCTAAAGCAAATGGCAGCAGTTATCTGTTGAAAATATGATTGACCATAAGGACACAGTTTTTCAGTGGGGAGGCTGGGAATAATAATAATTTCTCCCAGTTCCACATTGCCCACAGCACTGCAGTTGTGGAGGAGTAGGTTCTGATGAATACGCTCAGAGATTGCACTGTTGGGAGCCCTATGAAGATTTTAATGCAGTGCTTACTATATCATACTTTAAAAAAAAAAAAGGAGAAGCTGGGATTAGAAATCTTATAGGGCCCCATGCATCAAACTAAAAACCGGTCGCAAACGGACAGATTCTCAGAATCTGCCCCTTTGCAACCGGTATCTTTGCATTTGGAATGCATCATCCCAAATGCAAAAATCGTAAATTGCGATTGCATTTAAGGAATCGCAAATTGTGATTCCTTAAATGCAATGCTAGAAGCAATTTAAAATAGTGATTTCGCTATCAGGGGTCGCAAATTACCAAAAAATAAAACAGATCGGTAATTTGCAAAAACTTTGAAAAATGCACTAAAGTGCATTTTTCAAAGTTACATGTTACACACACACATGCCCTTGGGGCATGTGTGTGCGCAACATGGGTGCACATTACCATTTCAGGGGTGCAACGAGGTGTCCTTTTGACACCCTTGCACCCTTGAAATTGCATGCGCAATTTGCGAGTACCTAATGGGTACTCACAAATTGTGCATGCAATTCCCATTCATTCCTATGGGCCTATAGGCCCATAGGAATGAATGGGAAGCCATTCCTTAATTGCGACTCGCAATTTGCGAGTCGCAATTAAGGAATGTTTAGGAATCGCTATTTTTATAGCGATTCCTACATGCATAGGCTTTTGCGATTCCTTAATTGCAATTCCTTAATAATCGCAATTAAGGAATCGCAAAAGCCTTCCTTGATGCATGTGCCAGATAGTTATTGACTAAAACGTACACACAGGGCCACATCTAGTGGAGTATGCTGTCTGCTAATGCAGTGAATTGCAGACTGGTGGTCTGGTCAAGGGTTTTTTAATAGCATTGTTTCAAAGCGCTTTTATTCTTTGGCACTTAGAGGCATATTTACAACGAAGTGGCGGAGCATGGCGTTAGCCTCCTTGGCCTAATGCCATGCTCCGCCACTTCAGAAACGCAGTGCTGCACCATATTTACAACAATATGGTGCAGCCCTACGTTTCCCCCTGCGCTGGCGCTAAACTTAGCAGCCCAGCGCCAATGCAGCCACCCTTGCACCATAGTGCAAGGATGTTTGCGTTGAGGGGAAGATTGTTTATGTGCAGGAAGGTCTCCCTTCCTGCACATAAACAATTTTAAATGGTGTTTTGTGACACATGGAAACAGCAAAAACGAGGAGAAATAAAGCATTTCTCCTCATTTCGCCTGTTTAAGACCAGGTTTTCCCTGGTCTTAATTTTGGCACTGCCTCCTATTTGCACCACCCTTGTAAATAGGGGGCAGCGTCAAAATCAATGGGTGTTGCGGTGGAACGCCCACCGCAACACCCATTGCCCTCCCCTTTCACGCTAAATACAGTGTGAAAGGGTGCCTTATTTACAAGGCAGCGTTAAGCCATGTTAAGTGGCTTAACGCTGCCTTATAAATAAGGCAAAGCCCCTATCACCACCAAAACATCACTAAAAGTGATGTTGTGGTGGTGATAGGGGTTTGAAAATATGCCCCTTAGATTGTTAAGCCTCTTCTAGAGTTCTGGGGTTGTAGGTGGTTACTGAATGATGGATACTGTAAGTAATTGGGTTTTTGATTGATTGGGGTGAAAATCCTTCTCAAGCAACGACCCCAATCCTGGTCAGTGTGAACCATAAAAGTCACTAAATTGCTTAACCCTCTGGTAGCTTGGCACAAAAGCAATCAGTCTTACCATAAAGGTACTGTGTTAAGTATTTATGCAGCCAAAAACAGTAATAAAATGAAACCACAATACAAAAAAATCTCACACTAACTATAACTCACGCCCCCGCAATGCACTGCTGATGACATCACATATTACATCACTCATGACATGGTCAGTGACATCACTGATGACATCACTGATGACATCTCAAATAACATCACTGATGACATCATCCACTTAATATCTGATGCACCTCCTCACACCCTAATATGACCTTTTATACACCCACTCTAAAAATACAGACTACCATTCTCAAAACCATAGACACACTAATACCAGTTAGTACATACCCACTCACTGATTCATAGGTCTACACACACATCCACTCACTAACTCATACAGTCACTCATACAAGCAGTCACTCATCAATACAGCCACTGATATATGCACTCATACACCCATACAGACACTCACACACTTCCACTCACCCATAGAGTTACTCACATACCTAGTCAGTCATGCAAAGAATCATTCACACTCCCATTTACTCACCTATACAGTTATACACACACCACCTCACTTATTCATACAGATACTAACACATACTTACTCTCTTATACAATCACTGACACAAGCACACACTCATCCATACAGCCACTCACGCAATCACTCACTCTCACATATAGTCACTTATATACTCCAACACTCACATATACTGCCTTTCACATATGTAGTTACTCACACATGTACCACTGAGACATCCATTCACTCACGAACATAGGCATACACATACTCACCCACCCATACAGCCCCTTGTAGATGCATTCATGAACCCATACACCCAGTGAATCACCTACTCACACATCCATGCAGGGAGTCAAACCCCCACACAGACACTCAGGCTCCCATACAGGTACTCAGACAACCAATCATTAACCCATATAGACACTCATGTAGCTACTCACCAATGCATGCAGCCACTTACACACCAACAGACAGACTGATACAGACATTCACACAGATTAGTCATTCACCCATGCATTCACTAAGACACGTTTAATCACTCACTTATACAGTCAGTCACACACCCACTAAATCATCCATTCAGACACTCATTCACCCACTCATTCTTCAAAACACCATGGCGTGTATATATGTATATATATATATATATATATATATGTAACATACTTAAACTTTTTAGAAACACACAGTCACTGGATGATGTCATCAGTGAAGTCATCAGTGATGTCATTTGAGATGTCATCAGTGATGTCACTGACCATGTCATGAGTGATGTAATATGTGACGTCATCAGCAATGCATTGCGGGGCGCGAGTTAACTATAACGGCCGAATTTCTCTGGTTTTGTACGAGTGAAATGTCAGCCTAACTATAACGTCCCTGAAACCTGTGGTTTTTTCAGTGAATTTCTAAGGTTTTTTAAATGCTAATTCCTAACGATAACGTCCCTGAAACCTGTGTTTTTTTCAGTGAATTTCTAAGGTTTATAAAATGCTAATTCATAACTATAATGCCCCTGAAACCTCTGTTTTTTTCAGTGAATTTCTAAGGTTTTTTAAATGCTAATTTCTAACTATGCCTACATAGGTAGGACATGTGTAGAAAGAGGAAGAAAGGTGCAGAAAGGAGCAAGAGAAGTGCAGAAAGAGGCAAGAGAGGTCCAGAAAGAGGAAGAAAGGTGCAGAAAGAAGCAAGAGATGTGCAGAAAGAACCAATAGAGGTGCAGAAACAGGCCTACTTTGACTGTACCTTGCAACAGACTCATACAAAGTAGCCTAATCACTAATCCTTCTCCCAAGATGTCTTTAACCTCACTTTTCTCTTGAAGGTTCACTATTAATCGACTTCTCAGAATGTTAGGCCTACCAAATATAAAACAGCAGTCATAAGCATATCACTGTTTTAAGTCTGACCAAGTTTGTGAAGGTATGCATGCGTGTCTATGCTTTTACCTAGTGACATGTTAAATGAAAATAAACATACAAATACTTGAATACCTGTGTTTCAAACAGCATACTCTGTAAATTTGTGTACAAAAAGGTGTATGCATTTCTTTCTGCTCACAATACAGGGCACATGGGTATTCAATAGTATATTTGAAGGGCTCTATAACACATATATACATAAGACATGTCTGCCTGTGCAACCGGATGACAGAGCAGAACTGAGAAGATGTGACCACCTATAGGAGAAGTTACCCGCTTTTTAAGCTACCATCTTCAGATGCATAACACATGTAAGAATACATGTACAAGTAGACATATACCTCAGTCACGAGAGCACGCAGACCTTTAAACTTGACAGCTTGCACTTCCCATTTGAATACAGAAAGAGGCCAGAGAAGTTCAGAAAGAAGCAAGAGAGTTGCAGAAACAGGCAAAAGAGGTGCAGAAAGAGGGAACAGGGGTGCAGACAGAGGCAAGAGAAGTGCAGATAGAGGGAAGAGGAGTACAGAAAGAGGCAAGAGGGGTGCAGAAATTTGCAAGAGGTACAGAAAGAAGCAAGAGCAGTGCAGAATGAACCAACAGAGGTGCAGAAAGAGGCAAGAGGGGTGCAGGAAAAGGCAAGAGAAATGCAAAAAGAAAAAATGAGGTGGAGAAAGAGGCAAGAGGGGGTGCAAACAGAGGCAAGAGAGGTGCAGAAAGAGGGAAGAGGGGTGCAGAAAGAGGCAAGAGGGGTGCAAAAAGTTACAAGAGAGGTGCAGAAAGAAGCAAGAGCAGTGCAGAAAGAACCAACAGAGGTGCAGAAAGAGGCAAGAGGGGTGCAGAAAGAGGCAAGAGAAGTGCAGAAAGAAGCAACAGAGGTACAGAAGGAGGTAAGAGAACTGCAGAAAGAGGCAAGAGAGTTGCAGAAACAGGCAAGAGAGGTGCAGAAAAAGGTAACAGGGGTGCAGAAAGAGGCAAGAGGGGTATAGAAAGAAGCAGGAGAGGTGCAGAAAGAAGCAAGAGAGTTGCAGAAACTGGCAAAAGAAATGCAGAAAGAAGCAAGAGAAATGCAGAAAGAACCAACAGAGGTGCAGAAGGAGGCAAGAGGGGTGCAGAAAGAGGCAAGAGGGGTGCAGAAATTTGCAAGAGATGTGCAGAAAGAAGCAAGAGCAGTGCAGAAAGAACCAACAGAGGTACAGCAACAGGCAAGAGGGTTGCAGAAAGAGGCAAGAGAAGTGCAGAAAGAAGCAACAGAGGTACAGAAGGAGACAAGAACACTGCAGAGAGTTCCAGAAACAGGCAAGAGAGGTGCAAAAAAAGGTAACAGGGGTACAGAAAGAGGCAAGAGAGGTGGAGAAAGACGGAAGAAGGGTGCAGAAAGAGGCAAGAGGGGTGCAGAAAGAAGCAAGAGAGGTGCAGAAAGAAGCAAGAGAGGTGTAGAAAGAAGCAACAAAGGTGCAGAAAGAGTCAAGAGGGGTGCAGAAAAAGGCAAGAGAAGTGAAGAAATAAGCAACAGAGGTGCAGAAGGAGGCAAGAGAAGTGCAGAAAGAGGCAAGAGAGTTGCAGAAACAGGCAAAAGAGCTGCTGAAAGAGGGAACGGGGTGCAGACAGAGGCAAGAGAGGTGCAGAAAGAACCAACAGAGGTGTAGAAAGAGGCAAGAGGGGTACAGAAATGTGCAAGAGAGTAGCAGACATAAGCAAGAGCAGTGCAGAAAGAACCAACAGAGGTGCAGAAGGAGGCAAGAGGGGTGCAGAAAGAGGCAACAGAAGTGCAGAAAAAAGCGAAAGAGGTGCAGAAAGAGGCAAGAGGGGTGCAGAAATAGGCAAGAGAGGAGCAGAAAGAGGCAAGAGAGGTGCACAAAGAGGCACGAGGGGTGCAGAAATTTGCAAGAGAACTGCAGAAAGAGGCAAGAGGGGTGCAGAAAGAGGCAAGAGAAGTGCAGAAATAAGCAACAGAGGTGCAGAAAGAGACAAGAGAATTGCAGAAAGAAGCAAGAGAGGTGCAGAAAGAAGCTAGAGAAGTGCAGAAAGAAGCAACAGAGGTGCAGAAAGAGGCAAGAGGGGTGCAGAAAGAGGCAAGAGAAGTGCAGAAAGAGGCAAGAGAGGTGCAGAAAGAGGGAAGAGGGTGCAGAAAGAGGTAAGAGAAGTACAGAAAGAAGCAACAGAGGTACAGAAAGTAGCAAGAGAGGTGCAGAAAGAAAGGAGGTGTAGAAGGCGGAAGAGATGTGCAGAAAGAGGCAAGGGAATTGCAGAAAAAGGAAGAAAGGTGCAGAAAGAAGCAAGAGAAATGCAGAAAGAGGCAAGAGAGGCGCAGAAACAAGCAAGAGTGGTTTGCACACCATTAGTACTAATTTAACACCCACATTTAGCAATAAGTAAGAGGTGACCATTCTAGGTTTGAAAAGGGCCTTCCACCATGCTATAACACTTGTCGCTGCATTTTTGGTAACGTTTGACCCGTTTGAGCTAGAAACAAGGGTTGTTTTTGTTCAAATCTGCAGTTTATGCAGCAGATGATGGATTATGTGGCAAATGCAGAAAATGTATAATAGTGCGAAAGTTTGTGCAGCCAAACAGTCGCATAATTCCAGTGGCCCTGTTCATACCTCTGATTAGGTCCAGAAGTGCTCCTCAGCGGTTCCTTCTTTTTTTGTCTCATTCAGTTTATAGTTTAGCTTCTGTGGAAACGAGGAAGACTAAACCTGAGGTTGCCACTCCACAACACAGACTACCATACCACATAATTACTCTCCATAACACATAATCCCACTCTACATAATTCCTATACACTAAATACCACATACTTTCTATCCACATAATTTAACTGCATAACTTACCACATAGTTTCACTACACACAACATACATCCACTCCACTCCAAAAAACATTAGTAAAAAACGTTTACATTTACAACGCCAATAGCTCTAACTCTCGCAAATGCGAGACCTATTACATTGCAAATGCTTCTTTAGCTAGTAGTCACATTTGCAGAGTGGTGGAGAAAGGGGGCTGGGCCTCCGACCAGCGCTCAGGAATTCCACTGCGTAGGACTTACAGGAGGTACCAGGAGGGCTTCTTGGCCCCCAAAGTCCCTCAGGAGTAAAGTGGACTTCATGCCCCAACCCGTAGTGTGCCAGGAGGTGCGTTTGCAGAGTGGTGGAGAAAGGGGGGCATGGCCTCCAAAGACCTCTTAGCAATCCCACTGTGTGGGACTTACTGGAGGTAACAGAAGGGGTAGTTGGCCCCCAAGGACAACCTTGGGGGCCAACCACCCCTCCTATTACCTCCATATATATATATATATATATATATAATTCACAAGGTTAAAAATGCACAATTTAAAAAAAAATATGTCAAAACTTTACGTCCTATAGCATCACGTTACATGTTCAGCACAATTGAAGTGCATAAATGATGGAAACTTAAAAACGGAGCTCTATGCCATCCAAAGTTTCGCGAATAAGATTTCAGGCCAGCGCTTTTGATCAAATGCACCAACTCCAGTGTAAATATTTAGACACTGCGCAAACAATTATCTGGCTGGACTCAGTGCGCAGCAGCCGAAGAGCATCCAGGAGCTGCCTACATCACAGCTCCTTGCATATAGAGATAATCCAGGATTTTCTAGGGCACACATATGATGGGCAAAAGAAGACAAAGTGTGCAAGAGATTCCTCTGCCTGCTGGCATGATGGGCATGTAGTGTTCACAGCACCACCTGACTTCCATTTCACTGTAATGGCAGTACCATAACGAAATTTAAGATATGTGTTCTTAGCAGCTATCTGAATTATATGATGCAAAAAAAGGCTCAAAGGCCATATCAATCTTAAAAGCCAAAGATTTATCAACAAGAGACTCCTCTGGAACATGCCTGAGTTCTTCAGCCCACAAATACTCCCAAAAAGCTTTATTTAAGGATGCCTTTGGAAGGTGCTTTAGGGTAGGACAGGAGGACCAAAATTCGCCAAGGCCAATCTTGTGTAGCATGTTTTTAATAAAGAAAAAACATTTGATGTTACCAGCCATATCCTGGGTAGCTACATCCTGAAAGGAATGGTAGTAATCCTCAAGCGCTACTGAATATTTAAGCCTGTGCCAAAACAGGAGTGGTCTGAGTTGAGCTTTATGACAGATCGGCTTAATGCCCAGGTCACATATGAGTGGAATCAGTGGGGTATTTTTTGGGAGATGTGTGAGGGCTCTTATAAAGGTGTTCTCGGCCAACCCCTGCGAGCCAGATCAGCATTGCCTCACACTCCCACCCCATACAATGCACTGCCCTCGGCCTTAGCTCTATACACTTTCAAAGCGGGGATATCTGTTTCGCTCGAGAGGCCTGGCGCAATTTTAGAATGGCTCCTGCATGATGGGTGAGATTCAGACTACTTCTCTCAACCTGAGACACTCCCGACATTGATTTGGTGAGGTTGATCCCCAAGTAAGTAAACTTTGTCTTCGAGTGGTTAATCACCAGCCCTCGCTCGTTGCAAAAAGCAGCAAACTTGTCCACTAAACATTGTGGGCCACTCTGGGTTTTTGATATCAGAAGAGTATCATCAGCGAATAGCAAGAGGGGGAATCATGCAGCCAGCTAGTCAGGGCGCATCATTCAAGTTGTTTTCAAGATAAGATGCCACATCATTTAAGAACAAAGAGAATAGGGTTGGGGCAAAGACACATCCCTGGCGTACTCCCTTTTGGATAGGTATCACATCTGTAAGTTCCCGGCCCCTTCCACATCTGACTTGGGCATATGTTTCCTTATGTGGAGGAACCATAACCTCCGGAGATCCTGGGGTTCCCCATTCTCTTTAAGCACCCCTCCTTCCCCTGGGGCTTTCCACGTGGGACAAGGTCGAATGCTGACTTTAAGTCAACAAAGGCCAAGTAAAAATGTGCTTTTTGGAGGGAAACTATCTTCCAGTATATCAATAAAAATCTAAAAACCTGATCAATTGTGCTACTGCTAACCCCTTTTCGAAAGCCTGCCTCTAGGGGAGAGAGGGCTTGATGCACCTCGATCCAACTTTCCATGGTCCCTAGGTTTGTAAAAACCCTTTGAGCAACATCAATGAGGCTGATCGGCCCATAGTTTAGAGGAGAATCCCGCACTCCCTTCTATGGATGGGGACGATTTCAGCTGCCTTCCAACTGCAAGGAATGCTGGCCCCTTGAAGGATGCAATTAAACAGTTTATTGAAATATACAGCCCAGCCGTCAATGTCTGTTAAGAAAAGGTCACATGGGATGCCGTGAGGCACGGGTGCCTTGCCTTTTGCTATGGCTTTGATTGCAGAAGCTGCCTCACTGACTACCAATTTGAAAAGCCCTGAGGGGACTGGGTCATTCATACTAGAGTTAAATCACCTATCATTGTTCGGACTCTGTTTGTAGAGATCCAGAAAGTAAGAATGCCATGTCTCAGGATAGATACAGTTGGTCAGGCAATTGGCAGGTTGGTGATTGCCATGGGTTGCTAACTTCCAAAACGACCTGCTATCCTTTTGGGCAGCAGCTTCGTAAAGATTCTCCCATATCTGTGTGTCCCAATCCCTGCATGCTTTTATCTGTATTTGTTTATATTCTTGGCGTTTGGCACAATTCAAGTTACAGTCGCCAGAGGTCAAGGCAAGACGCAGCTCATCTTTCTTATCGCTGCACTCTTTATTATACCAGGTACACATAAAACCTTTGATGTGGCCCAGCCTGGGCCAGAGGGGCACACAAAACACTCACTGAGCAGCTTGAAAAGGCCTTTGTTGATCTTTACGACCTTGGCATGCCATAAGTCATAACTGAGTTGGGCTAGGGACATATCTTCAAGTTCAAGTATTGCATCCACTAGGGCCTTAGTCCTAATGGATCTGGAATCTACATTTGTTGCTACTTTGTCCCATTTTAATCTTCACCTATCATTTGATTGGGCCACATTTATGTTTAGTGAAGTCGGGACATTTACCCTGAAGGTGCATAGGTCTCATAGAGTAAGGTGGAGAGCATTGTGATCACTGTCCTCCATATCTAATACCGTAAAATCGACCAGATTGACCCACAGCTGCAGCGAAATCAGGCAGTAATCAATTCTACTTTTGGAACCTGGGCGGTTAAAGGTATGAGCAGCAGACAAAGCCGCAGGTGTACGGCCTTTGCAGGCCCTCAGGCCATATGATAAAGTAAAAGACATGAGCTGATATGCTGCGCTTGTCCATCACTTGACTGGATTAGTATTAAGTACAGGGATTCCCCAGACCTCATCCTCCTCACAGGCAGGAGAGCCACACCCCACATCCATCGGTTCATATGTTGTACTGAAGTCACCACCAATAATCAGACAATCCTGTAAGTCAAGGGAGGCCCTATGAAGGGTCAAATCTCGAATTGTCTGAGTCTCTCCACCTCCTCAAGGGACCCGTTTGTAAACATTGTATATATAATGAGTGCGAAAGCCTGCCCTGGATATTGATATGCCCAGAATGTAATGGGAAATAAACGGCAACTGTGATATATTAACCCAAATGAGGAGGCTGCCAGATGGCTGACCCCTTTGTGCTGGAATGGCTGGCAAATATTATGTAACATATCCTGATCTGTGCAACAGATTGCATGACCAGGTTTCCTGTAGGAGACACAGGTCAAACTCGTCAATAAAGTTACCCCAGCTTGGGTCACCTAATTTGGACCAAATCTCCACCAGATTCCATATCAAAATGTTCATGAGGGAACTGGTGGTTGTGTCAGGCATTATGGATGGGGCCAAAACTATTGGATCCCTATTCTGCGCCAGTCTCTCTCCTTCTAAATGAGATCCTCTCACATGATTATGCGAGATTACACTGTGATGAAAGAGCCAGTCAATCAACCATAGAGGTACCCAGGACATCTGACTGACGGTTAGGTGACGTCTGCAACTCAACTCCTGAAAAGCTGGTAAGCGGAAGTGTCATCCCCGTGATAGCTGGCAACTCAGAGGGGTGTGGGGGATTCAATTTAAATTGAATCTGTGAGTTAGGTAAGATAAGATGCTATGCATGGCCAGATTGAGCAGGTCATCTAGAAGGAGATTTGTCTTCAGCTTTATCCTAATAGAGGAAAACCTTCCTGCGGGCTGGGATAGATCAGAGAAGCGTTTTGCCTGTAAGATATCTGAGCAGACAACAGAACGGCAGTCATAGTCAGGCCGTTTGTGATGGATGCATTTGTTCAGGCTGGACACTTCGTCTTCAAAAGCCCTTATTGCTAGTGGGGGGACTTTTGCCATATACAAAATGAGTGCCTTATCTGATGGTTGTGGTGATTGTGAATTGCAAGTAGTCGTATCTCCCCCCCCCTGGTCGGTATATGTCATGTTGGACCCCTACTAGCCTGCCTATCGTGATTGTTAGACAAGGGGCCTATGGGCCCATTAGGAGTCTGGCGCAAGGGCCTCTTGGGAAGTAGATCTTTTACAGGGGGAGGTGTGGAGGAGGATGTGGAAGGAGGTGGACATCTTTTTATAATACTATTATTTGTTTCGCCATTTATATGATCAATTAATGTGGTATAAGCATGGCTGTCAACCCCATGAGAGGTTTTGGCTGCACAAAATGGTCTGATTATAGCTTTAAGGGCTCTAATTTCAGCTGAGTAACCTTGGACCTCAGATAACCCACCTCTGTTTGGAGACATTCCAGAGTACGAGCAAGTTCAAGAGAGCCCAAGTTCCAACCTACTTTGTCCTCAAGAGCAGCTGATTTCAGAGGGGATGTGTGCGAGGCAGATGGAGGAAGAGCCTCACCTATCCTTGAAATCCAGTCTTGAATCTAGTGAGTCCAAAGCCTGCATAGGACTTGCTAAAGTCAGAAATCTGTTTACACAGACTATCAAAGGTGAGTGAGAAACAGGCACAGTTGCAATGTCTCCAGGAGCAGTTTCATGTGAGGTGTGCGTTAAATTAGGGTCATCTCCTGCAGCCTCTACTGCAACCATGTCTGTAGCCAAATTTGAAGAGGGGCCTGTGATGTCCGAGTTGTATTCGATTTCTGTTTTTTAGGGAGATGGATGGCCCTTTCTTCAGCGGCTGACTTGGCTGGACACTATTGTCCCCGACACCTCCCAAAACGTTTTCTACTTCCTCTATGAGAATATCAATGTGCTTCAGGGTTAAGCTATCCGATGGTTTGTCGGGGGACAGGGGTCGTGGTTGGGTTGTGGTTTTTCACCCTTTTCCTCTGTAGGGTCTATGTTGCTCTTTGCTTCCCCCATGAGTAGACAGACTTGGGGTCTGTCAGCTAGTAGTGTGGTACAGGCTATGAGAGGAACAGGGGCTACAGGAGCAGGTAACAGCGGTGGGGTGGTGGGGCCGGGTTTGGGGGGGATTTCGAGGGACGATGCAGAGGGAAAATTAAATAAATAATTAATTTTCCCTCTGCATTGTCCCTCGAAATACCCCCCTACCCTGCCCAACCGCCACACCGCTGTTACCTGCACAGACCGCGGCTGCAAGGGAGATCCTGCCAGGGAGAGCAGCTCGTGCAGTATCACATCATCAATTAAAGGCCATCCTGGAGCTCAAAAAGTCAATAGCCAACAGTACTGCAGCACTTTGAGCGATAGCGCTAGGGGTAAAGGAGTGAAAAAACCCAAAATATCTTATCCCAAGCTGGTAGTTTGTCCAAACGGAGGGGCCAATGGAGGTGGTCCTGTCTCTTCCTGGCTCTGACAGGTGCAGGTACAGGACAGGCCCACCCTTGGCCCAGACGCGACCCGGGCGCGGCCCACATGCATCCTCCACTGCAGGAATGCAGCGTGCCTTAAATCTCCCCGGTGCAATCAGGCGCAGGTACAGGTGTGCTGGCTACGGGGATTATGGGACATGGAGTCCCCCAACGGTAACATGAATGATCATTAAGGCTTTCCCCCCGATGCTTACTTGTGGCGTAAAACAATCTTGAACTCCTTGCATGTAGCAGCTGGGGAATGTAGACAGTAAACTGGCCCCAGACTTAATGTTGTGATACACAGGCACGTCCCACGCTGCAGGACTGCAGCGCACCTTAAATCTCCCATATGCAATCAGGCGCAGATACAGGTGTGCTGGCTACGGGGATTATGGTACATGGAATCCCCAGCAGTAACGTGAAAGATTGTCACAGCTTTCCCCCGATGCTTCCTTGGGGCCGTAAAACAATGTTGGACTCCTTGCGCCAGACTCAATGTCCTCATACACAGGCACGTCCATCATTCAGTTGGGGTTATATCGGGATGGGGACTTCCTTACAGCATGATACATTAATCACACCCATTAAAATCCAATGAGTGATTACAGCTTTATCTTTCAAAAAGACTGAGGGCTTATTATAGAGAATGGTGGTATGGACTGAATCCTCAAAAATGGGCACAGAGAGACACACAAGACGCCATTGCTCAAAACCAAGAAATTGACATGTTAGAAATGGGGTTTCTGGTTGGTTAGTGTGTGCACCTAAGCCAGGCAGAACCCACCACTCTAGTCAGGGTAAGAGAGTTACACACCCAAGATAACCCCTGCTCACCCCTTTGGTAGCTTGGCACAGCAGTCAGGCTTATCCCAGAGGCAATGTGCAAAGCGTTTGTGCAAGACACACACACACACCAGTGGCACAATAAATACACCACAAAGGAGACTCCACACCAGGTTATATAAAAAATATATCTTATACTGTATATGAACACATAGACCACAAATACATAAATCACAAGTTACTTTGCCAGCTAGGCAATTGTCATAATCATCACAGGTAGTGCACTGAAGTAAATACTTGTAAAAAAACATCTTCGCTGAGCATAATCTGCAGTATATAACTCTTCAGAACATCACCATAAATACCACAAATGCAGCAATGAACTCTAGGCCTCAGGCCCACCTGCTCACCTATTAGTGACAATGCGGTATCTTGAATTCCAAACCTAGGGCACAGGAACTTTGCTCACCTACTACAGTTATTATGGTAGTACCAGTGACTTTCACAAATGAGGGGGGGTGGACCTCCCTCGAGGACTCTCTCCAGTCTGCCCCTAATGCAGGCAAGTTAACTCCGGGCTGGTAGCCCCTCTGTATGTGTTTGCGATGTGGAGAGACACACCCATGTTAAATCTGGCCAAGATCTTAAGACCGCTCGGGCTGGTTTCAGGACCAACTTGCGCCGTCAGCGATGGTGAGCTCCCGACGTATCCAACAGCTTCCCCAAGGCCGCAGAGAGCGCGATGTAATCCAGCCACGGCCGCTCAGGCTGGTAGTCATCTGTGCGGGGCACCAGGCCCCGCTGCCAAGCGCTCATAACTCCCTGGGCCAGGCTGTCAGTGTGGCGAGGGATACAGAGCGCAAGGGTGGGCTTCTGACACTCTGGACACTCCACGCCGAGTCTGGTGGGGAGTGTGAGCTGCCCACGCACTCACAGCAACAGCGGCAGGGCCAGGAGGCCCACCGTCAGGCCTTCGGGAAGAAATGCTGCTCCTCCTTGGTACAGCAGAATGCGGTGCCGTGTGACTACACCAGTAGCAGCGCATCACCACACGCTAGTTTTCTTTCCAGCCCTTCCTCAGCTTAGGGATGAAAAATAAAGCGCTCAACACACACTTTTGCTTTAGGAAAAAGGTATAAGTGTGGTCCAGACCTTCTCCTGCTCCTGGGCAGGTTCTTTCTAGATCCAGCAAGGATCTGGTGAAGTCTTTTATCTCCCTGACACTTCCAACAGGAGGTTGGCACAGAAAAGCCCTTGGAGACCTTCTCAAGCAGGATACCACAGCAGGGCAAACATAGTCAGTCCTTTTCCTCTGCCACAGACTGCAGGCCAACTCACCCCTCACACAGAAAAGGCAGTGCTCTTCACACAGCTCTTCAACTCATCTTCTTGACAGGGTCCTCTTGTTTTCAGAAGTGATGTAAAGTCCTGGGGTTTTACGTCCAATGCTTATACCCCAGTTTCCCATTGTTCTTTTTGTGGCAAGGGTCTCTGAGCCCAGTCCAAACCAGCCCTGTCCTCCCTCCTCCAGCTTGACCACAGGGGGTGGAGGCAGCATTGTGCAAAGGAGACACAGCCTATTTAGGTGCTAGTGAAATGCCTCCTAGTACTCTAAATGCAGACCAGGTCTATTCAGCGTAGCAATGAGTCAGCCAGGCAAGACAGGACACACCTCAGCCCCCCTTGTGACTGTCTAGATTAAATGCACATCCCCAGCTCCTGCCAATCCAAAACCAGATGGTGAATACACAAACAGGCAGAGGCACACAGAATGGTAAAGCAAGAAAATGCTCACTTTCTAAAAGTGGCATTTTCAAACACACAGTATAAAAACCACCTTCACTAAAAGGTGTGTTATGAAATTCTGAGTTCAGAGCGCCTAAACTCCATTTATTTATTTTGTTCCAATGGAAAGTAATGCTTGTAAGATGTTACAAAGCAGCTCCCATGTTAACCTATGGGACAGACAGCCTTTCAACAGTGAAAAACAAAATACACATTATTTCACTATCAGGACATTTAACACACAAGTACATGTCCTACCTTTCACATACACTGCACCCTGCCCATGGGGGTACCTTGGGCCTACCTGAGGGTTGCTTTACAAGGAATAAAAGGGAAGGTTAGGGCCTTGCAAGTGGGTGCACATGCCAGGCCAATCATGGATTACCAATTATAATCACAATTTACAGAGAGAGCATATGCACTTTAGCACTGATCAGCAGTGGTAAAGTGCCCAGGGTCCTATAGCCAACAAAAACAGGTCAGAAAAATAGGAGGCAAAAGGTAAGCATTTTGGGGATAAGCCTGCAAGAAGGGCCAGGTCTAACATGACCATTTGCTACACTCACCTGATTTAACTGTATTATCAAGTATTTTTAAGTACTCTTTAGGGCCAGAACTTGCAGACATAGGGGCATATGTACGAGGAAGTGGCGGAGTAAAGCGTTAGCCGTCATGGCTTAATGCCTCACTCAGCCACTTCAGAAACGCATGGCTGCACCATATTTACAAGGATATGGTGCAGCCTTGCGTTTCCCCTGCGCTGGCGCTACACTTAGCAGTGTAGCGCCAATGCAGGCACCCTTGCACCATAGTGCAAGGGTGTCTGCGTGCAGGGGAGGATTGTTTATGTGTAGGAAGGTGTCCCTTCCTGCACATAAACAATCCTAAAATGCCATTTTGTCACTTTTATGAGTGCTGCTTTATGCAGCACACATGTAAGTCACAAAATGGCTTTTTTTTACAGATTGTTTATGTACATGAAGGGGGGCCTTATTTACATGGCAGCGTTAAGCCACATTAAGTGGCTTAACTCTGCCTTGTAAATAAGGCAAGGCCCCTATCGCCACGGGAACGTCACAAAAAGTGACGTTCCCGTGGCGATAGGGGCTTGTACATATGCACCATAGTTTGTAAAAATGTATCTAACAGAGAGAGACTTTTCTTTACATAGGTTGAGAAGCTACAACAGATTATCTAAGTTATTCCAGTATCTTCTTTGAGGCTGAGAGAAACTTCACTGATCTCCACCAACTAAAAACTTGGTTAAGGTCAATTATGTCCCAGAAAAAAACAGAACCATGCCATATGCAACATATATAAAGAGATGATGGAATTATTTGACATGCAGACAATAGCAAAGGAATTAGTCCTCCACACTAAACAGTGCAACAAAATATTTGGTTTCAAACAAAAATTCAGTATTTTGTTATAACTGCCTGCAGCATAAAGTATGGTTTCTGATTAGTCCAGTTGCATTTCGAGGTTTGTTTATTCTTCCTTTTTCACTCCCACCCTTTTTGGCTGGTGCATTAAGATGCAAGGTTCACGTTTTTCATATATTTCTTAATTACCTTTCAAATTTAATTAATAATAAAGCATAATTACAGTGTGACGACATGCCCTTCATTCTTGCTCACTTCAGAACTGTGTGACTGTGTACATTTATCAAAGCTTGCAGCTCTCAGACATCGAACACTTTCTATAGGGTCATTGAAAAGTACCCAAGGCTGTCCTTGTTCCCCCCAGAAATTTAGTGCCTCCTAAACCCCTGCCCAACACCCTCAATTTTAATGGCAGAGTGTATGTGACCTTCTGCAAATATATGTTGCTGCAGGGAGCAACCTGCAAAGTGGGGCCTCTGAGGTGTCAGCACTAACGTACCAGAAGAGCTGAAAAGCTGTGTATTTTGCCTTACAGCATCATCCTTACATGGGACTGCCTATACCACAGGCCTCATAGTGAGACAGAGAGGGTGGCTGTCTGTGTGCACAGAAGTGGGCGAAATTCCGATGCAGATAGCGAAATTCAGCTTTTCCCCTCATTTTGATTGCGCCCGCAGAGCGGAGGTAGGGGCTGGTTTGCTGCTCCTGAGTAGAAGGGGAAAAAAAGTACATTTGCTTTTTGAACCATGTGAGGTGTGATGTAGCACAAATTTAGCTCTTTCATTTGTAGGGGTGCATCATAATCATGAGTAGTCCTCACCCGCATATATGCCTTTTGTCGGATTAACCTGGGACAGTAGAACGTGAACTGTAATAACGTGAATTGTGGTGTAGTAGGGATATTTTCATATAAACATGAATAAATTAACATTGAATTCATACGTGTTTGGCTGAAAACATTAACGTGCAGAAATTATGTATGCTGCCGACAATTATTCACGTATTTGATGTGCTTATGTAACGTGATGATATAGAAGTGCTCAGTAAAAAGTGTTCATTTATATGTAATTTCGTAAGACCTGTGTTCTATTTCTTATGTTGGCCGATTTCCGTAGGCCTGGAATGCATTTTCCCTGGAAGCTCTCGCATTAGATTTAATAAGTTGAATTTCATGTGCATGCTGGATTTGTTATTTCTCACGTTTCTGTTGCAGGTGGAAGAATCATCCTTGTTAGTTAGAATAATGTATTTGTTTTAGGAGTTAGGCTTAGGGAGAAGGGGATACATTGAGCGCTGATACTGATAATGAAGAACTGTTGTACTTTCTCTTCGGAGCAAGCCTATGAGTCAAGGTCATCTCGCCAAAACTTGGGAGCATCGCTGCCTAATGGAAAGTTACCTACGAGGAGGTGGCCTGATTGGATGGCATGAATTTGCAAAGGATCATTGGATGTTACCTGTGGTATTGATGTATCGTAACTATGGAAAGTGCCCTGGGACTTCTGCCTTGCCTTGAGAGAGAGAGCATCTTAGAACGAGCTCTGTAGCTTTATGCTACTTGACCCAACTGGTGTGATGATACTTCTTAGGAAGGCTTCACACGCTGACATCTTAACTGCTCTTGCCTTGGGAAATGCTATGTAGGGATGTCACGTTAGTGCTAGAGTAGGGAAAGACCAATGCTTTATACCCACAAACTTCCGATGAAGGGGAATCTAGATGTTTACTCAATAATTTTCTGTATCCTGATTCTCGAACTAATTATCTTGTCCATGTTGCACCGCCTTAACTTCATCCATAGATCTGGCTTTGTATTAGTTCCAATGTATTTCTACACCCTCACTTTGAGGTGTCTGTATGTCCAGTTATTTTTGGCTTTGTAATAAACCCACTAAACTTATTTGAGAGTCTGTAATCCTTAAGAGTCATAGTGAATTGGAACTGAAATGATTGAATCGCTAACTATTTCTTTCCCCCCTACGCTTTCATGCTGATAAAAAGTCCCATCGACCTGATGTTCCAGAGCAGATCTAGAACATGGAACCCGGCTCCCTCAGGTGCCTGGTCGATTTATTTACCTTAATGCTACCCAAAGAAGACCTTTCAATTTTGTGCAAGTGTGAAATACTCCTGCCTTTTTTACTGGAGGTGGATAAAGCAGCACTGCTGCAAAACCGGCCACCAGTAACTAAAACGGCCCCCATCGCTGTAAACCCATGCCCTACCGTTACAGCCTCCTGGGGAAATGCCCGATGCCCGCTACGGCCAGTCCGGCTCTGGTTGAAGTATAGACATAGTAGAGGTATTGCAGGGTCCTCCTGGCAGGCAAGAGCAGCTCAAGCTCCCTTTCTGGAAAAGTTTATTTCACTACAAGGGCCGGCCCAGCACAATAATTCCTCTCTTCCTGCATTCTACAAAGCCTGGAACAATACATTCTTGTTTTGCAGGCTTTCCCCTGCATTTCTCCCTTTTCCATCCAAGGCAGGTGGATGTGGAAAAGGCGAAATTGCCCTCAGTTTGAGAGAGAGAGAGAGAGAGAGAGTGTTTTTAGGGGGGGGTGGGAGAAGGGCATTTTTGGGCCTGTTTACCTAGGGCCGTCCTGCTCGCTTTAGTTGTACTTCTGTGCACTCATATTTCTGAAGCCAAATCTTCATAAGCCCGAGCTAAGATTGTAGGAGTGGGTAGAAAATCAGCTGTGTTGAAGCCAGCGTCGTGGAGCAGAGACTTAAAGACCTCAGTGTAATTACTAGAGTGAGGGCTGATGGATGGAAATGACACAAATAGCATAAAAGAAAAATCTTTCAAAGTGAAAGACGAATCGGTTGTGTAATAATATGATACTGGAGTAAGAAGTGTGCAAGGATGGGGTATGAGCAAGTGATGCAATGAAAAGGGCACTGAATACAAGGAATGTCTACAGAGCAGGGGCGTTCGTGGCAAAAACGAAACTAGAAAAGATAATAGCACATGTAAGGTGCAGGGAGGTAGACGCAGCTGTGGGGAAATAAAGGGAAAACAAGTAACCTGTTGTTTCAGAGTGGGCGAGATGGCGATGAAAAGGCCCTTTGGGCTTTGTGGTGTGTCTCTGCCAACAGTTTCCATTTGTCACAGAATTCCAGCGATCTTATATTTATTACTGAGAACCCCCTAGATTAATTAACTCTCTCTGGCATATTGATTGCTTTACTAATAGAAGTACATTGGCCTTTGGCTTTTCACTGAAAGACATTTCATGTAATGTATTAGATGGTCAGTACAGAGAGTCCCATCTCAAAGGAGCAAGAGTGCTTTACAATCAAGTCAGCATTGAAGATAAAATATACTTACAGAAACTTTAAGGGGAGGCCTAGCAGAGACAAATGTGGGCTTCTTTGGATGGATGCCTGGACTGAGGCGGGCAATGCCTTTTGTAATCATTAGGCCTAGGTGCATCATTCACTGAAAAGTTAGTGGGTGGTTTACAAATCCCTCCCCAAACTTGATACAGGGGTTGGCATGCATGGGTTTTTGTTAATCAGACTGAATTCTTTGCTCTCATGACATTATGGGCCACATTTATTAACACTTTGCGCTGGGTTTGTGCCACAAACGTGACGCAAACCGGCACGAAGGGCGGATATTGGAATTTATTTTTGTGCTCAAAATAAGTTTTGTACTGGAAAGTAGCCACAAAGTAGCAGAAAAGAGCACATTGCACTACTTTGTATCAATGGGTGTGCTACGGGTGGCACATTAGCGTGCCCAACTACCCATGGGTTTTGTGACACAAATTGTTATTAACAAACATTGGTAGGCAGGGATTTGTACCAAATATTTACACCTCCTCAAGGCTGAATTAACGTTAGAGACAAATGGGCATATTTACAAGCGCCCATTCACCACAGGAACGTCACTTTTTGTGACGTTCCTTTGGCGATAGGGGCTTCCCCTCATTTACAAGGCGGTGTTAACCCTGCCTTGTAAATAAGGCCCTCTTTCAAGGTAGACTTAGCGGTGGGCGTTCCGTCACAACACCTATTGATTTTGATGCTGCCCCCTATTTACAAGGGTGGCGTAAATAGGAGGCAGCGCCAAAATTAAGTCCAGGGAGAACCTGGTCTTAACATGGCAAAACGAGGAGAAATGCTTTATTTCTCCTCGTTTTTGCTGTTTCAATGTGTGCTGCATTGTACAGCACACATAGAAACAGCAAATTGCCATGAAGGATTGTTTATGTGCAGGATGGAACACCTTCTTGCACATAAACACTTATTCCCTCAACGCAGGCACCCTTGCACCCTTGCACTATGGTGCAAGGGTGCCTGCATTGGCGCTAGGCAGCTGAATTTAGCACCAGAGCAGGGAGAAACGCAAGGGTGTGCCGTATTATTGTAAATACAGTGCATCCCTGCGTTTCTAAAGTGACGGAGCGCGGCGTTTGCAATTTTGGAGCTAACCCGCACTCCGCCACTTTCTTGTAAATATGCCCCAAAATTTATTTTCTCAAAACATTTATTACTTTGCATGTGTACTGTGCTGCACTATACACCCACATACAATAATATAAATGATGTCAACGCATAGTATTTTGTAGAAGAGCCCCCTTCCTGTGCATGGCCTATGCTTGACATCACTCACACATCATTGCACTGTAGTGCAAGAGTGTGCGCTGTTGCAAGGCTATCGAAAGTGCACCAGTGCAGGCAGAGAGAAAAACGGCACCATGTCGTGATAGACTGGTTGCCTTTCATGCAATGCAATGCTGCAACTTTGGTTGATACACAGCGGTGTGTGGATTCTTTGTAAATTTTCCAGATGGACTACATCAAATATTTGTGCTGAGATTACTACAATCTTGGATTTATCTTCTCTGTAAACACATCAAGCTCTGGAACACACTCTAAAAAAAGGTCCTTGAGAGAATATTGAGAACAATATGAAAATACAGAAATGTCAACAAAAAATATTGATCACATAAATATTGTGGTCCTATGCATAAACAAAAAAAATCAAGTACAAGAATATTGCCATTCAAATATCGAAAAAATGCTCAAATATTGAAAAACAAAAATAAAGAAATACACAATAAGGGGCCTGATTCACAGAACTAACTTACGTCAAAAACGTAAAGTTAGTACTTTTTGGTATTCACAGAATACACTTACTCATTTTGGTATTCACAGAATGCGCTTACTCATTTTGGTATTCACAGAATGCACTAACTCATTTTGGTATTCACAGAATGCACTTACTCATACTAACTTTATGTCCGCACTCGGGCCGGAGATTCCGGCCCGGTGGTGGAGATTCCGGCCCGGAGGTGGAGATTCCGGCCGGTTGTGGAGATTCCGGCCGGAGGCGGACATTCCGCCACCGGCCGGAATCTCCACAACCGGCCGGGATCTCCACCATCGGGCCGGAATCTCCACCTCCGGGCCGGAATCTCCACCACCGGGCCGGAATATCCGGCCCGAGTGCGGACATAAAGTTAGTATGAGTAAGTGCATTCTGTGAATACCAAAATGAGTAAGTGCATTCTGTGAATACCAAATGAAGTGCATTCTGTAATACCAAATAGTGTATTCTGTGAATACTAAAAAGTACTAACTTTACGTTTTTGACGTAAGTTAGTTCTGTGAATCGAGCCCATTGTGACCACTTTAAATATGTACAACACTATACCAACACCGAAAACAACATTTTCAACAACCAAAACATCAGTACCAATAAGTAAAAAAGATATCTATAATTAAAATGCACTAAAACTACTAATTTAAAACACTGTAAGCAATTAAATTACACAATAAACTAGTTAATTATTATCTACCCTATAAACACAAAACAAAATATTTCTAAATATGTAAAATGTATGAAAGTAATATTAGATTACAGAAACAAAAAATAACATTAAAACAACATTAATTCTGAGGATCGGAGCAAGATGGCGCTCGTGTAATCTCCAGCCACACCGCCGCCCACGCCGCTAGGAGGAATCGGCCCACGATTATGCCGCCTGGGGGATGCACACAGGCATACTCGGACTCAGAACGGAGGACGCTGTCAGACGCGGGTGGAGGACGCTGTTGGTGCTCTCCCGAGCTCTTAGTTACCGGCAATTTCAGGCGCTGGACGCAAACTCGATTGCCGCGTCGGAGAGCCCGCGACGTACTTTTGGCCGCATCCGCTTTTTTAACTCATTGCGCACTACTGGCTCCAACTCTGGTGGTTTCGGGCTGCGCAGCAACTCGATTGCAACATAACGCGAAGATGACCTCCCGTGGAGCGCGAGGCGCTAGAGTGAAAACTATGGCTGGTAACATCAATGCCCCCCTTAACATCACTCATGGAGGCGCAGAAGCAACTGCACAGGAGGCAGCCTCCAAAGGTAAAAGGGAGACGGGCACCATTAAGAAAAACACGGGGAGATCAGGAGGAGGTGGTACCCTTAAAGAGAGTGTAAATATTCAACCCTCAGTCGTTCAACTGTTTTCAACTGCCAAACCCCCTGCATCTAAAAACCAAATTATAATTTCAGCAGGGGGGAAAGATGAGGCTACGGGTGGGGGCACTCTAGCACAATTAGAAATACAAAACACGAAAGGGTCCCAAGGGGCTACCCCTAGTGAGCAACCGGTGGACTTGGAGGGTCTAGAGCCGGTTACTAAACTTGGGAACTTTGAATCCTCCTCTCAAACTCTAGAGGGTAACCTAATGATCACCACAGCCATAATATCAGGAGATCTGGATCACGACAACTCAGAGGGAGGGGCCACTGGCTCAACAAACCCTGAATTAGATATGAACTATTATCCAGCAACAGTACTCCCCCACTCTCCGGATTCTATTGGGGACCCCTTTTTCTCAGTCTCAGATGGTTCAAATTCAGAGGAGGAAGAAAATTCCCCCAGCTCTACTGATGTGGCATCCATGGACCTTAATGGTAAAATTCTCTCTAAAGAAACCGGGACAGTACAGCGGTTGAAAGGGGGGCGTAGTAACGCCAAATGGCGCAGCCAACTTAAATGGGACTATTCCGACTCTCACACTGCTCTGTCCTTCGGGGAGGAACCAACCTTGAATTCTGATCAACCGAGAACCCCAGCACTTTCCATCGGTGGCACCATCGTAGAACCCTCCCTGATAGACATATTAGCCTCCGTCAAACAGTTTCAGGAGGAGGTTAGATCTGAAAACCTGCTTGCTAAGGGGGCAGCCAGGAAGCTACAGGGGGGCATGAGGAAGCTGAACAAAATTTGCTCAGACATAGGTGATCGGGTTACCCAGATCGAAAGTCGCACTGAATGCTTGGAATCTGAAGTCACTGCCCTGAAAGAACTTGGTTCATCACAAAGCAGTCTTATGATGGACGTAATGTGGAAACTGGAAGATCAGGAGAACCGCCAGCGGCGGAATAATCTCCGCCTCCTTGGGATCCCTGAAGGGGCAGAAGCGGATGACCCGCGACGCTATATTGTGAAGCTACTCCGGGGGCCCTTTTCAAATCATCCCGAATGGAACTGGGACCAAGAAGTTCAACGCGCCCACCGTTTCCCTCTTAATTTGAAAAACGCCGGCAGGGTAGTAATAACAGTGGAGAAAACCTAGGGCTTTTCTTGTCTTTTTTGGCAATTTTTTATTGAGACAGTTAGTCTACGATCAGGCCAGGCCTAACTCCTTAAAATGCTTTGACGGGGTGTCTTTTTTTGCGAAGCCCGATTTTTGCCACTCCACGGTGGAGCGGAGGTGGCGTCTGCGTCAGCTTTTTGCACCCTTCCAGCAGCTGGGAGCTCAAGTTTTCTTGATGAACCCGGCCAGGTTGAAAATCATTGTAAACGGGCTTACTCGCACTTTCACCTCAGAAATTAAAGCTCAAGAATACTTAGATGAGATAAAGTCTAGAAAATAATCACAAAAAAAAAAAATATTTATATATATATAAAATAAAGGTATAGAACTTCAGGGATTTTTTAAAGGCTGTAGCCGAGATTTTTAGGCTTTTTGTATTAACTAGGGGTATGCGCTGATTCTATGGGCCAAAGCACCTGTTTTTTCTAATTTTCAATGTTTCACATGGTGTGGGTGGGTGGCGGGGACCAATCGCGAGCTGTCATCACTCAGGGTCTCCCTGATTGCTCTAAGAAAGGGGGTGAGGGAGGGCGAGGGAGGGTGGGGGGGAAGGGAGGGGAGACTGTATTTTTTTAGCCACGTAGATCTCTGTGTACAGATAAAAAGGGGAGAAAACGGGGGGGAAAAAAAGAGAAAAAGGCAAAAAGGATTATGAAAATACTGAAAAAGAAACTAGAAGGCATATGTTTGGTCGAGGGGCTCAACTACAAAGATAGTCAAGGGTTATTGATGATTAATGCAGTTTGGCATAGGAAATTCAGATGCGTTGAGGAATTATTCAAGTTTAAAACATCTTTATGACCATGACATCTCATTTTAGATGTATTAGTGTTAATATCTGTGGCCTTAATGACTCCCGAAAGAGACAGAAGGTGGCTCATGGGCTGCGTCTGCTGGGGGCCGACATCGACTGCCTCCAGGAAACGCATATTGAGGGCTCACAGTTACATCTTTTAAACACACTTGGATATAAATTAGTTGGGGGGACTTCTCAAGGGGCACGGGTGAAAGGGGTGGGGATTTTGGTTCAATATAGATCATCACTACAACCTATCCGCACTAAGGTTGATCCACGAGGCAGATGGGTTTTGGCTGAATGCCGGTTATCTTCAGGGTTCTCATTCACTCTCTGTTCAGTTTATGGATGTACTGTTGACGATCCTGAAGTATTTTACTGGCTTAACAATGAATTAGTTCACTGGCCCCTTCCTGTGATTCTGAATGGAGATCTGAATATCAATATACCCAGTGACTGGGGGAGTAATCAATGGAAATACACAGGCCGGAAACCTAAGGTATTTCAAGCCATTAGGAGCCTAATGGATACACACGGTCTTATTGATGTCTGGACCTCTCTGAAACCATCCCAGCCAGGCTATACTTACTACTCGGCCCCTCATCTTTCTCTAGCTAGGCTAGATTATTTCTTCGTTTCATCCTCTTTGATTGGCCAATGTGATATAGACATGGCACCCCGCTTTCTGTCGGATCACAATCCTTTAATTTTAAGCATAGCAGGGTTACTCTCTCTCAAGGAAATGCCTTCCTGGAGCTTTGAGCGAGCACTGCTGAAAGATGAAGGGTATCAGATCTATATGAGAGGATGGATTGAGAAATTCCTAGCTGAAAATATTGGGTATGCCCCTGTAATGATTGTCTGGGATACACTGAAAGCATGTGTCAGAGGGGAAACCCTACAATTTTCTGCAAGGAAAAACAAACAGGAAAAAAAACAAATTTTGGAGCTCCAGGGCAAACTTGCAAAGGCTGAGAACAAATTAACTGAGGCGTTCCAAAAGGGGGACAACACGGCACTAGCACAATTAGAAGCGTTGGGCATTAGAGCCAAAATGGGCACGATCTTGGCCGAGAAACCCGCGGCCAAGTGGGCCGCTTCAAGAGAAAACATTTATGAATGTAGTGAGCTTATCGGCCATCAGTTGGCCGTCAGAACAAGACAACAAGTAACCCATAATACAATACAGGCCATACAAATGCCCACCGGGGAAACTACGAGTGATCCCACTAAAATTCGATCAGCCTTTCACGAGTTTTATCAGAACTTATATTCTGAAAATGGTGTTGGAACACAAGAACAGACGAGGGGAAAAATTGATAAATATTTAGATCTGGTTTCTTTAAAACAGCTGAGCCCCGAGGATCATGACATGTTAGAAGTATTCCCTGCATTAGAAGAAGTTACTATGGCTCTCTTCAAATTGCCAGATGGCAAAGCGGCTGGGCCTGATTGTAACCCCGTGGAATTTTATAAGCTTTTTTTTCCACAACTAAAAGATTTTTTTTGACTATAATCGAGTTAATTTATAATGGCTCTTCTCCACCGGTGTCCTGGGCAACTGCGAAGATTGTCATCTTCCCTAAAAAAGATAAACCACCTCTACAAATGGGCTCTTATCATCCAATCACTCTTATTAATGGGGATTCCAAAATGTATGCCAAGATCATATCGTCTAGACTATCCTCTATTATTAAACATCTAGTCTCTAAATGGCAGCACGGTTTTATTCCCGAGAGAGGCACTACTGACCACATCCGTCGAACTATCACCTTATTAGACGCTGCCCAGATTACAGGAGACCCGTTCGCGTTAATACTGCTGGACGCTGAGAAAGCATTTGATCGGGTCTCCTGGGAGTTCCTGTGGAGAGTTATGGGAAGAATGCATTTTGGGGTTAAAGCTATACAAACAATAAAAGCCCTTTATTATAAACCTACAGCGTGTTTATCGATCAATGGGCAAGTAACTGAGAAGATAGTAATTTCACGAGGGACGAGACAGGGCTGTCCCTGCTCCCCGTTACTTTTTGCTCTATACATTGATCCTTTAATAAGGCGGCTACAAAATAATTTAGATATTAGGGCTATCACTAGATTTGGCTTAGACACTAAAATTATGGCCTATGCAGACGATCTGGCCTTGGTTACCTCTGACCGGGAAAAGGCTATAGCTGCAATTGAATCAAAAGCTCAAGAGTTTGGAAAAATATCTGGCTATGCTTTAAATAGTGATAAAACCCAGATTATAATTAATGAGAAAATAAGATGGTCTGATAAAAGAGTCGTTACCAGCGCTAAATACCTGGGGGTAAGCATAGCTGAAGATTTAGACTCTATTGTTCCAGGAAATTTGATTCCTCTGGCTGTTGAAACTAAAAGAGCTTTGAATAGATTGAACAACTTGCAACTGACCATAGTAGGACGCTGCAATGTGCTAAAAATGCTCTTTTTCCCAAAGCTACTTTATTTTTTTAGAGCTATTCCTTTGGAGTTTAATAACGCATTGTTGCTGAAATTTGAACGTCTCTACTCTCAATTCATTTGGGCATATTCACAACCCAGAAGAGCGTTTAGGTATCTATCTCTCCCACGGGACAGAGGGGGCTGGGCACTCCCTAATATAAGATTATATTATTGGGCTACGGTTTTACAAAACTGTTCCATATTGCTACAAGAACAACTCTTGACTCCAACATTGCCGCTTCCGTCATCATTTGAATTGCTGCTCAGGCCTGAGGCTTGGGGATGTCTGTGGCGCCAAGTGGAGAATGGGTATTAGAAGAAGGTGAGATTTAAGTCTTTGTTAGGCACATTTAAAGTTTTTTCCTCGGTGCGGAAACTTCTGGGCATAGGTAGGCTAAACTGCTATACCCCAATTAATCATAACCCTTACCTACCCACTATTTTTGGGAGATCTTATTTTCAAAACTGGCTTACTTCCGGTATTCTTAAATTAGGGGCCTTCTTCTCAACGGAAGGTATTCTTCCCTTTGAGGCTCTCAAAACACAATATAATCTGAGCCCTAATGAGGCTTTTAAATATCTCGCAATCAAGGATTTCCTGTCCCGTAAGACCGGTGGGCCCTCTGGGTTTATCCCCAATGATCTAATTAATAAACTATGTGGATCCCCTGTCCCTCGCATTGGATATATCTATTCTACCTTGAACAATCTTATGCCGGATGATTTAGCTAGAGTTTCTCTCAAATGGCAACAAAAATTGGATACTACCGACAGCGATTTTAATATGGCATTATGTGCCGCCCAGAGTGATCTTCTTTCAGCTAAACTCCAGGCGCAGTTTTTTAAAACTGTGTTTTTTCTCTATCTGACACCGAGTAGAATTGCAAAATGTGGGAAAGGTCGAGGAACGCTATGCCCTAGGTGCGCGGAATCGGAAGCAGACTCTATACATATGTTTGCTTCTTGTGCTCTATTAGGGCCTTTAATCAAACAAATACAGGACTTCTTTAAGAAGATCTTAAAACAAGATATTTTATTAACACCTACAACCATCCTGTTGGGCATCCAGGACACTGTTGACAGAAAGAATGGAGGGGCTCTGGTATTCGTCGCTATGACAATATATAGGCTATGCATTACGTCAGCATGGATCGATCCAAACCCGCCATCATTCTCTCAATGGTTAACCCGCCTTATTGTGACATGTAACCTAGAGAAAGCCATATATTCCAAAAAAGGTAGGCAGGCCAAAAGAAAGGGTTTAATAATCTGGGAACCCTTATCAAGGTGGCTGGCTCAAATCAATGGTTAAAGAAAAGGCTGGTATTGTATACTTTCTGCCAGAGAACGGCAAAGATTGTTTTAAATCTAATATAATCTGGAAGGCCGAGTTGTGTGATCTAATCTGCTTAATCTTGCACTAGAGCACATGTCACTTTAAATTGTTTTTATTTAGGACATTGCCCCTGACAATCAGGGACTTATATTTGACGCACTTTAAAGCATTTGCACTTTTATCGATATACCCTTATAAACACAAGAATGAACTCTAGCCATACGTGAAGAAACATTGTTTTATAAAATCATGTCTGATATTACGATGTATAGGAATTATTTTTCTACCTATTTTCCAATTTTTTATGTGGCTAATTTATTATTCTGATGTTTGAAGATATTAGGGGGGTTGGGGGGGTGGGTGGTTAAGATGTTTAACACTGCTATGTTGTTTATTTGGTGTTTGTATTACTTTGAAATAATACAATTTAAAAAAAATAAAGAAAAAAAAACAACAATAATTCTAAAATATGATATTAAACCAACCAATGCAACTATAAAAAAATAATTATTTTTGGAAACATGAACTTTATGTAAATAAACCTTAATAAATACAACTTCAAAAAAGAAATATATATATATATATATATATATATATATATATATATATATATATATATATATATATATATATATATATATATATGAAAAAGGATTTGCTGTGTTTGTTCCTCAGTCCATACCATCAAACAGTCCCAGAAGATCACAGACAAGGCAGCACTTTTCCTCAGCAAAGAGTTTCAGGCAAGTTTAAGTTGCTTTGGCATTTATCATTTTTATTTTTTCAAATATTTTTTCTTCATTCGGTTTTAAAAGTGCAAAGTATAAGATATCAGGTGCATCAGGAAACAAACAGAACGACCTACGCGTTTCGGCCAAAGGCCTTCGTCTGGGTCATGTGATCAAAGGTGCAAGGTGTTTAAAAAGAGGTTGGTTGACCCTCCCTCCCTTACAAAAAAACGTCCCAACTTGCTTTCAGCTTTTAAAGGGAACCGTAGTTTAAGGCATATGACAGCTTGCATATAGTGACAAAAATATTTTGCTGAGCTCAACAGTTCATGAGATAATACATAGTCAATGGTCTTATATCATGTAGTTGGCGGATGTAATCAAATGCTGGTGAAGTACCTGCGAAATGATGTGATTCACTAAACAAAGTTGTCTGATCACTGGTTTCACGATAAAGTATCAAAAGAAGTTAAAATCAAACAAACAGTGCTATAATGAGTAATCACAATATTACATCCCACCAGCTAATTCATATCCCACCATGCGTCATTATTGGGATACCACAACTCCAGACAGTGTTTGAGTTATAAAAAATATATATAAATATGTATGAAAAAATGATGTTCTGTTCAAAATCATGGTGAAGTACCTGATTTGATACGAATACTTTCCATATTACATAAATTGCCAAGTTGAGGTTCTAATTAGAATAAACCTTAATAAATACAACTTCAAAAAAGAAATATATTATCTACTGGCGGTCGCCAGTAGATAGTTATAGTTACAACCCATTATCCATAGGAAATCCGCGACATTCTATTTGAAATAACTCTCTTGCCGGTTGACGTATCTTTGCAAAATTTTCAAACTTTGTGGCCCGCTCCGGTCCGCTCCTACCCTGAAAGTCTCAGGGGGATTCGTCACGCGGGGGCCGAGAAAAAAGGGGGGTCCCAAAACGCGTTTTCCCCATGCAATTTTCCATAGGAAACTTTAGACACGGCTACAGCCCGAACTGCTGAACGGAATTACACCAAATTTGGCAAAGAGGTAGTTCTTGGTTCAGAAAGAACCCTTTTTGTTAAATGGTGTAAATCCGTTCAGTAGTTGCTGAGAAAATCAAAAGTAAAAAGATAGTGATATCTATGGCCGAGTAGGGTCCGCGTACCCTCCCGATCACGAGCTGCATGTTAATTGGCTGTCAGCTGGCTGTCAACATTCCGATTCAGGAAATGTTGGCAGCCATTTTGTACCTCGGTAGAACCGAGGGACAGAAACAAGTGCGCAAAGCGCACAAAGGGGGCAGGGTAGAAACACCCTGACCCCCTAGGTTTGCTCAGGGGGTCCCACAAGGACCCCCTGGGCAAAAAAAATAAAAAAAAATTGTTAAAAAAATCGGCAGGATGCGCGAATCCTGCCGAAAAAAAAAAAAATCGAAGCGCGGTCTCCCGCGCTTCGGTTGTATTTTGCCCCCGGGTGGCCCAAGTCCCGGGGGCATGGTGGGGGGATAATTTAATGTGTGGGGGCCTCAAAGGGCCCCCAAGCCCCGGGGACCGCCACCCCCGGGGCATTTTTAAAAATGGTGCGGGAGGGCTCTGAGCCCTCCCGCAGCCCCGGGGACCACCACCTCCCCGGGGCTTTTTTTTATTAATTAAAAACCTGTGTGGGGGCTCCAGCCCCCACACGCCCGGGACCGCCACCTCCCCGGGGCACTAAACATTTAAATATGGGGGTCCGTTACGGACCCCAGAGCCCCGGGGACCACCACCTCCCCGGGGCTGTGAACTGAATGGGAGGGGGCCGCGCGGCCCCCTCCTGGAGCCCTTGATGGCCCTGGGGACCACCACCCCCAGGGCCGGCTCCTGCAGTGTCCCGGGTGCCTACCCCCGGGACACTGCTGTTTGCAATGACAGGACGGGAGCCTCGCGGCTCCCGTCCTGTCATTGCAAACTGCTTTGGATATTGGAAGAGAGAGCAGGGAAACCTGCTCTCTCTTCCAATATCCAAAGCCGACAGCTTTTCCACATGGGGAGCAGCATGTTAGCTGCTCCCCATGTGTAAGCAATGCCGGCTCCCGTAGGACACGGGGAGCCGGCGGGACTGTGGGGGATTGGGGACCCCCACAGTCCCCAACGAGAGGGCCAGCCCCGGGGGATGGGGTCCCCGGGGCAAGTAGTGGCTCGGGAGGGGGGCCACGCGGCCCCCCTCCCCAAAAATAAATAATAAAAAGTAAAAAAAAAACGGAAAGGCCGGCCCCGGGGGATGGGGTCCCTGGGGCCTTAAATGGCCTGAGGAGGGGGGCCACGCAGCCCCCCTCCCTACGAAAAAAAAAAAAATCGAGGCCATGCCCCGGGGGATGGGGTCCCCGGGGCCAATACAGGCCCAGGCAAGGGGGGCCACGAGGCCCCCTTCCCGTTTTTTTTTAAAATTTGTAATTAAAAAAAAGGGGTAAGGCCCTGGGGGATGGGGTCCCCAGGGCATAAAAACTGGAAAAAGGAAGGGGGGCCACAGAGCCCCCCTTCAGGGGACAAAAAAAAAATTTTTTTTTTTAAAACGATCGGGCCCGCAGGCCCCGCCCCCTTCCTTCACCACTCTGCAAACGCGCCCCTGGCGCGTTTGCAGAGGGGAACGAATCCCCTTGAATACTGGGGGTCCCTGGGGCCAACTAGCCCACCAGGAACCTCCAGTATGCGCCAGGGGGCTGCCTTGCAGAGAGGTGTACAGAGGCCACGCCCCTTTTACACCTCTCTGCAACGCAGCTCTGTGGCGCTTTTGGAGGTATATGGTGGGCTAGTTGGACTCCGGGGACCCTCAGGATTCAAGGGGACTTAATTCCCCAACTTAAAACGCGCCACGGGGCGCGTTTGCACAGTGGTGAAGGGAGGGCGGGGCTTCAGGTGACATGTGTGCAAACAGGCCCCGTGGCACGTTTTAAGATGGGGAATTAAATCCCCTTCAATCCTGAGGGTCTCTGGGGCCAACTAGCCCAACAGGTACATCCAGAAAGCGCCACAGAGCTGCGTTGCAGAGAGGTGTAAAAGGGGTGTGGCCTCTCTACACGTCTCTGCAACTCAGCCCACTGGCGCATATTGGAGGTTCCTGGTGGGCTAGTTGGCCCCTAGGGACCCTCAGGATTCAAGGGGACTTAATCCCCCAACTTAAAACGCGCCACGGGGCGCGTTTGCACAGATGTCACCTCAGGCCCCGCCCCTCCCTTCACCATTGTGCAAATATTCTTCTAAAATCATCCGAAATACGAATTCCTATTTACTCACCTGTTATAAGGAGAGACCTCAGTGCTGCATCTTTCAGCCCAGTACTGGTCCTGAAAAGTAATTTTAACCGTACTTACCAGTAACTTGAATTTCCTTCCATAGGATATCATTGCCTGCTTTTTGTTGAAAAAGTTTCTAAGTGTTGATTTTTGAAACATACAAATATTCCTCTAAAATCAGCCGAAATACGAATTCCGATTTACTCACCTGTTATAAGGAGAGACCTCAGTGCTGTATCTTTCAGCCCAGTACTGGTCCTGAAAAGTAATTTTAACCGTACTTACCAGTAACTTGAATTTCCTTCTATAGGCTAACATTGACTGTTTTCACTTGGAAATTCTTCTAAGTGTGGAGTTTTGGAACTTTAAAATATTCCTCTAAAATCACCCGAAATACGAATTCCGATTTACTCACCTGTTATCAGGAGAGACCTCAGTGCTGTATCTTTCAGCCCAGTACTAATCCTGAAAAGTAATTTTAACCGTACTTACCAGTAACTTGAATTTCCTTCCATAGGCTAACATTGACTGGTTTCACTTGGAAATTCTTCTAAGTGTGGAGTTTTGGAACTTTATAATATTCCTCTAAAATCAACCACAGTACGAATTCCAATTTACTCACCTGTTATCAGGAGAGAACCCAGTGCTGCATCTTTTAGCCCAGCACTGACCCTGAAAAGTAATTTTAAACGTACTTACCAGTAACTTATATTTTCTTCCATAGGAATCCATTGTCTGGTTTTCAGCAGAAAAGTTTCAAAGTGTCGATTTTCACAAACTACAAATATTCCTAAAAAATCGCCTGTATGACTTAAACGCATTCTTTCAACTGTTTACAGGAGATGCACCAGTGTTGGATCCAGGATCCAACACTGAGTAAGAAAAAGTAACGATAACAGTTTTTAACTTCTAAGTGAATTTCCTTCCATAGGATAACATTGGTGATTCTATGAGAAAAAGTTTCTAAGTGTGAACTTTTAAAGTACAATAATATTCCTTAAAAATCACGACTGTAACCAAAACGCTTTTACTCAACTGTTTACAGGAGATGTCCCAGGACTGAATCTAGGATCCAGTCCTGTGGTTAGAAAAGTAATCCATAAAGTAACTAATTGCATTTAACTAGAAATTCACATTGAGCTGAATGTTGCATTGTGTTTGAAAATGTGTTGCCCATTGCAACAACTGTAACTACTGTACTTAAAAGTCTATTGCCTATGTGCAAAGTATTTAAACTAAAGTAATTCATTCTGAGAAAGTATTTTTTGTAATGTAATGTATAATGTAATTACAATGTAATTTAAAAAATAAAATATTTAAAAAAAATTGTTTCTAAAAAATTTGGAAATCAGTATGAAAAAATTTTATATAACAATTAATACATTTAAAAATTGTCATTTACAAAACCTTTGAAATTCACTGAAAAAACCGTAGGTTTCAGACATGTTATAGTTACAAATTAGCATTTAAAAAACCTTTGAAATTCACTGAAAAAACCATAGGTTTCAGGGACGTTATAGTTACAAATTAGCATTTAAAAAACCTTTGAAATTCACTGAAAAAACCATAGGTTTTAGGGACAGTTATAGTTAGTTGGACATTGCACTCGTACAAAACCCGTGAAATTCTCCCGTTATAGTTAGTCCAGCTAACTATAACTCGCGCCCCGCAATGCACTGCTGATGACGTCACATATTACATCACTCATGACATGGTCAGTGACATCACTGATGACATCACTGATGACATCTCAAATGACATCACTGATGACATCATCCACGTGATAATCTGATGCACCTCCTCACACCCCAATATAACCTTTGATACACCCACTCTAAATTACAGACTGCCATTCGCAAAACCATAGACACTCCAACACCAATAACTACATACCCACTCACTGATTCTTAGGTCTACGCACACATCCACTCACTCACCCGTACAGTCACTCATACTTACGGTCACTCAGTACAGGACTATCATATGCACTCATACTCCTATATAGACACTCAAACACCGCCACTCATCCATAGAGGTACTCACACACCTAGTCAGTCATGCAAATAATTAAACACACTACCATTTACTCACCTATACAGTTATACACACACCAGCTCACTTACTCATACAAATAGTAGCACATTCTTACGCTCTTATACAATCACTGATACAAGCACACACTCATCCATACAGCCACTATCACAATCACTCACTCTCGCTTATAGCTATTTATATACTCTAACACACATATATACTGCCTTTCACATATGTAGTTACTCACACATGTACCACTGGGACATACATTCACTCACTAACACACTCTTACACACACTTACCCACCCATACAGTCTATCACAGATGCACTCTTGAAACCATCCACCCAGTGAATCACCCACTCACACATCTATGCACAGAGTTGCACACACCCCTCCCACACAAACACTCAGGCACCCATACAGATACTCAGACAAGCATTCAATAACTCATATAGACACTCATGTAGCTATTCACAAACACATGCAGCCACTTACACAGCAACAGACAGACGGATACAGACATTCACCCAGTTTAGTCACTAACCCATGCATTCAGTAAGATACGTTAAATCACTCACTTATAGAGTCAGTCACGCACCTACTAAATCATCCATACAGACACTTACACACCCACTCATTCTTCAATACGTCTTTTCCTATATATATTAAAAATATTTAAACTTTACAGAAACACACAGTCACTGGATGATGTCATCAGTGATGTCATTTGAGATGTCATCAGTGATGTCATCAGTGATGTCACTGACCATGTCATGAGTGATGTAATATGTGACGTCATCAGCAGTGCATTGTGGGGCGCGAGTTATAGTTAGCTGGACTAACTATAACGGGGGAATTTCACGGGTTTTGTACGAGTGCAATGTCCAACTAACTATAACTGTCCCTAAAACCTATGGTTTTTTCAGTGAATATATATATATATACACATACATATATATATATATATATATATATATATATATATATATATATATATGTGTGTAAAACAAATACATATTTAAAGTGATGCAATAGATGCACTGATTATGTTATGTACACCAACATTTATTGTCCATACCATAGTCCATATAATGCAGATGACAGTTGATGGAACGGGGATCCCTAAACCTCAATCTCCTCGTATAGTCATCAAAAAGGGTACACCACTGGACATATGGACCTTTGAGTGTCAACTGGAAGCATAGGAAAGGAGCGAGTAGCAGCAGTACATGTCGACTACAGTGAATCCAATGTCGCGCCACAAGGACAACAGAGAGGATGGGTTCCAAACCATAAGGGTTTTACTAACAATTTAGTTCAAGTTACAATCCCGTCAATAATCAGCAAGTTGTCAGTTTAAAAAATAAGCCTTCATATTCAAATGATCATGCTATTTGAATTTGTATGTTATCAAGAAAAAGGTGCAAAATATGACAACATAAAGAAGGTAGAATATTAATAAGACTGGTTCCATGAAGGAACGTCCCTATTATAAATATGTATCAAAAGGGAACAGATGGGTTCTAAAAGAAAGTGTCAGCATCAAATGAACCAAGTTTAAAGTTCAAGGCATAGGCATGAGTGCTCAAGCATTAAGCTCAACACCCGGGCATGGGAAATCAGCAGAGTTATGAAGAGATCTACCCTCAGTGAAGTCAGGACAGGATCTGCCTAACTATTCTACGAAACCCATAATTAATAGGTGAAGGAAAGTTCTGGAAGGCTTTCCTCATCGGTCCCCACCAAGCAATCCATTAAGCTGCTGTTGTTCTCTGGGAGTTTGCAGGCTCTCTAGTTTCCCAACGCTAGACCTAGAAACACACATCTGCCCGACCTTGGATGTGTCACTGGTCCGGTCTGACTGGTATATGAGGATCTCTTCCACCACCACTGTCTTCGTGTCCACAGTCAACTTCCAATTATTGCCCAGCTTATCTAACAGTTTCAATACAATAACAATAAGTCTGTTCTAACTAACAAGAAACGTGGTGAGACACCTGCAAAAGGAGAAATAACAAGAGACTTGCAAACCATTTCATAAACGTGCAAATGCATGGTAACATGGGCCTAGTTACAAGTAAGGCCAACTTAAAAAAAAAATGGTTTCCAAGCAAGTGCTGTTAGCATGAGTAAATATACTGGTTATATTTTGAAGTGAGGTGGAAGCAGCAGAGGGTGGTGGGGCTGCAAGGACCCCAGTTATTACATTTCTATTTTACATATTGGGATGGGGAATGTTGTTTTTGAGGGTGGTGTGGCAGGGTGGCAGGATAACAGGTATATTTGGAAGAGGGAACATTACAACAAAGGTGGTGTGGTACAGTGGCAAGAGGCCAAATGCATGGTGTGTATTGGCATTTGGGGGGGCCACTAATGATGATGGTGGTGTTGGAGGTATTACAGCAGGTATATGTTATTTTTAAAGTACAGTTATCCGAAGGGGGCTGCATGATGTGAATCCACATTGATAATGGCTTTCCCATGATTCCTCGTCCCTTTCTCAGCTGATACACAGAAGCAGCTATAAAGAGATAGAGAAATTGGGGGGACATATATAACATATGAGTGTAGATGGGTGTTTGTCATGGAGTTTTTGACCTTGGGATCCCAAGTGACATCATAGGCACCCTGAGCTTCACTTTCATTATCTTTTTGATATTGATGTGTAACCCCTTGGAGAGAACATTCCTGTTATTCACAGCTACCCATTTATAATTCTGTATCACTGTTACGATATTACAGAATTCAAGATTTCAAATTGAGGTTTTCTACTGGAAGCAAGAATTTGTGAATTTAACTCCAATGCTAATAAATTGTGTACTGTTAAAAGAACCCAATTAACATAAAAATTAATGTTTATTATAAATATATTCTTCTCACCCTATAAGCTTTCTAACTGAATTACATGATTTAGTTAAACAATGCACGGTCTCACATATTCTGTTCTGCAAAAGGCCATACAAGAAAACACTTGGGGGCATATTCTCAAGGACTTATCGGCACTTTAGCGCCGCAAAAGTGGCGATAGATTTATCGCCCTATTCACAAGCTGGTGCAAACTGCCGACATCGCCAGTATTCCTGCGATAGCTGCCGCAAAACACATCGCCACGGATGAGAGTGACAACTAACGCTAATGATATGCAGAGTAGGCGTTCCCATGCAAAAACACACAAAAACACCACTTCGAGATATTCCCAACAACCAGCCAGATCTGCGATGCGATCCGAAAACAGGCGATAAGGCGCGTTAGCAGCAGGGATTCAACACCTGCCTTTTACTGGTGTAAAGCAGGACGACAACCTGCAGCATGAAAGGGAGCCCAGCCCAGAGCCACATCTGAAGACCAACACATGCCATGGAGCTACTGACCATGCAGCTCGGAGACCCAAGAGGGCCACAACACCCACCGCCACCACCCCCAGGCACCCCCCCTCCCCCCCCGGACTACCACGGAGGCAGCGCAGAACAAGACAGCTGACCTTCCTAAAATGGCATGGCCCCTCAGCCACACAATTGCAGAATGTGGGGAGAGGTGGGAACCAAGTATGTGCGAAGGAGGCAAGTCACCCATCAATAAGAATGTACACAATGCCAAGTGTGGCGGTGATGTGCTGGACTGACTTCAGTATGCAGAGCACAGACATGTCCATGTGGACATATACTGCTGGTGTGTGTAGTGTTGTGGACAGTGGACGCAACCATGTCACCTCAGGCAGTGGGGAAGACCTCGGTCATGCAGCTGCATCCCCCCCCTGTAAGCGTAAGCGGAGTGGGCTGGGCCGGCGTACGCCAGTCCAGCGTAGGAGTGTGAATAAATAGGCTGGGGCTCTGGGCGTGGTTCACTTCAGAGATGGCCAACGCATCTGCCAGGGCGGCACCCCTCACCATGCCACGAGTCCGCCGCCGTGACCGCCAGCCTCCTCAGCCGATCGCTGGCTTCCGCGACACAGGCCCCCAGTGCACCCAGCGGCACAGCACCGCACAGTCATGTGTGTGCTGACTACTGCCTTCGGCCTACACCGCGGTCAGCAGGTCCCCCAATTCAAATTCAGACGTGATTTAATTATGGCGGAGTCCAGTAGGCAACAGACATTGCTTCCAGTGCGGCCCGCCCGGACAACGCATCATCGCTGGTTGCACACCCGCTGAGCGCTGCAGCTGCCACTAACTCTGTGCAGCTCAAGTCAACGCCACGTGGCTGTGTGCCCATGCTGACCGCTGCCTCCGGCCTACACTGCGGTCAGCAGGGCTCACAAATCAAATCCAATCCCGACCTGCGAGGACACGCCATCATCGCTGGCTGCACACCCGCCACCACTGCTAGGACCACCTCCAACCAACAACTGCCAGAGTCGGAGGAGTCTCACAGCCAGCCTATCAAAGTTGCTCACACCTGTTTTGGATGCCATCATCAGCTTGATACCCTGCTCAGCTCTTCATGTGCCACTAACTCAGTGCACCACAACACATGGACTCTTCATGATTGAGTTTTGTGCTGTGGACAGTGGACGCAACAATGTCACCTCAGGCAGTGGGGAAGACCTGGGACGATGATGATGAAGATGAGGCAGGTGTACCAAACCCCACTGCAGCTGCAGCAGGAATATCCTGAAGGGATCAAATCATTAATTTCTTTACATGAGCGCGCTCAGCTCTGGTGCCCCTACCTCAGTGCACTGCAAGTCATGGACCCTCTATGATTGAATCTGTGTGTGTGATCCGATGATCACTGTTCTAGTTGTTGCCAGCACCAATCACTCCCTGAGGGCTGGCTTAAACTCACCCCACACCCATCCAGCACAGGCGTCACTGGACATGTGACCCTGGTAATAAAAAGTTGCCGGGGGCACGTGCCCGTAGCCAGTTCCACTATCTACCTAAGTGTGTCTGTGTGGTCATTATGTATGCATGATGGCCCCGGGCCCTACCACATTACATTGTGCTGTGGACAGCGGACGCAACCATGTCACCTCAGGCAGTGGGTAAGACCTTGGACAGGTAGCTTTGTCGTCGTCCCCTGTAAGCGTAAGCGGAGTGGGCTGGGCCGGCGTACGCCAAGCCAGCGTAGGGGTGTGAAGGATTTGCCCGGGGCTCTGGGCGTCGTTCAGTTCTGGCCTCGACAAGGAAGTAACTAATGAGTGTGTCACTGTTGTAGTGTCGGCGCCACCCAGCCCGCAATCGACAATGTTGCAATGTAGCATGCACCCGGAGGGCGGGCTCGCACGAACGGAGAAATGAAGGAGCGCAAGACCGCTCGGGGTCTTGGCTCATACATGCCAAGTGTTGTGTGTATCTGTATTGCCGCAGCATGAGCCAAATGCCTAGCCTTAATCGCAGCGCGAGTTCAGCCAGGCATGAACTCTACATCTGTGTCTGCCCTATCCTTCCCACAGGCCTACACTCACGTGGCCGCTCACCTTCAACGGCCAACATCACAGTGTCGTTGTCAGGCTTGTGGACATGCGCAGACAGGCATGACAATGGTGTGCCGTAGGAGTGCAAGTGATGCAACCGCGCAGCGCACACAAGTAAATAGGCTCGGGGGAGGGAGGAGCAGCTGTGAGGCAACGTAACACACAGTGATGCCGCTCATTTGCCACATGCAAGACATGTCAAACATGAATCCCAAAGTCGCACACATCCCACCCCACCCCCAACAAGCCACTTCACATTTCCTGAATGCAAGCAGATGAGAAACTAACATTAGGGATGAAAGCTCCTTTGTCTGAACTATCAGGCGGAAGCACATCTGCACCTCCGACCTCGGAAATTGCATGTGCCCGGCACCCCCGACAGATACTATAGCAGCTGATGACGACTCCCACACTACGCACAGCCCGACGGAAGACCAACGTATACACACCCCACACACAGAAGTCCTTGCTCGGAGTTATCTTGCATGGAATGGCCTTCACAATTACTCCCACACCATCCCAGGCGTACAACCGTTACACACTAAAACAACTCATTGATCCGAGCCACTAACGCAATGGCAGAACATCCCGGACACATGCACAACCCCTGTCAGGTGGAACTGTACCTTGCACGTATGCTGCGTTTACTGGGGGCACTGCCATTGGCAGTGCTGCGGATCAGTTACCGGATAAGCGTCCGCCTTGCCAACGTCACCTGCGTTCACCCTGTTTTGCATTGTCGATCGTGCATATTCGAGTGGTCCATGGATGTCTGCTTATCCAACAGGACGGTAGCTGAACTGGATTTTGACGTCTGTACGCCCCCTGTTGGCCCACGACCAGGAGTGTCAACGTGATACCCGTTTATGGGATGCCTTGATACTTGGCATACATGCTGGCAGCTGGACCTGGGAGATTGCACTTCTCCTCGTGTGCAGTGACCACATTGAACCGCTCCCCTATTGGGCTGTAGTGCTAATTGGTGAAAGGGGGTGGACGCAGCACATCTGTCCGGACCTGATAATGGATAGCCTTGCCGTCCTGTTTGATGAAGTCGACAACGAGCTCATGTTGGAAATGATAGCCTACGGAGCTGCAATCGCTTTCATGGACGAGTAACTACGTACCTGCAGCCACAACAGATTGGAACCCATTGCACATGTCCCAACACCTTGTTGCATCTTGGAGATCTGGTCACATGTCCCACGACAACAGTGGACATGGCTGCATTCGCCTGGACTCCGAATGCATGACCGGACAACAACGCGGATTAACACACACCTGTGAAAGGTGAGGCACTCCCCCGGAGTGGACAGCGGCGCTTGGCAACGTTCCTCATCCTGACATACTGCTGCATTGGTCTGCATGTCGTGGCTCTTATCTTGCCCGTACTGACACGCATATGCTAATAAAGTCTACGCACCTTCACTTGTATTCAACTGTGATGAGTGTTGATTTGAAAGACAATGTGTGTCTCACTGCCTATCTGGGTCACGGCAATACATGCGCATTGATAGCATTACCCAGGGAGTATTTTTTTGTGGAATCACTGTCCCTACATCCATCCATACTTTCATACTTGATTGCTCATAGCCACGACACATCTGTGTGGATTAGAATGTTTTATTCACATTCAGTGGAGTGTTGTAGCTGGAGCAGTACAGGGCCATGCAAACCCCACTTTACGTTGTTGCCCCGTGGAGGGTCAGCCAGAGTCCTTTAGGGATTGACAAGTTCATCGGAAGAGGAAGACTTCAGTCCGCATTGTGATTGTTGTGTCATTGGTAACCAAACAAAATATGGCAGTCCATGTCGTGGTCCAAGGTGAGTGTCGCTGAGTGTTTCGGGGGACAGTGGAAGGTGTTATTCCAGGGCATGATGCAGAGGGAAGAACCAAGCTGAAACCGGCCATATGGCGGAGATGAATGCTACCGCTTCCTCATTACCACAACGGCAGTCTCATCCACATCATCGTCCTTTGATGTGTGATGTGCCTCACCTGTGGGTGGTGGTGTTTCGGCTGCAGCACTGTGTGGCACTGACACATCAGGGGCCGGAGGTGGAATGTCTGCTGCACTGTGGGGCACTGACACATCAGGGGGTGGAGATGTGGATGGTGTAGGAGCAGCAGCATTCATCTGCGCCAGGCCTTGTGGCAACAATGCCATGATGGGGATCTGCAAGGCATGGAAGATCCCAGCTACATCTCGCTGGTGTGCAGCCGTGGCAGCCATCCTTTCCGCATCCATCCGCGCCATGTCCTCCATGAGCCTCCGCATGTGTCCCAACTCCCGGCTGAGATCACTGGAGCCACTCTGACTAGACAGGTGTTCTTGTCTCCGAGACATGACTCCAGCGATGTCAGCCATGGCTTGTTGGAGACCATGGAGCGGACTGTGGGTGTCCGTTAGGGACTGTATGTGGTCCCTGATGGGACATAGACACCCATGGATGGCATCTAGTTTGGCTGCCATGAGTTCGAACCCTACCCGCACCTGCTCAGCCTTCTCCTTCTGGCCCTCCAACACACGGCGTTGAAATGCCATGTGTTGGTCGTGGGGATCCTGGGAGACAGCCGGGGTGGAGGGTGCTTCCTGCTGTGTGGTCTGTGCAGGGGGTGGGCTCTCCCGATGCAGCTGGGCTGACCTGCTCCTGGGGGTGGGGTGCGGAAGCTGTCCATGAGCTCTTGGAGGGCGTCGGTGTCGAAGGTGGGGAAGTCCTCCTCGTCATCAGTGAGGAGGTGTTCGGTCTGCTCTGCAGGAGGTGATGATTCTCCCTCTGCAATGTAAAGGGGAGATGCAGTTTAACAGTGTGTTCCATGTATGTTCACGCATTGGCCAAGTTTCCAAACAGACTGCATGACAATGTACATTGTGACTGTTTAGGAGGAGCTGCCTATGTGAAGCGGGACAGTGGACATTTGTGCACCATCAGGGATGTGGGGTTGTACTTGTCCATTATCATGTCACAGTTTCCTGCTATGCCAAATGTGATTGGCCAGTTTCTACACACAAGCGGCAGCAGTTGTGTCCTCTGTTCTGTTTTGAATGTGTTGCAGTTTGTACCACATTGTTGTCAATGTTGATGTGCTCTGTGTCTTGTGTGTGTGTGCTGCATTGTGGGAGAGTCGCCCCTGCAGCTCAGACTTTGCTTGGCCTTCTCCCTTTCAGGCGGTGTGCCTTTGACTTCTGTGCTCATGCAGTGCTGAGATGTTGCATACTTGGGTAAATTGGGCTCTTGGGGGGAGTTAGGACTCTTGGGCATGGTTTGTCCGCAGATGTCTTGTTGCCGTCAGGGGTTGTTTGTGCACGTGGATGTGTCGGTGTGTGTCCTGCTCCTTTCCGGATGTGGACCACACTCAGCCACCTCGGTGTCGTGGCGTGCAAAATGTCATGAGGAGTGGCCTGCAGACATGCTCATCGTCATGCAGTGTCACTTGCATTGTCAGTGGGGCTCACGGATCCGCAGCTTTGCTGGGTTCAGCACATGTGCGTGGGTTTGTTGTGAGATTGGTGATATGTGGGCAGGGCCCCCTCTGGGCACATTGTGGACGGGGGCCTACTTGCTGTTTCTATGTGTGCTGCAGTGTGGCAAGGAGATCAGGGACATGATCCAGAGTCATTGTGGTTGTGTAGTGTGCTATACTTAATTGTGCATGTGTGCCATTGTGCCCATCTCCCCCATCCCCCCAGTCCCTGGTGGTTACTCACCCTGTTGCTGTTGTGTCAGGTCTTGTTGAGCAGTGTCCGGTCCCCCGACTCCTGCCACCGTCTCCACACTGATGACTGTGGACACCATTTCCTCCATCTCATCCAGCTCCTCCTGTGGCGCAGGACTCCCACCCCCAGTCTGCATTGCTGCTTTGCGGTTGTTTGCGAGTTTCAGCTTGGTTTTGTGCTTCACATCATTCCAGCGCCTCTTGAGCTCTTCCATTGTCCTCCTCAGCACTCCGACTGCATTCACCTTGTCCAGGATGGACTGCCATATTCCATTTTTTGTTGCCAATGACACAGTGGAGGTGACGAACAGGTGTTGATGGTGTTCTATCACCTCCGTAATCAGGATCCTGTTTTCCTGGGGACTGAAGCGCGTCTTCCTCTTCTTCTACTCCTTGCCCTTCCCTGACCCCGAGGTCCCAGGCTGGTCCTCCGTGGGGCTTGTGGGGTTCGGGTTGTCCTCTGTACTTGCTACCTCCATTGTGCTTCGCAGTTGTTATGTTTTTTTTTGTTGCTGCTTTTATGGTCATTTTTCCCGCCTGACATGGGAATTGCAAGCCTGGCGCTGCTTGTCGCCGATTTTTCTATCGCGGTTGGGCCCATCGCAACTTTTTTCACGTTCAGGTTTCCTCTTTTATCACCGTCGCGGTGGTTGTATCACGGACATTTGACGCGTTATCGGGACACTATCACATGTTACCGCCGTGTTGAGAATGGGACGTTAACACGGAGTTATTTTCCTGCGATGGACGGCGATATGGGAAGTTGCGTTAACCTATTTAGGCGATGATTATCGCACGTTCTTGTGAATATGCCCCTTGGAGGGTTATTTATGGATTGACAGGCTGTACTCCATTCCACCAGGACAGCAGAGGCATGAACTCTTCTGCACTGACAGACTACATGTTTAAAGACCCCAGTCTGCCCGATGGAGATCTCTATGCCTTCAGAGGATCCGTTGCCATGGGGCCTCCTCTGAAGACAGTGTACGTTTGCTGAGCAGCCATCATATTTCATGCATCTGTTCACAAAAGTGTTTTGTTTCCCAAAATCAAACTCCACTTTTTGTTTTTGAAAAACAAAAAATGAATGGCCCTAAACGCAGTGGGCTTTCTTGCAGGATATGGGGGTCATTTTTATTTGTGTTCTGCTCTGGCCAGTTAGACTTTCCCTGGCGGCCCCAAACAGTAACAGAAGTAAGTCATATAGGACAGACGGTCTAAGGTTTTCGCTGGCGAAGCCAGTGGGGGCTCTACTTACTGAGACATGAAGGTTCACCCAACTCTAAATAGATCAAGCGGACTATGAGTTGAGCTGAAAGGGTGCTCTATGATGTTAGTGGTGCAGTATCCTGCTGCCGAACTCTAAATAGCCCTCTTGATCGTATTTAGGCCAGTCAAGCTACCACCTATCTTTACTATCGATTATTATTTAGCAGGGCACTTTTTTTTTTTAAAGCTATCATTCTTGCATTTGTGCATTTTCTCCACAAATCATCTTCTTGGCGGTCATTTGATCACTCTCTCCCAGCCCTGCTTTTATTTCTTTTCGGAAGCCTGAAATCTCACCTTAGTCCTTCTCAGTCTCCCTCCTCCTCAGCATGGATGTATCTTTTACTTTTTTTCAATCCATGTGCCCTTTGTTGCAGTACCATTTTCAGTCCCTTTGGAGTTAAACCTATAATGTAGGCATCAACAACATTTTCCATAAATTCCTCTCCCTCACTCATACAACACTTCCCTACCTGCATGATGGGACCTATTCGCTAGCCAATTTCGGTCAATATTTTTGCACTTTTAATCTTAATATGTGGCCATTGTGTTTGCTTTATTTTGCATAATATGTTTATTCTTGAAAAAGCAGGCATTATTTTTAACTGAACTCGAGGGTTCATTGTGGTTTGCCAGAGTCGGAGCATCAGCAGTCACCCAGCTGATGCCCTGCTCTGACAAATCTGCTGTTCACCTACCCTATTTAGTGGCGAGGGAACTATCAAGATTTAAAGCAGCGCAGCTTCATCTGTCATGCCACAGGAACCCTTTAGTCGGAGGACCATGAGTCACAGAGTACCCAGCTTCTGTGCCTCTGAAGTTCTGCCCCACACAGGGTTAGTATTTGTGCTGATTTTGCCTGTCCTGGTCTGCATGCATGGCATGGCGGACCAAGGGAGGAAAAGTAATCAATGGTCTCAGTTCAGTGGGAGAAAACTCTCTGAATGTTAAGGCTTTTTTTTGTAATCAGAATCAAACTCCAGCTTTGGGGCTTTATTTCTGAAAGACAAAAAAATATGCCAACCAGCTGCCATTACAGAGCGGCTGACCATATATGCAGTTTCGCTGAAAGCAGTCGCTCCATGCCGGTGGGAGCGCTTTAGCCAAAAAAAAGATCTCAGTCGAACTGAAAGGGACCTCAAAACATGTTGTGTGGCTTTCCTTCAGGCTGACGGAGGCAATGCACCTAGAGCCCCTGAGAATGCACAGATCACCCACTTGACTCTGAATGAGCCCTTTGGTCACTTTCCTTATTGTGTTGTGGCACAGATTGGTTTATTAACTAGCACAGTTGACCAGATTATATGGCACAGTTGTCCAATTTACTGGCATATTTGTTTGTTTGTGATATGATTTCTAATGGTCAAAACATTGCCAGGGGGCTAGCATCTAGGTGCCACAAACAATACAATTCACACAATGGAAACACAGGAAACTAAAAGACAAAGAAATGACAATCTGGAGAGAGAAAAGTAGGTGAAATACCACAACACACAAAAAGTTGAAAACTTAATTCTATACATTCCAGGATCAAAACTTGTACATAATAACTAAGAATTAAGACATCAGAGCTTATGACAGAGAAGTTCTAGGGGACATTTCTTGGTCTTTGTGACTTCAGCAGAGCAACTTTCATGGCAGCTCAGTTGAAGGCACAGCAGCTTTGCTGAGCGTGCACCATATTTAATGAGCCTGAAAAGCAAACTTCTTTGTTTTTCATAAATTAAACTCTCAAAGCGGGGGTTTATTATTAGCCATATTTTAGAAAAGGCCGCGATTAAATCGGAGCCATCCGTAGCTATCATACTAGACGCAGAGAAGGCCTTTGACAGGGTCTCTTGGGCTTTTCTGGAACGCTGTATGCACTCTTTCAATTTAGGGGAAGATTACATTCGCATGGTTATGGCCCTCTACGGGAAACCATCAGCCCGTATTGTCGTTAATGGCTCACTCTCGGAACCTTTCCCTCTGCAACAGGGTACTAGACAGGGCTGCCCACTATCCCCATCTCTATTCCTACTGGCATTAGAACCACTCATCCAGGATATCAAACTGAATTTGAACATTAAGGGGATGGATATCAATGGCATCCAAATAAAATTAGCCGCATATGCAGACGATATTTTAATAATAACTGAACAACCGGAAACATCAATTGCAGCATTGATGGACACAATCACGGAATATTCCTGCTACTCAGGATATAAACTTAACAGAGATAAATCAGAACTCAAACCATTAAATGTCCACTGTACGAAGGATATCTTGGGAGACTCGGGGCTAACATGGCAAACAGGATATATCAAATATTTGGGCATCGAATTCGGTAGTAATTTAATGGAAACGCTACACCAGAATGAGAAAGTAATGTTAGGAAAGATAAAGAAACTTCTGGACTCTTGGTCACCAAAATGTATCACATGGTGGGGCAGAGTCGAAACTATTAAAATGATGATCACTCCGATGGTTAATTACCTCATTAGTATGCTCCCACTTCTCCTCACAGATGATTTCCACCACAAGTTAGATATTCTTATTACTAAATTCCTCTGGAGCGGGAAGAAAGCACGGATCAGTATCAAAAAGCTGAGGCTGGACAAAACCCTAGGCGGGGTAAACCTAGCTGATTTCAGATTATACCAGCTGGCCTTCCTGGCAAAACAAGGCTCATATTGGATCTCTCCACCTGCCGGCTACACCCCGGTGTGGCTAGAGGTGGAGAGGGCTATCCTCAACAACTTGAACCCCCTTGCTCTCCTTACAACAAATAGATTTTTCCCACATACCTCCAAGTCTATCTTTAAAAATACGAAATTAGCCCTTCTTAGGGTTGATAAGAAACTCGAGAATAGTATCAAAGGATCTAAATTGGAATCACTCTGGTTCAATAGCAAAATATTGTATAAAGGGAAAAGCCTTTCCCTAGACACATGGATTAAAAAAGGTATCCTTTTTCCCTACCAACTGGAAAACGCCTCATACCCAGTTACATTCTCAGATCTCCAATCGAGATATAGCCTAGCCAACATTGACTTCTACAACTTCTTGAAAATAAGAGCGGCCCTTTCTAAAACTAAACTATCCACCGTCCAACCATCAATATCACTGTTTGTGACAAACATTAACAAGATAGGCCACCAAGTCTCCCAGATCTATGAACTCCTCTGCCCAAAGACCACCAAACTTAATATTAAAACTATTACTTTTTGGGCGCAGCAATCTTCAGGCCCACTAAACGAGCAGATATGGCCCGCACTATGGAGTTCTGTCTCACGCAATAAGATCTCCCCGGTCCTCTCCCAAACCAAATACTGGCTACTGCACAATGTATTTTGGACTCCTGCCCGACTCTTTTCTGTAGGCCTTCGAGAGGACGCAACATGCTGGAACTGTAATCAAGAAACGGGGGACTTGGCCCACCTAATCTTTCAGTGTTCACTGGTCAAACCCTTCTGGGAAAATATTTTTGCCTTCCTAGCTGGTATATTTAAATGCTCTCTGGTCAAGGAATTTACCACCTTACGTATGGCTTTCTTGCATGCGGAGGTAAGATCTGACTCGAACAAAGCTCTACTCGACCTACTACTAACATCGGCGGTGAAAATGGTCCTTGCCAACTGGAAGAACACAAGTAAGACTTCATACAAAGGCTGGATAAACTGGATCACTCACCTCAGGGGGGCAGATAACATCGCACTACAAAATTCTCCGTGGAAGCCTTCATCCAGGTTGATGTGGAACTCTTTGGACACTTACCTTGACTCCTACAAACCTCCATAGACTCTACTGCAGGCCTTTTGCATAGATCTTGCATCTTGAATGATGTATCATGCGTATTTTCTGTATCTAATTGCTACTTACCGCACTAAACTGCTAAACGTTAGGCCTGCAAAAATTCGGATTGTTCGGGTGCCAACATTTGTTCAGAAGCTGTAAGTAAAACATATCGCTAGACTAGCCCTTGATCTCTTCTGGCTCCTTCTGGCTCCTTCTCTTTCTTCTTTCCTCTTTTCTTTTCTTTCTGCCTGTCTCTCTTCCTCGATTATTGTTCATTAGGGTTAGGCCCTTGATACTCTTATAGGTGTAATAACCTCACCTTACACTATTATATGTGATATGTTTACCGCACAGATATCTTACGCTAACCCTGGTACAGTATTATTCTCTGTCTGTTCTTCTTGAAAAACAATAAAATACTTTGAAATTAAAAAAAAAAGAAATATTCCTGACACAGTGAAAAGTTTTTTCCAAGTAAGTGTGGTGTCATTTCCAGGAGCGGCCCTTCCAGGTAAGAGCGGTGGGCGGGGTGGGGGTAGACTTGACATACGACGACGAGGGAAAATTAAATAAATATTTGCCCTCATCATCGTCTGTCAAGTCCCCCCCCCCACCCCGCCCCACCAATCTTACCTGCACGGGCCACCCATGGTCATTTCCTTGGCTTCCTTTTCAAGACGGTTAGGCTGGCTTTGCCTGGAAGTCCTAAAAAGCAGTAGCGCTGGTGGCAGGGAATGAGGGTGGTGGGGCGGTGGGTGGTGGGGGGACAAATTCATTTTTTTTAAAACCACTTACCTCTTCCATGGATCGGTGCTCAGATGGGGACTGGGGGTCGGGGTCTGGGCATGTTCCCCACCAGGCTGTGTAATGCAGCCTGGTGGGGAACATGCAAAGTGCGCATGACTGTTTGGCCGGCCAGAGAGGACCGGTCAAACTTGGGCCGGTCAAACATCATGCGCACTTGGAGAGGGCAAACCACTCCTCCCCTGTGCCTCTAGCTCCGCCCTAACCGAGCTTTGAACATGCGAAAAATAAAATGATTATAACTATGTTATTATCATTTTATTTTTCCTGCTCAAAGAGCAGTGGGGCGACGCTCCTCCGCATTAGCGGAGAAGCTGCCCCTGCTAAACAGGAAATGTATGTTCGAATGTCCATCCTAAATAGCACGGAGATTCTTAGGTATATGGTGGCCGATGGTTCATTGTCCAAAGAGCCATTGGTGAAACGTTTCTGCAGGCAGAATCAGTGTAGCAGCGGCGGCTCCTCCGTAATGGCTAGCATTGTTTTATTTTTCATTTGCCAGCTCTGAGCCAGCCTGTGCAGGCAGGGGCAGGGGGAGGAGGAGAGCTATGTGCACTCCCTAAGTGTGCATATGTGTTTGGCCGGCCGTCTCAGGCCGACCAAAACACACATGCTCACTTAGGTTTCTCCAGCCTGCCTGCATTGAACAGCTGGGCTGGAGAAACCCCCACAGACTCCTGGTCTGAGCGAAGCACCTTTCCAGCCCGCTCAGGCCAATCCCCGCACTGCTATCATAATATGAGATCAGCAAGGGGATTGCTCAGGGAGTCCATGACGCTGCCCCAGTGCTCGCTGGGACAAGAAAGGACGAGGCGCGACTCAAGCGGCAGCTCCAGGTAAGTGTTCTTTTTGTTAGTTTTTATTTTTAACCCCTCCTGCGCGTCCCCCCCGCGCCTCACCACCTCTTCCTTGTGGAGGCCGCCACTGCAGTGTAGGCCCCGCTGTTGGAAACAAGGCACTTCCCCTGAGTCTAAATAGAGTTAGGGAACCATGAGTTTGGCAAATGGGTTATCCACCACTTTGTTGGTGGATGTTCTGCATCCACTAAACTCTAAATGAGGCCCTTAGTTGGTATAATTCCGTGGCTTAGCTAGGTGTGTTCTCTTGGGCAAAATGTTTCTTTCTTAGCACAGGTGGTCCATTGGAACTATACGCAACTGGTGCTCATGTAAAGCTCACTGATACCTTTGGGTCGAGTTTGCACTATATAAAACTTGTTTTTAAATGGCTGATGCAGTAAATCTTATTCTATGGAGCACTTGTGCTTATTCTGTGGCTCAAATAGATTGCACTCTATCACAGATGAGATTTATATTCAAAACAGGGTCTTGACCTTTTAAGTACATTGCAAGGGTTTATTTTCTCCCACAGTATATAATACAATATTTAGTGATGCTCTCAGCCAAAGTAGTGTCCACCATGGATTTATGAACAGCCCTAAAAGTATACAATATTGCTAAAGCCTTGAAAAAAGAATCAAGTATATTTTTACATAATCCTCATTGACCAAAGAAGAACAATTCATCAGCATAAAATTGGGTGCTTGCCATCATTTTAGATAAAGCTATTTCAATGCTGTCTAACATTTTTACATGCCTCTGTTTCATAGGTTTCACAACCTTATGAGACTAGGCTAAGGTTTTAAGAGATTTTATTAAAATTAGGATAATTGGACCAGAATTGTTTTGAGGCCACCACATAAGATAAACCACTAGAGTAATGCCCCCAACCCTGCTCACGCATATTTTCTCATTATATTTGAAGCTCAGTAAACAATTACATAAATATTAATTAAGAATTCAAAGGAAAGCATGAAAAAGGAAAGAAAAGCGATAAAAAAGAGAAGAAGCAGAGATTTAATGAAACAGAATTATACCTTTTTGGAAATAATAAATGATTGTGCAAGATGTGATTTCAAATCTAGAATGCTAACATTTTAAACTGTCCATAAATTTGATGATGTAGGGGCATATCAGCAAGACCGGCGATAAAATTATCGCCGTTTTAGCGGCAGGAAACTGTCGCTAAAACGGCGATAATGGGCTTGCTAATATGCGTTATAGAATTCCAATAGAAGCCCAGGTTAGATGTGCAGGACATCTAACCTGGGCTTCTATTGGAATTCTATAACGCATATTAGCGTTTTAGCGGCAGTTTCCTGCCGCTAAAACGGCGATAATTTTATCGCCAGTCTTGCTAATATGCCCCGAAATTCGTTTAAACTCTTCCAAGATATAATTCAGCTATAAAGTACAACTCGCTTGAGAAGGCTTCGCACATTTCCCTCCACCAAACCAGAAAGAGTATGTTTGTTTGCCTCTAATTTTCTTGCACTGATAATTCTGCCTACTGCAGACAAGACTAGTAATTTCGGTTTATACTAGGAGTGGACGTAGCTCCCGTAATTCTGTGTAACATAATCATGTGGACTCACCAGTGGTGGCTGGTATCTACTTACCTTACACGATCAAAATGTCCTCCTATTGGGACCTCTTCTTTGGCAGGAACCGGATGCAGCAACTCCCGTGGCCAATCCTGACGCTGCTCTCACCAGCATGAGAGCAGCGCTAGAATTGGTGGGAGTGGCCTCACTTGGCACTCCACATCACTCTTTGGCTTCCTCTAACCCAGCAGCCTTAAATTGGCTGGGTTACAGCTGTTAAAAGTGCATATGTTTGGCTGGTCGTCGCAAGACGGCCGGCCCAAAAAAATGCACACTTTAAAAAGTGCATAGCCAGCCCATCCTCCTTCCTGGTGAGTGACATGCTGCTGTCACTCAGCAGCAGCCCCACCCCCGACCTGTTCGGAACGGGGCATGAAAAATAAAATGGTAATAAATTACCATTTTTTTCTTCATCCCCGGGGCTTTGGGGGGTTTGTGGGATGACACTCCTCCGCTCCAATGGAGGATCCGCCTGTGGGAATTACATAAGAATTCCATGAGATTATGCATGAAGAGTAGTTCAGTGTTCAGCACAATTTCTTAGCAGAGAAATGCCCCTCACATCCAAAAAGGACATCAGGATGCAATTTGAGCCAAGGAATTGCGCTAAATGCACTAGAACACATATAGCCAGTGCGGCCAGCCACATTCGCTCACTAAATGTGCTCTTGGGGTAGGGGTTTCCCCCAATTTTCTACTGGCATTTAGTACTATTTTCTTTGCGCTAAAAGCACCCTTGTGTCCAAAATGGACACGAGGTTGCATTTTGTGCTAAGAAATAGTGCTAAATGCAACAGAACACGAATACGAGTACGAGCATCCACTCGTTAAATATGCTTTTGCAGTAGGATTTGCACCCCAAATGACTCTTAAATACGTGAGGAGTAACGTGTAATTATCAGTAATTCCGCTTCAAAGTGTAACGCAGAATTACCAAAATGACTCCAACGTATTTGAAATTCTGCCCAGGGCTAGTTAATACCTAAAGAATATCATCAAAGACTCTGGGATCAAATAGCAATTCAATAGTGGATCTATGTAGGGCAGGCAGAGAACATGTGGATCAGTCCAGTGGAGTGCAAAGCACATTTACACAATATTGAACCCTTTGTCCTGTCCCCATTTTCATGTCATTGCAGGTGCCTTATAAAAACCATAGTACCATACTAGTGGAGCGTGTATTTAACTGGGGTGATAGATAAAGGAAAATTCAACCTTTCGTAACTACTGTCCACCTCACTTGGTGGAAGGCATAGCTAGTTACCCCATTTCTCTTACTGTCTGATGTGTAGTAAAGAGCAATAAAATACCAATATCCATGGAATGTCAGTCTGGAGCCGCTCTTCTTAAAAAAGACACTGCAAGAATGCTTCATCAGTAAATTGTTTAATAGAAACATTTATTTGAGTTGCAAGTGCTTTCAAAATGTTTGGGCATTTAAATTAAGATTTAGGGCCTGATTTAGATCTCAGCGGAAGGGTTACTCTGTCGCAACGGTGACAGATATCCCATCCGCAAAAATATAAATCCCATTATAACCAACGGAATTTATATTTCGCAGGGCAGGATATCCATCACCGTTATGACCGAGTAACCCGTCCACAGAGACCTAAATCAGGCCCTTAATCTAATAGTGATTAGAGCATATGTACCATATAAAGTTCCTTAATCTCTTATGCAGAAGAAGTGAAAAACTGCAGCTAGTTGAAGGCATCCCTGGAAGCAAAGGTATAACCAATGTCTTGAATCCCAAACTATTTTTTTTAATTCACACTATATGCAGATAGGGAATGTCTTAAATATTACCTCTTTAAAATCTTCGGGTTATCCAACTTAAATACAAAGCGCAGCCATTCAGTTCCATAAAAATATCCCAAAAATATCCTGATATAAAATGTTTTGAGATAGTAGAATTAAGGGCAAGATGTACGATGCATTTTACCGGTCGCAAACGGCCCATCTGGCCATTTGCGACCGGTGAAATACATTTTCCAATGTGCCAACCCTATTTTGCGAGTCGGTAACATATTACCGACTCGCAAAATAGGGTTCGCAAGTTGCTATTAGGGAGGGGGTGTAAAGGGCGTCCCATCCTAATAGCGTGTCGCACTGTTATGTATGAATGTTTTACGGCTGGAAATGTGGTTGCAAAACATTAGCAGATTACCACCAATTTCAAATTGGTGGTAAGCCATTTGTAAACGGGAAGGGGTCCCCGAGGGACCCCTTCCCCCTTTGTGAATGGGGGCATCAACATATTTTCAGAGCAGACAGTGGCCCCACGGACCACTGCCCACTCTAAAAAATTAAAAGAAAACTTTTCATTTTCATTTCTGAAATGCATCCCATTTCCTTTAAGAAAAACGGGAGGCATTTAAAAAAACCTGATTTATTTAAAAAGCAGTCACAGACATGGTGGTCTGCTGACCACAGCAGGCCACCATTTCTGTGAGTGCCGGCCACTCCCAAATTGAGACCGGTAAAATACATTTTCCGATGTACCAACCCTATTTTGTGAGTCAGTAACATATTACAGACTCGCAAAATAGGGTTCGCAAGCCGCTATTAGGAAAGGGGGTGTAAAGGGCGTCCCATCCTAATAGCGAGTCGCACTGTTATGTATGAATGTTTTACGACTGGAAATGTGATCGCAAAACATTCGCAGATTACCACCAATTTCAAATTGGTGGTAAGCCATTTGCAAACTTTGTGAATAGGGGCACCAACATTTTTTCAGAGCAAACAGTGGCCCCATGGACCACTGCCCACTCTAAAAAATGAAAAGAAACCTTTTCATTTTCATTTCTGAAATGCATCCCATTTTCTTTAAGGAAAATGGGAGGCATTTTAAAAAAACTGATTTATTTAAAAGCAGTCACAGACATGGTGGTCTTCTGACCGCAGCAGGCCACCACCCTTGTGAGTGCCGGCCATTCCCAAATTGCTACCTGCCTCATGAATATTAATGAGTCAGGTCCCTATCGACCCATTTGTGAATCACAAACAGTGGCTGAGATATCAGGTTTTGAGACTCGCAAATTGTGAGTCGCTAAAAATCACAGTTTGTGAGTTGCAAACCCTGACATCGTACACGTGGCCCTAAATGTTTGCCCTTGACATAGCCCCTTAAAAGAGGTAGCAGGAAGAATCAATATGCTTTTCCAGTTTGGTTTGTATACCCCATATAAAATTCTAGAATAGTGGAGCCTAGTTGTTAGAAAAGTGTGAAAAATAAGCGGTGAAACTTTGGGAGAATAGTCTTCCTAATAATATACATGTGGTTATCCATCCACACCGCAGATGTCTTCACATTTCCAGAACCTAGATGGTTGTGGAAAGTGAGCATTGGGAGTTATATTTACCCCCATAGACCTATCATGAGGCCCATATTATGGACTGGAGTAACAACCCAAAATGATCTTATGTCTGCATCCTTCTGGCTAAAAAAGTCTGAGTTTTGTTTGAGTTAAGCTTATAGCCCAACAGCTGCTAAGGTCATAAATGTGGCATCTCCAGGCACCAGTTCAGATCACTTTCTGGACCTGAAGAAGATCAGAAGAGGACTGGACCTGCTGTCTGTAACTTGAGAGGAGCCCTGCAGGACCAGACCTGCTCCCTCTTGTACCTTAGACAAAGAAATGGGCTATAAGGGAGAAAACAAGCTGAAAGAGGCCTTTTCCTGGAAGTACCCAGCTGATCACTAGCACCTGGCCCTAGACTGGACCCTGCTGCTGACCTCTGCCGGACACCCACTGAGGGGCTTATTTATGAGCCCTTGCGTCACTTTTACGCCGCCGGTGCGTCACTTTTTGTGACGCACCAGCGGCGTAAAAAATGCGCCATGTTGCGTCATATTCACAAAGTGATGCATCTAGGTAGATGCGTCACTTTGTAAAACCCTGCGCCACATTATACCTGCGCCAGGTATAATGTATGCAGGGTGGGCGTTCTGATGCAAGTAAGCCTCATAGAGGTAACGCAGTGAAATCTATGAGATTTCACTGCGCCACTTCTAGGTTGCAAATGCGTCAATATCTTACGCCTGCCTCACAGCAGGGGTAAGACTGACTGACGCAGGCACGTTTGAAATGGGACTTGCCCATGTGAAATGACCCATTGCTGGAGTTGCGTCACTTTTGATACATACTCCAGCAATGCGTCAATTTTGCGCCTACATATACGTCAGAAATACTGACGCATCTGTAACTCCTTGCGACATGATGCGTAATACTGTAAATATGACGCATTCAGCATGTAGCAAGGAGGGCGCAGTGAAAAGTGACGCATCGCTGTTTTCACGCAGCGATGCGTCACTTTTCATAAATGAGGCCCTGAGTCTCTAAGAGCCTTCTCTGAGGTCTTGGGGGCTTTAGAAGTGTACCACTGTGGTTGGATGGGACTTAAAATACTAAAGTCCAATTTAGAGCTTGGCGGACGGGTTACTCTTCAGAAATGTAACAGATATCCCGTCTGCTGCATTACAAGTGCAATATATCCAATGGCACTTTTAATTCACTGGGCAGGATATCCATCATGTTTGTGACAGAGTAACCCGTCCGCCGAATTCTAAATCAGGCCCTAAGTCAGAATGTAAAATTTGTGACCTGGACGAATCTGACTTGCCCTCCATCAGGGTCGGCCTCAAATTGCGCTTACGTCCTTGTCTACCATGACCATTGACTATCTTTGCCACTTTATGCTTTTTTTGCTGCTATTTCTACTTAAAACTTTAAAAATGTGCTTCTCCTGTTCCCCTTATTGGATTTGAGTTGTGTCATTTTGTTTATTAAATTTTACTCTATTTCTCTAATTTGTTTTGGGATTTTTATTGCTTTGCATTTTGACTTTATACCAGTTTTGGTACTGCATAAATACTTTATAAATTGCCCTAAGTAAAGCCAGTTTGCTTTGTGCCATAGCTACCCATTGTGTAGAGCTTAAGTTAATTTAGGGGCATATTATCAAGAACGGCGTTAAAATTCCAATAGAAGCCCATGTTCACACCAGAACATGGACTTCTATTGGAATTCTCAAGGGCATATTATCAAGCCCATTATCGCCGCTTTAGCTGCAGTTTTCTGCCGCTAAACCGGCGATAATTTTTAACGCCGTTCTTGATAATATGCCCCTTAGTGTCTATGAGGGTTCACCCTGACAAGGGTTGTGATTATTCCTTGAGGTGGGTAGTCACCCACCCCAAATAATAATCAAATGTTTTAGAGAATAATTTAAAAGAAATGGGGCTGCTTTAGAAAAATGTTTTCTGTTTTAAAACGTGTTTGGGAGAATTGTCAGTGGCCCCTTGGATCACTGCCTACTCCCCCTGAAAGATTTTCCACAATTCACACAGTTGAAGGGGTCCAAAGGGACCCCTACCCTTTTGCTAATACATTATCTTCCCAGCTTGGCGTGCTGTAGCATTACAATAGTTTTTTACCAGAATTCCAGTTGCAAACCACTGATAGATCTGATATGATTTCAGTATCTTGAATGTATACCCAAAACAAGCCCCTTCCAAATACCAAATCAGTATTGATTAGCATATCCATTTTAGGGTTTGGTAAAATTTTACCGACCCCTGAAATGGGTTTTTTACCTGGCCAGAAACATTTTTGCTGTTACAAACTTAGAATTTGAGTTTTTTGGGGGGAAAGACAAAAAAGATCAACACATCTTGCATAAGTTAATTATTTATTGACTGTTCTGTCATTTGAAGTCTTGATACTTGATATGCTCTCTGCATATCTATCAAGATCATTCTTTGTATCTGGCCAAGCTACCAAAGGTGAGCCAAAGTTCACCTTTAGCTGAAAAAGTCTTTGTCTCCTAGGGGACCCCATGCCCAGGTGATGCAGGAAATCAGTAATAGCTCATATCAAAACTGTGACCTCTTTCTTCCTCTTAAGATGTTAAGTACATTTTTATACTCATTTTCTCATTGCTACTGCCCTAAAGAAACTTGAACAGAATCAACAGTGTAAGCTTGTATTAATTTCCTGGACTGATGGACTGCAAGCATTATTGACTAATATTTTCTGCAGTGTTTAGTCCCTAGTATGCAAACAGACGTCAAAGTAAAAACAAAAAGTGCTATCTCAATGAATTTCAGAAACTACAATCACTGAAAATGTTATATCAATGATAATACAAATAAAGATATGCCCAAAGAAAATCAGCTGACAGACTGGGTCAAACCTTTGTTCAGAATCTCACTCAGAGTCTGAAAGATAGAAGTCAAATAGTTTTTCAGTGTACAGCAGGTAGAAAATGTGAATCTGTGCACAGTAGTTAATGATTCTTGCTGCCCAGAATGGTCAACTAAATTCACTGTTTCAAAACATAAGTTCAGGAAAGAGCCACTTTCTATGCAAGGATGTATATTGTCCTGCAGGTCTGTTTAGGGATATTGTGATATTATAGACAGTGACTTTGAGAATGTGGGTCTCTCACCTGTGTCAATTGTCATGATGTGTGACACAGACTCACATTTCTGTGCTCAGCTAGTGCATGAGTGCAATACTCTGATCTGGGGTAAGAAAGGCTGGCAGTACACTCAGAACATTAGTGTCACTTGGCAAGGCTTTGCATCTCTGGAGGAGTACTACACATAGGCACCTGAACACAAATTCAGGAAACTACATTTCCATTGAAGTCACAGAACACTCACAATGTCTAGAAATAGTTACTGACATTTTGAAGATATCGAATATAAGCTTTCTCGTTGTCCAGAATGTCCTTACTAGGCAATCAAGAAACTGTTGGTGCAAGAGCTTGTTACCAGGCCTTAGCAATACCCAGGAGATTGTATTATTTCTATTTGCAATCATGCAAGGAACTTAATCATATTTTGAAAATAAATTTTAATGGTTTAAAGTACTGTTTCAGAGATAACCTTATATGTTTTATTGCATATTCGGATAGTAAGCTACATGATGACTGGAATGGATAGTATCACCTTTAAGGACTACTGATATTTACATGAAGCATATATTGTATTTAAGGTAGTCACATGTTCTTTAGGCAAGTGATTCATTGATATCTGAGTGAACTATATATTCCTGATGAATGTCTGTTTATATTACATTTCAAGAAACACCTTGAATGTATCTCAGAACCAGATAGCGTGAACTCACAAAAATAGAAGGTAATGCCTTATCAAAGATACAGCAAAACTGAAGCAATATCGACAACATATATATTACCTATGTTTTCAGTTTCGGGATACCAGAGAGTCTAAGGCATTGAGATATTTTGGAGTTAGATCATTTGTTATAGCAAGTGTTAAATGACTCTCTGCAAGAGACAAGATATTAAAGTTATCAATCTTGTCTGTAGATGTCTAGTAAGCACTATTAGACATCAGCACCCACTAGTGTGACAAGCCAGTGACTCTCTTTTCTCTGTTATCTCACTCCCCTTTCCCTGGGTCTACTTGCTAACCAACATGTTCCTTTTGTGTATGGCTGGTTGAGGATATGGAGAAGTGTGGCAAAGTTAATCACTCCTGTGGGATCTGGAATTTAGGTTAGTGCATTCTGACATTCATTTGGAGATTATTGAGACACATGGTACCCCAGTCGCGGTCATGGACCAATGGCTGACTGGAGCAGGATGTATGAGTAAAGTTCTAGCCCAGAATCATGAAAACTTACTATGCAAGAGCAGATATCTACATTAGGCCTAGAAGAAATTAACATTTTGCTGCTTAATTCATATAATTTCAGGGATTTTGTGTAACTCTCGGTACGCGAAATATTCTCAAACCCATTATGCTACTTCCCGTAATTATACGCCATTGTCCTTTTAGTCTACCTCTGAGCTTTGAATAATGCTCGTTTCAGATCTTTTATGCAGCAATTAGAAGAATTTATAGACCTTTGTGGGAGGTATATTGTTATGCCTCTCAGTGTGGCACCCACAAGCCTTTGTAGACCCCGCTGAATTGCTTTGAGCACTGGTATCTGTGGATTTCGCGTGCTTTCTAGAAATATTAAGAAACAGAAGACTTTGGGGTAAAGAGGTATACTTCCCTGCAGGTTACATCGAGTGATCTGAGCACAAAACAACATGATTCTCAGTACCAAGAAGTATAATTTTATTCTATGTGTCTTGCAAATAAAAGATGGTGGTATTCTGTTTCCTAGGTCATTGGAAGAGGTGCCAGCACTGGTTTCCTGTATGATGGCTTCAAGTCTGATCCTACATGCGTCTCAACATTTGAGGATCTGCCTTCGTCACCCACTACCTCTCATTCCCTTGTTTCTGCTACCCGTCTTCTAGTTAGAATTCTTGTGTTTTGATTTTTTGCAAGTCTTTTCTTCAGAGTTCCAGGTAGAATTATTGTGTTAAAATTTTGTTTGGTTGCCTTCCTATTTTAGATTGTGTATTTTTTTAGAGCTTTGTTTCCACATCTTTTTTGCTTTTTCCTCCCTTAGCTAGTTCTACGTTGTCTCTGCCATCTTACATAACTATCTTGGGGGCATATTAACAACACACAGCGAGAAATATCGCTGAGCGCGATTAGCGCTATTCTTTGTATAGCCGGCTATCGCTGGATTGAATCGCTGAGATAACGTGATATCATCAACGTTGATCTCCATAGCGATAACAAATCCAGCGATAGCGGCAAAATAAGGGGACATCGCTGGAAATACAGCGATACAAATGCGGCGATAAGGGAATCCTTGGTAATAGGGAGATGTGGACTCAGCCTCAGAATCCACCTCCCTTTACAAATATAGCTAAGTCTGACATTTTGCAGACGTTAGGTTACGGCGATAACCGCGCTTAGCGCGGCTTTTATTTTCGCTATGGGTGTCCTGGGCCGGCTTGGTAATACGGAGAAGTGCAGTTAGGGACATTTTCTGTGTTATTTTGACACAACACGCCCACTTTGCATCTCATTAGAGATACAAAGCGAGGCGTTGATAACAAGACTGCTAACATGCGTTAATGCATGTTAGCACTGCCTTGTTAATAGGGTGTAAACATTATCTCCGCTTTTTTGGCTTTTAAAGCCAAAAAAGCGGAGATAAGGCCCTTGATAATATGCCCCTTGGTGACTTGCTTGGAATCTCTTCACCTCCCTCTCAGTGAGTCTGAAGGTCAGTGGTGAGATTTGTGGAGGAGGTCGTATTTTTATTCCTTTCTCAAGAAGGAGGAGAAGGTAAAGAAGTGTGACGTGCCACTAACAGTAATGCACTTTTAAACATAATTTTCAACCAAATGATTCTCCGCTGGAGAAAGTACCACTGCCATGCTGACGCATATGGGTGATAATTCCGCCACAAAATAATCTTTTGGTGAAAATTGAGGTAATTTCTGTGGCAGAGAATCCTCTGGTGGAAATTACATTTAGGAAGGAAATGATATTGCCACTGTGGTCTGTTGTATTATTATTATATAATAACCCTCTTTCTTTAAATCAGAGCCTAGGTTTTAATGTGTATTTATACATGTACATAATGTATCAAAAGCACAAAGGAATAGAGCTATGAGCCAGTTTATGCATGTTAGACTTGGCATCTTTTGGCGTGTTTCCCCTGACTTTTTGCTTTCTGACCTCCCGGTTTTGACCTGTTTTTGCTGGTGTAATGATTCTGCGCACTTTCCTCACTGCTGTCCAGTGGGAAAGTGCAAGTGCTCCTGTATAAAATGCGTTATGGATTGGTGTTTCCATGATTGGCCTATTTGGTTTATCTGTCAGTCCCTTGTAAAGTGCACTGCGAGTGCCAGGGCCTATAGACCAAATGCTGTTGGTGGGCTGCAGCACTGGATTGTGCCACCCACGCAAACAGCCCGTAAAGTGGAACTCGGGCCTGCCATCGCAGAGCCTGTGCGCAGCCTGGGGCTGCCATGTCGACTTGGCAAGTGCACACACTTGCAAGTCCCTAAACCTTCCCTTTGCTACATGTTAGTCACCCCTAAGGTAGGCCCAAGGTACCCCTGTGGGCAGGGTGCGGTGTATGCGAAAGGTAGGACATGCCCGGGTGTGTGCGGCATGTCCTGATAGTGAATTACAGCCTAGTTCGTTTTTCACTATTGCAAGGCTACCTGTTCCCCCTAGGCCAGAACGGGCAGTTTTGATTATTACAGCTTATAATCCTAACTGACCCCGGGAACATGGTAGAAATTCGAGTTTAGTATGCCTGGACTCAGAATGATAAAATGCAGCTTTTAGTGAAGTTGGTTTTAACATTCTGTGTTTGAAAATACCACTTTTAGAAAGTGGGTATTTTCTTGTCTAACCATCCAAGCCTGCCTCTGCGAGGTTGTGTATTCCTTGTCTGGAATGTGAGTGACAGGGGCTGGGGGATGCCAGGAGACAGGGTGAGTCAGCACAGGGCTGGATAGCAAGATCTACATGTAGATGGGTGGGAGGGGTCGCACCTGGGCCCTGAATAGGACAGTGCCTTCCCTCCACAATGCTGGCTCCACCTCCTGTGGTGCGTCTGATGTCCCTGGCCTGCTCACTGAAAGAAGGGACGGAGACTTGTCAACAAAGTGCTCCAGAACTGGTTTGGACTAGGCAAAGGCCTCTCTGCCTTCAGGGAACAAAGGAATTTGGGATATAAATATTGGGGCCCTGACCCCATGAATTTAGATCTCGCTGGAATCAAGGAACCTGCCAAGACGAAGAGCTGGAAGAGCTGCCAGGAGGAGTACTGCCCCTTTGCTGTGTTGTTGCTTTGTTGGGTTGGCCTGCAGCTGCTGCTTCTGCCTTGGGCAGTGAAAGGACTGAACTTTCTACAAACTTGTGCTGAGTATCTCCAAGGGCCTGGAACCGAGCTGGCCTCCTGTTAAGAAGTCTCAGGGACTACAAAGACTTCACAAGACTCTGGGTACCGCTTCTGGAACGCTGTTTCAGTTGCCACAGAGGAAGGGAACTGCAACCGACTCCGTCAACCGAATCCATCCCTGGCCGGTGACCTGTTTGCACCGCAGACCGCATCGCCCCGCTTCGCATCGCAACCCTGGTCTCACCGTGGGCAACGTCCGACGCCGCCAACATCGAGCCGCTGCTTGCACCGTGACCTGTGGGCACCGCAGTTCGCATCGCATCGCTTCACTGAACCAACCGGACCCGACCGACGAGGTAGCTGCAACTGGCTCAAGAGTCGTGACCGCATCGCATTTGGGGCACCGCTCGCACGTCTGCGACGCACCGCTCCGACTCGCACCGCTGTCCGACGCCAGCTCCCGCACTCCGGCTTGGTCGCCTGCATCGCAACCTGTCAGCACCGCATCGAGCATCGTCTCACCCTGCATCGCACGCCTTGGACTCACCGACTCCGTCTGCACGACGCTCATCGAGCCGCTGCCTGCACCGCATCGAGGGACACCGCACCTTGCATCGCTCCGTCTTGCACCGCAACCGCAACCGTGGCGAACGCCGACCGGCTCGTACACTCCGTACCAGCCACAACGAGAAAGGTACTGTTACCGAGTCTGTTCATGACTCTGCTGGCCCGTATCGACGCGGTCGGCTGGAACTGTTAGACTCTGTGGTTTTCAGCATCACGGTAGGCTCGGACGGATCTACCGACTCATACGAACTTTGCTTTTGTGCTATTCCTGCAAAGAAGAAGTTACCGTATCAAGCATTCGTTTTTAAAGTATAGTATTGTGGATTTTTGTCGTAATTGGTCTTGTCTTGAGTATATAAAATATTGGTTATTTTTCTAAACTGGTGTGGTGTCCGTTTGTAGTGCTTACACTGTATTACTGTTGGTTATGTGCAAATGCTTTACACACTGCCTCTGAATTAAGCCTGACTGCTCGTGCCAAGCTACCACGAGGGTGAGCAGGGGTTACTTCACGAGTGTAACACCCTTACCCTGACTAGGAAGAAGGGTCCCTACTTGGACAAAGGTGCAAGCCCTTGCCAACTAGAGATCCCATTTCTAACATTGGTTGTCAGCGGTGAGGATAGGACTTGTGTTTGCACTTGACTTACAGTGATTGGTGTGCACTACTACCATATCGCAGACCATTACGTACCACATACTGGTTCTTTTTCTTTTGGCCTATTTTTGATCTTGCCAGTTTTCAACTCACTACGTTTGTCATGCCTGAATCAATTGCATCATCCGTTGCATCCCTGGAAGTTATCTTTGAGGAGGATAGGTTGGAATCCTACGCCGTAAAGGAGCTACGAGCGATTTGTAAAAACCTGAAAGTCCAAATTAAAGGCCTCACAAGGAAGGAGGAGCTACAGAAGGCGCTGAGGGCCTGGGTAGCAGCCAGACATGCCAATGGGCAGCCTGGTAATCTCAGTGAGGAGGCGGAGGAGCCTATTTCCAGGGTGGATGTGCTTTTGGGTAGGGGGAACCCGCCAGGTCAGGCAGCAGCAGTCTGTCCCCAGAGGAGCTGGAGGACAGGCGGGAGGCAAGGCAGTTTGAGCTGCAGAAGCTCAGGCTGGAGAGTGAGCGGGAGGAGAAGAGATTGGCCATAGAGGAGAGGAAGATGCTCTTAGAGCATGAGAGAGAACTGAAGGAGCTAGAACTTAGGAGTAAGTCAGGCTCAGATGGTGGCAGCAATTCGTCCAGAAAGGCAGACAGGATTGTGCACATTCCCAAGAACGTAGGCAAGGAGTTCAAGAAGGGGGATGACATACAAAGGTGGTTTCAGGGTTATGAGGCAGCCATACACATGAATGGGGTCCCTGAGGAGAATTGGGGAGCAGGATTGTGGCCACTTTTCCCTGAAGAAGCAAGGGATGCTCTGATAGCTTTGGGTAAGGGGTATCACCTCACCTATGCTGACATGAAGGATGCCCTTCTCACGAAGTATGGTCTTACTCCTGAAAAGTACAGGGATCAGTTCAGGTCCAGTAAGAAGTCTGATGCCAACACTTGGTTGGAATGTGTGGATGTGTTCTGCAGGTCTCTGGATGGTTGGGTGAAGGGCAGTAGTGTAACAGATTTTCAGGGGCTCTACAACTTGATTGCATGGGAGCACTTGTCTAGTCTATGTTTTGCAGATCTGCGCCAGCACCTAGTTGATAGTAAGCTAACTGACCCCAGGAAGCTTGCTATGGAAGCGGACCGCTGGGTGAGTACCAGGGTCCACAAGAAAGCGTTTGGGGAGACTCAGCCAAAGGTGGGCAGGGTCCCCAGCAGAAAGGTGGGGGGGACAAGGGTAAAGCCCAGGAGTTCTCTAAAGGGCCCCAAACTAGTACCCAGGGTAAAGGTTCCCAGCCCCCCGGTGATAAGAAGAAAGGGGTCTCTACAGGGAAGCCTGTGGAGACCGGCCCCCGCAAGTGTTATGCATGTGACCAGGTAGGTCACTTTAAGGGGGACCCCAAGTGCCCGAAGGGGACACAGCCACCCACCGGTGGACAGTCCAAAGTGTTGGCTAGTGTAGCACTTGGGGAGGAGGGGTGCCCACAGGAGGGTGGGGATCCCGCAGAAATGACCCTTGTCTCACTAGGGGACAGTGAGATGGTCCCAGGAAACCAGGTGCCCCCTAACACAAAGAAATATAGCACCTGGGTGACCATTAATGGGAACAGGGTAGAGGCTCTCAGAGACACTGGAGCCAGTGTGACCTCAGTCCGGTGTCACCTGGTGTCTGAGAAGCAAGTAGTCCCCGGGGCATTCCACCAAGTAGTTGCTGAAGACAACTCAGAGCGCCAATGTATGGTGGCGCAGGTTCCCTTTGAATGGGGGGGTCTCAGGTCCCTTGAGGGTGGTTGTGAGCCCTACCATGCCTGTAGATTGTCTGCTAGGAAACGACCTGGAGCAGTCCTCATGGAAGGAGGTTGAGCTCAGGTCTCACTTGGAGATGCTTGGGTTGCCAGAGTGGGCATGCGTGTCTACTCGGTCAATGGCAGCCAGGAAGGGTGATCAAGAGGACTTGGAGCCTGAAACAGTGGCCCAAGTCCCTGCCAAGAGAAAGGGCAGGGGGCACGGGAAACCGGCCCCCGAAGTTCCCACGGACCGGGAGGAGGCGGACCTCGAGGGGGACGCCCGGTGCCTACAGGGGAGCAGGTAGCCGAACTGGGAGACATCTCTGAGCTGACCCATTGGCAGCAAGAAGGGGGTCCCACCAGGGAGGAGTTCTGCAGGGAGCAGAACGAGTGCCCTACTCTGGAGGGTCTGCGGCGGCAGGCTGCAGACCAGGCAGCTGGTAATCAGTCCGGGTCACATCTGATCTACTGGGAGAGTGGTCTCCTATACAGTGAGCCTAAGGTTGCTGAGCCTGGGTCAGCCCGTGTGCTGGTGGTACCCCAGCGCTTCAGGACCTTCCTACTGGGTCTGGCTCATGACGTGCCTTTGGCAGGACATTTGGGGCAGGACAAGACCTTTGACAGGCTTGTCACCCACTTCTTTTGGCCCCAAATGCGAAGGCAGTCAGATGCACACTGTAGGTCTTGCCAAACTTGCCAGGCAAGTGGTAAGAGTGGGAGGAAGGTCAAAGCTCCTCTCCAACCTTTTCCTGTTGTTGGAACACCCTTTGAAAGGGTAGGGATGGATATTGTGGGGCCACTGGATCCCAAGACAGCCATGGGCAACAGGTACATCCTGGTCTTGGTGGACCATGCCACCCGGTACCCGGAGGCAATCCCTCTCAGGACAACGACGGCGCCAGTGGTGGGCCGGGCGTTAATGGGGATCTTTTCCCGTGTGGGATTCCCCAGAGAGGTGGTTTCTGATAGGGGGACCAATTTCATATCGAAGTATATGACATCCCTGTGGAAGGAGTGTGGTGTAACCTACAAGTTCACCACTCCTTACCACCCACAAGGAAACGGTCTGGTGGAGAGATTCAACCAGACCTTGAAAGGCATGATCAAGGGTCTAACAGAACCCATGAGGCGTAAGTGGGACGTCCTCTTGCCATGCCTACTCTTTGCATACAGGGAGGTGCCTCAGAAGTCTCTTGGGTACAGCCCCTTTGAGCTCCTGTATGGCCACCCTGTCAGAGGACCTCTGAGTTTGGTAAAGGAAGGCTGGGAGGCGGCTCCCAGGAAAACTCCCCAGGATGTATTTAGCTACATGCTGGCCTTTAGAAACCAAACTGCCCGCTTCAGGAAACTCGCTCAGGCGAACCTAGAAGCCAGCCAGGAAGAAATGAAGAGATGGTATGACCAGAACGCCACTCTGGTCGAATTTCAACCTGGGCAAAAAGTGTGGGTCATGGCCCCAGTGGCACCTTGTGCCTTGCAGGACAAGTGGACTGGGCCATATGAGGTAAAGGAGCGCAAAAGTGACGTCACCTACCTGGTGGATTTGCAGGCTCCAAGGAACCCTTTGAGAGTCCTTCACGTGAACCGCCTCAAGCCCCACTTCGAGAGGTCCGAAGTGAGTATGCTCTTGGCGACAGATGATGGGGTGGAAGAGGAGAGTGAGCCTCTCCCTGACCTCCTGTCTACCAAGGAGCATGATGGGTCAGTAGAGGGTGTGATCCTCTCCCCTACTCTGACTCAGGAGCAGCAGGGGGACTGTCGCCAGTTGTTGGGACAGTTCGCCCCACTATTCTCTCTGACCCCCGGTGTTACTCACTGGTGTACCCATGACGTGGACACCGGTGACAGCCCTCCTGTGAAGCACAAGATTTACAGGTTGACTGACCGGGTCAGAGCCAGCATCAAGGAGGAGGTCTCTAAGATGTTGGCGTTAGGGGTGATTGAGCCCTCCCACAGTCCTTGGGCCAGCCCAGTGGTCTTGGTCCCAAAGGCTGCGGCGCCCGGTGCCACTCCAGAACTCCGGTTTTGTGTGGACTACCGTGGGCTCAATGCCGTCACCAGGACTGACGCGCACCCCATCCCCAGAGCTGATGAGCTCATTGATCGGTTGGGAGCTGCCCGGTTCCTCAGCACGTTTGATTTGACGTCTGGGTACTGGCAGATTGCCTTAACCGATGGGGCCAAGGAGAGATCAGCATTCTCAACCCCAGAAGGTCATTACCAATTCCGGGTGATGCCCTTTGGGTTGAAGAATGCCCCTGCCACCTTTCAGAGGTTGGTCAATCAGGTGTTGGCCGGGCTGGAGGATTTCAGTGCCGCCTACCTGGATGACATTGCTGTGTTCAGTTCCAGCTGGGAAGAACATTTACAGCACCTCGAGAAAGTGTTGAGGGCTCTGCAAGGTGCAGGCCTCACGATCAAGGCAAGTAAGTGCCAGATCGGGCAGGGTTCTGTGGTGTACTTGGGACACCAGGTAGGAAGCGGCCAGGTGGCGCCCCTACAACCCAAGATTGACACCATTCTGGCTTGGGAACCCCCCAAGACCCAGACGGAGGTGAGAGCCTTCTTAGGTCTCACCGGTTACTATAGGAGATTTGTTAAGGGCTATGGCACCATCGTTGCCCCCTTAACAGAGCTGACCTCTAAGAGGCAGCCCAGGAAAGTGATCTGGACTGAGTCCTGCCAGAAAGCTTTTGATGCCCTGAAGGCAGCCATGTGCACGGCGCCCGTGCTCAAGGCACCTGACTTCTCCAAAGAATTTGTCGTGCAGACTGACGCTTCAGAGCATGGTGTGGGAGCGGTGCTCTCACAACTGAACGAAGAGGGCCTGGATCAGCCTGTAGTCTTCCTTAGCAGGAGACTACTTCCCAGGGAACAGAGGTGGAGTGCCATAGAAAGGGAAGCTTTTGCTGTGGTCTGGGCACTGAAGAAGTTGAGACCATACCTGTTTGGGACTCACTTCCGGGTTCAGACAGACCACAGGCCCCTCAGATGGTTGATGCAAATGAGGGGTGAGAATCCAAAACTGCTGAGGTGGTCCATCTCCCTACAGGGAATGGACTTTACGGTGGAACACCGTCCTGGTACAGAACACGCCAACGCAGATGGTCTGTCCAGGTTCTTCTGCCTTAGTGAAGAGAACTCCAATGGGGTTGGGTAGTTCTCCCTACTTTCAGCTGGAGGGGACATGTGTTAGACTTGGCATCTTTTGGCGTGTTTCCCCTGACTTTTTGCTTTCTGACCTCCCGGTTTTGACCTGTTTTTGCTGGTGTAATGATTCTGCGCACTTTCCTCACTGCTGTCCAGTGGGAAAGTGCAAGTGCTCCTGTATAAAATGCGTTATGGATTGGTGTTTCCATGATTGGCCTATTTGGTTTATCTGTCAGTCCCTTGTAAAGTGCACTGCGAGTGCCAGGGCCTATAGACCAAATGCTGTTGGTGGGCTGCAGCACTGGATTGTGCCACCCACGCAAACAGCCCGTAAAGTGGAACTCGGGCCTGCCATCGCAGAGCCTGTGCACAGCCTGGGGCTGCCATGTCGACTTGGCAAGTGCACACACTTGCAAGTCCCTAAACCTTCCCTTTGCTACATGTTAGTCACCCCTAAGGTAGGCCCAAGGTACCCCTGTGGGCAGGGTGCGGTGTATGCGAAAGGTAGGACATGCCCGGGTGTGTGCGGCATGTCCTGATAGTGAATTACAGCCTAGTTCGTTTTTCACTATTGCAAGGCTACCTGTTCCCCTAGGCCAGAACGGGCAGTTTTGATTATTACAGCTTATAATCCTAACTGACCCCGGGAACATGGTAGAAATTCGAGTTTAGTATGCCTGGACTCAGAATGATAAAATGCAGCTTTTAGTGAAGTTGGTTTTAACATTCTGTGTTTGAAAATACCACTTTTAGAAAGTGGGTATTTTCTTGTCTAACCATCCAAGCCTGCCTCTGCGAGGTTGTGTATTCCTTGTCTGGAATGTGAGTGACAGGGGCTGGGGGATGCCAGGAGACAGGGTGAGTCAGCACAGGGCTGGATAGCAAGATCTACATGTAGATGGGTGGGAGGGGTCGCACCTGGGCCCTGAATAGGACAGTGCCTTCCCTCCACAATGCTGGCTCCACCTCCTGTGGTGCGTCTGATGTCCCTGGCCTGCTCACTGAAAGAAGGGACGGAGACTTGTCAACAAAGTGCTCCAGAACTGGTTTGGACTAGGCAAAGGCCTCTCTGCCTTCAGAGAACAAAGGAATTTGGGATATAAATATTGGGGCCCTGACCCCATGAATTTAGATCTCGCTGGAATCAAGGAACCTGCCAAGACGAAGAGCTGGAAGAGCTACCAGGAGGAGTACTGCCCCTTTGCTGTGTTGTTGCTTTGTTGGGTTGGCCTGCAGCTGCTGCTTCTGCCTTGGGCAGTGAAAGGACTGAACTTTCTACAAACTTGTGCTGAGTATCTCCAAGGGCCTGGAACCGAGCTGGCCTCCTGTTAAGAAGTCTCAGGGACTACAAAGACTTCACAAGCTTCTGGGTACCGCTTCTGGAACGCTGTTTCAGTTGCCACAGAGGAAGGGAACTGCAACCGACTCCGTCAACCGAATCCATCCCTGGCCGGTGACCTGTTTGCACCGCAGACCGCATCGCCCCGCTTCGCATCGCAACCCTGGTCTCACCGTGGGCGACGTCCGACGCCGCCAACTTCGAGCCGCTGCTTGCACCGTGACCTGTGGGCACCGCAGTTCGCATCGCATCGCTTCACTGAACCAACCGGACCTGACCGACGAGGTAGCTGCAACTGGCTCAAGAGTCGTGACCGCATCGCATTTGGGGCACCGCTCGCACGTCTGCGACGCACCGCTCCGACTCGCACCGCTGACCGACGCCAGCTCCCGCACTCCGGCTTGGTCGCCTGCATCGCAACCTGTCAGCACCGCATCGAGCATCGTCTCATCCTGCATCGCACGCCTTGGACTCACCGACTCCGTCTGCACGACGCTCATCGAGCCGCTGCCTGCACCGCATCGAGGGACACCGCACCTTGCATCGCTCCGTCTTGCACCGCAACCGCGACGAACGCCGACCGGCTCGTACACTCCGTACCAGCCACAACGAGAAAGGTACTGTTACCGAGTCTGTTCATGACTCTGCTGGCCCGTATCGACGTGGTCGGCTGGAACTGTTAGACTCTGTGGTTTTCAGCATCACGGTAGGCTCGGACGGAGCTACCGACTCGTACGAACTTTGCTTTTGTGCTATTCCTGCAAAGAAGAAGTTACCGTATCAAGCATTCGTTTTTAAAGTATAGTATTGTGGATTTTTGTCGTAATTGGTCTTGTCTTGAGTATATAAAATATTGGTTATTTTTCTAAACTGGTGTGGTGTCCGTTTGTAGTGCTTACACTGTATTACTGTTGGTTATGTGCAAATGCTTTACACACTGCCTCTGAATTAAGCCTGACTGCTCGTGCCAAGCTACCACGAGGGTGAGCAGGGGTTACTTCACGAGTGTAACACCCTTACCCTGACTAGGAAGAAGGGTCCCTACTTGGACAAAGGTGCAAGCCCTTGCCAACTAGAGATCCCATTTCTAACAATGCAACATACATGCTTCACATAAATAAGTAAACTATACAAAGAACATGAAAACTGTTTTAAGCAAAAGCAAAGACAACTAGAAAATAAAGACACATGAGCACCATAGATGGGAATCCAAATGATGTCTCTATACTTTCTAATCTCTACATTTTTACTTTACTCAGTATAACACAACGGATGCACAACTCAGCAAAAAAAGTTATAGTGCAATAAATGCATTAAACATAACCATGCTTTCATCATACAATACATTAACAATGTCAGTGCACATCACATTTTGAAAGATGGCACAAAGACTGTGCTATCTTGTTCAGAACCTGGTACACAACTCTTGAAAACTTATGGCTCTAAGCTCAGGGTCATTGTCGAGTTTTAACTTTAAATGCTTCCTTCGCTTCAAGCCTCACCTTTTTAAAGACCATTAAAATTAATAGCATCGGTAAAGGCTGTCCTTTGTCTACATGCTCAGCAGACAGCAAAGATGAAAAATTCAGAGCAGCTCGCCCCACGCTGCAGCTGCCCCCACTAATTGGGGATTTGAGGAGGCCCCCCTAAGGAGTAAGACAGTAGGCCCTGTCTTCGTGCCCATTTAATCCTAGCCCCCTCTACTCTGAGCGCCCACCGGCATGCCAATTAGTGACAATTATATTAGTGGAGTTAGCAACATGCTACCTGCTCTATGGGAATTGCACTGACACTAGTAATTTATTTTACACACTGTACAACACCGAATAGACAGCCGATGATAATGAACACGTCTTTTGTTTCACATTTTTACAGCACAATGAAATACATGGCTGCTTCGTGCCCAGCGTAGAGTTCATTCACTTGTCTACAGTGCAGTGATTCGCACGGGTTGCCTTATAAAACCAGCATGGCATTATATGCTATAAAAATGGAAATCTTCGGCATTCCCAGCCCACTAACTTCAGAAAAGCGTCGTCTTATTCTCTGTATTTATTAAATCTACGGACCCCGTTATAAGTCCCCCTTTATCTCCATGGGTGGATACAGGGACCGGAATTAAACAATACTGGGTGTTATCTCCCTGGGGGTTAAGAGGGTTTACATGTAATTTCCCCGAGAATGAGGAATAACGTGCAGACCTGGTAATACCACACCAATTCCACGTTTTCTCCTTTCTGGGGAAAAATAAATGCTTGAAGCTGGTGGTAAATGTCATTTACTTGGAGCAGGAGGCAAATGTGGGGGCTTTTTCTGTTGCGTGTGGAGAGTGGAAGGGAGGTGGGGGGCGCAGGAGGGCAGGTTCCTTTTTACATCCGTTTAGGAGCGCTTCTTCTACTCCCCAGAGCTGAAGAATGTGGGTGGGCGGGGACTGGGCAGGCAGGGTCCCACAACCCGTGCACAGGGCCGGACTGGCTACCGGGCGTTTTGGCATGCTGCCGAGCTGGGGGCTGATTTCGTTGATGGGGACCTGCGTGTGCTGAACGAAATTCGTTTTGCTTTGTTTATTTCGAAGCACACGCAGGTCTCCATCAACGAAATTAGCCCCCACCGCAGTGACATCAGCCCCCAGCTCGGCAGCATGCCAAAACGCCCGGTAGCCAGTCCGGCCCTGCCCGTGCAGCTTCACAAGGAATTCTTTTTTTTGGGGAATTCTGGTCCTAGGAGCCCCTTGCGCTGCTGTACGTCACTTTTTGTGATGCTCCGATGGGATAAAACACCAAATCATATTCATGAGGCACTTTGTGTGTGTTTGAGTGGCCTCATAGATACTGAGTAAGGCAAGGCAGGGCAAATCACTGCATTGTCTTACTATGCGCTAGGGAGGCATTCCATGGGCATTGCAGTGGGTGTTCCCACACAACACCGATGGATTTTGACATTTCTCCAGATTTACAAGATCATCTAAACCTGGGGATGTGCCAAAACCTTACACCTCTCCAGAGGAGGCGCAACAAGTAAAACAAACTTAATTTCTCCTCAGTTTTCCCTTTTTCTATGTTTACCTCATTCTGCAGCACACTTAGGAAGAGGAAAAAGCCCCCCAAAATTGTTTTTCTGCAGGAAGGTGTCCCTTCCTACACAAAAGCAATCCTGCATGCAGCACAGGCACCCTTGCACCATGGTGAAAGGGTGCCTGCATTGGCGCTGGGCTGCAAAAACAGCACCAGCGAAGGGGGAAAGGACAGGAATGCGCCGTATGCCATAGATACCGCGCATTCGGGCCCTTTCACTTTGATGCAGGGCAGCGCAGCAGGGTGACTTGTTGCGCTACCCTGCGCCAAATCAAGTGGCGGCTGGCAGGGAATGGGGGTATCGGGAGAGAAATAAAAAAAAAATATTTAAACAAAACCACTTACCTATTCACAGCCGCTGTCTCTCCTCCGTTGTTGCTTCTCTTCCTGGCGAGTCCGGGAAGCAAGAAGCACACAGGCAGCATTGTGATTGGTCTGAGCGCCGTGGTTCGGAGCTCAGACAGGGACTGGGAGCCTGTGCATGTTCTCCACCCAGGCTATGTATTACAGCCAGGTGGAAAACATGCGAAGTGCGCATGACTGTTTGGGTCTGCCCAAGACGGCCAGTCAAACCGTCATGCACCCTTAATGAGCAAACCACTCCTCCCAGGCTGTGACACCAGCCCCTCCCTAACCCAGCACCGTAACTACGAAAAATAAAATGATAATAACAATGTTATTATCATTTTATTTTTCCTTTTTCTACTGCTCTGAGAGGAGTGGGGCGACGCTCCTCCGCTTTAGCGGTGTAGCCGCCCCTGGCCAAATCCCCAAAAATATGCCCCTAGTTGCCCAGAGTGGTATCGCTTAAAGGTATATAGCTCCGTGCAGCTCATAATAGGGCCCTAATGGGGTGAACTTTGCAATCCTGTGTAAAATAATAAAATCCTGTAGGATAAAAAGGACTTCGTTCCAATATACTTGGAATCACTTTAAGTTTACTTATAAAATTGTGTGTTATCTAAAATTGCAGCTAAGAAACGTTTTTCAAATACTATTAGGGCGCTTGCACTATACTCTCCCGTACGCATAGTTTCAGAGAGAGAGTCTTCGCTACACTGTTTTTAAACACCGAAAAGACTGAAGCATTCGTTTTTTGGAAAATCAGTTGTAGTCCTCTAGCTGGTGGCCAAGCTGTTTTGACACTCTTTTTACACCAGCTCAGCACGAAATTTAGGATTAATTTTCAACTCGAATCTGTCTTTCGGACCGCACAACCTCAAACTTTCTTCAGCATTCTTTATGCTCAAAGTACAGAAGAAAATAAATTTTCTCTTAACATTTTACTCTAGAAAAATTCTTGTTCAGTGAATACTACTTAGTAGACAAGACTACTGTAACTCACTACACATTGGCCTCCCTGTTACAATGGTCAAGGAGCTTCAACTTATACAAAATGCTTCTGCAAGTCCGATTTACAATGCAGCAAAATTTCCACAAGTAATTCCAATGCTTCTATCCTTACATTGGTTACCAATCTTTAAATGCATCACCTTCAAAGCCCTCTGCAAGTGTCGTAAGGCCTTGTTCGCAACTCAACCCAAATCTTACAGGACAACTTCGTTTAGTTTTTATAAACCAACCCGCAATCTTAGATCTTTTAATTCCATTCTTGTTACCGTCCCATGTTTTAAAAAATCTTGAACAGGAGGTCAGTCCTGTTGTGTAACTACTTCTTCCAACTGTAATAATCTTCCTTTTAGCCTACTTTTCATAGGGCTCCTACTATTTTTTCGAAAACATTTGAAAACTTTTCTCTACACAGAATTTTATTTCCCCCCAGTAACAAATGTTTCTCTTTAGCGCAAGGACACCTTCAGGTAGTTGTGTGCTTTACAAATAAATTACCATAACATACTGTGATGTAAAATTGGCCCTGTCCCTGGTAAATCCATTACTGCAACGTTTGGTTTGTGCCAGGACGATTTGACAGCCTATTTTCGAGTTTTTCAGAAGGCAATGAGACAAAACATATGGAATCAACTTTGCCACATCCAAATTCTTCACATTTTCCCTCATTCTGACCAGATTTCCCTTCCTTTCGAGGTAAACACGGTGTTGGCCATGGATTCTAGCAGTTACATACGTCATAATGAATTATGGTTGCATGAAAAAACTCAGCATTGAACAATTTATACAATTTGGACAATTTATATATATATCCACCGCAGTGCTTAGTGCAACCCCCAGTGTGAATCCACAACAGATCCGGGATCCAGATCCCAATTTTTAAAAATACACGCACTCACAGACCCACTCACACACTCACTCACACACCCACTTATACCCCATCACAACCACTCACACACCCACTTACGCATCCATACAGCCATGCAGACACCCACTCGAAGACCCAGAACACCACTCACACACCCAGGCACATACCCATAAAGCTACTCACATACCCAGAGAACCATGTACACACCCACTCACAGACCCACACAGGCACTCACACACCCACATAAACACCCAGGCAACCACTCACACACCCACTCACACACCTATACAGCCACTAACACACCTGCTCAGAGACCCACAAAACTACTCCCCCAGCCACTCATAGACCCACAGATAGTCACACACACACTCACTTACACACCCACAGAAACACACACTCACACACCCATACGGCCACTCACACACCCATCCACAGGCTCGCACAGCCAGCCACACATGCACTGACACACCCACCACACACTCACATACCCACTTACACACCCACACAACCACTCACACACCCCCAGAACACCACTCACGCAGACATCCATACAGCCACTCACACATTTACTCAGAGTCCCAGAGAACCAAGTACACAGGCACTCACAGACCCACACAAGCACTCACATACCCACTCACACACCCACACAACCACTCACACTCACACACCTGTACAGCCACTCACACATTCACTGAGAGACTCACAAAACCACTCACAGACCCACATAGCCAGTCACATACACACTCCCACACCCACTCACACAATCACACATCCACTTAAACACCCACACAAACACTCACACACCCATACAGCCACTCACACACCCACTCACAGATCCACACAGATATTCACTGAAAAAACAAAGGTTACAGGGAAGTTATAGTTAGGTTCAGATTTTACACAGACAAAACCATAGAAATTCAGCAGGTGTAGTTATTATCTCAAGTAACTATAACTCGTGCCCTAAGGTAACTATAACTTGAGCCCTTGCCATGCATTTCTAATTATCCCACATATTACATCACTCATGACATCTCCTATGACAACATTGATAATATCACTGCAACATTTTCAGTGAAATTATTGACGAGAAAACTGTGCATGGCAGAGGTGAAAGTTATAGTTACCTTAGGGCACGAGTTTTTTTTTGAAAGTTCTGTGAAGATTCGTCAAATGACACCAAGGTTTTAGGCAAGTCAAAAACCTGCCAGTAGGTGATATTTATATATCTATAACTTTCCCCCAAAAAAGTACGCTGATAATTCTAGCTGTGCATGGAAAGTTTTGGGGAAATCCATCAAGCGGGGACCAAGAAAAGGGGGGGGTCAAAAAAAGTGTGTTTCTCAAGTTAATTGCCATAGAGTCTTTAGACACGTCTGCAGCCCGAACTGCTGGACAGAATTACAACAAATTTGGCAGAAAGGTAGCTCTTGGTCCGCAGATAACGTTTTCATTTATTTGGTGTAAATCAGTTCAGTAGTTTACGAGATATTAAAGGAAATCCAAATCTGTATATCTACGATCGCGAAGGCTTCGTGAATAATGGCGAGCTCGTGTAGAGATCTACAGAACTCGGATTGGCTGCCAACATTTCAGCCAGAAAGTGTTGGCAGCCATCTTGGGACTCGGCTTCAGCTGAGTCCCCAAGAAATGCAAAAAAAAAGAAAGGGGGCAGGGTGCGAATACCCTAGCCCCCTACACTTGGTCTTGGGGTCCCCCTGGGAACCCACCAGGGCAGAAAAGCATTGTTTTTATTTTGCCGCGGAATTGTGAAAATGTGTTACTTAGTGGCACAAAGATTTTAAACAACAAGCGCGGTCTCCAGCTTTGTTTCTCTTTCAGCCCCCGGGTGGAGCAGGTTCTGGGGGCATTTCTTTTATTCAGCTATGGGGAGGGGGCACTTGCGGCCCCCCTCCCAAGGCCAACTTAAGCCCCAGGTACCGCCACCTCCCCAGCGCTTTATTTATTAATTAGGAGGGGGTTGCATGGCCCCGTCCTCAGACCTTCAAGGGCCCCGGGGTCCACCACCTTAACAGTCATACATGAGGGGGTCTGCGTGGACCCCCCTCCTACTTTCTAGATGTCCTGGGGACCATCACCTCCCCGGGGCTTATTAGTTATACAGGAGAGGGGCCCCCTTTTACTTTCTAAATGCCCCGGTGACCACCACCTCCCCGGGACACAAAAGCACTGAAATTAAGGGAGGGGGCCGCACGGCCTGCCTCCCAGCCATATTTGGTCCAGAGGACCACCACCTCCCCGGGGCCGACCCATGAAAACAGAAGGAAGAGAGCCATGCAGCCCCCCTACTGGAGCCACAAATGTCCCTGTGGACTACCACCCACCAGGGTCGGCTCCTGCTATGTCCCAGGGTGCCTACCCCCAGGACATAGCTGTTTGCATTTGCTTGGTGGGAGCTTTGTCAGCTCCCACCAAGCAAAAGCAAACACTCCACTTCCAGCAACCAGGAGCTGTCAAAGTTCTCCCGCTTGCTGGAAGCAGAGTTTTCATCTAAATATTGCTCTTGCACACAGGTAGCTGCTTTTCCAGCAGCCCCCTGTGTGCGAGAGCAATGCCAGCTCCCAAAGGAGGTGGGGAGCCAGCTGGGACCATGGGGGTCTTGAGGCTCCCCCTGTGGTCCCATAGCACATTGGGTGCCCTGGGCAGGCTCCAGGGCACCCAGGGAGACATGGCTGCACCTCAGGAGATGGGCTCCCCAGGGCAGAAATCGGCCTGGGGTGGGAGGTTTGTGCAGCCCAACTCCCCCATTCAACTTCGCTCGAGCCCAGGGGGATGGGGTCCCTGGAGCCGAAATGAGTCGGGGGAGGGGGGCCATGTGCCCCCCCATTAAGTTTCATCGGCCCGCCTCCCCGTTCTCATTAGTAGTATGCAAAATCTTCCCGGGTTTTCCCACGTTGATGGAAAGCTTAAAAATAGGCCCCCAAGAGAGTTTCCAGATGATTTTGGTGACACATTATTGATTGCAGAGGAATACGAGGACATCTCAGCCAAAAAAAGAAGCACTTAATTCATTTAGTTAAGAGGAAATACCCCTGTTTGGTGGAGTTTCACCTCTTTATAGTCTCGTCAACGTCTCTTCACGAGGATTCACATTATCACTGATTTGTGGATGAAGACACTCAAGGAACAATCACATTGCCGAAATTACATGCATACAAGGTCACTGGAAAAATTTCCTTGTGATCCTTTATGGAGCTGTAGTGTAGAATATGCACAACACTTTTCCCCAACGAGGTAGCACTTTTTTAATTAACCAGATGAAAGTATTCCAGTTGGTAGACATTTTCAGAAAACTTGGGACTCTTCTTGGAAAAAATGAAGTTCTATTCAGGTCCTGGTGCACATTTCACAGAAATTAAAGCTCAACAGGAGTGCAATCTGATATGGGGTGACTGTGATGAGTGATTTCTTTCTCATCATCTCCTGGTGAGAGCAGAGTCCACAATTCTCCTTTTTAAATGCCCTATGTATGAAAATGCCCAAAATGCACAGCACCACTAACACACCCTCTCACAGACATACACAGGCACTCACACACCCAATCACAGACCCACACAAGCACTCACACACCCAAATAGACACTCACACAGGTACTCACAGACACACACAGGCACTCAGATAGCCACTCACAGACCCACACAGGCACTCAGACACTCACACAGGCACTTACACCCATACAGCACTCACACACCCACTCACAGACCCACATAGGCACCCACAGACCCACTCACAGAAACACACAGTCACTCACGTACCCACTCAGACAGTCACACAGGCACTCACACACCCACTCACAGGCATATACACCCACTCACAGACCCACACATGACCTCACAGACCCACTCACAGAGCCATACCGTCACTCAGACAGTCACACAGGCACTCACAGACCCACTCACTGACCCACAAAGGCACTCACAGACCCACTCAAAAACACACAAAGGCACTCATACACACACTCACACTGGTACTCCCCCACCTACTCACAGACCCACACAGACACTCCCCACACACACACACACAGGCACTCACAGACCAACTCACAGACCCACACAGCCACTCACACACCCACTCTCAAAGGTGACAGGTTACAGTTAGGATTAAAAAAAATAAAAACAGAGAAATTCACTGAAAAAAACAAAGTTTAGAGGGACACTATAGTTAGGAAATAGAATCTAAAAAGCATAGAAATTCACTGACAAAATCAAAGGTTACAGGGACGTTAAAGTTATGCTCAGAATTCACTCATGAAAAAAAATTAGAATTTCAGCATTTAGAGTTACTTGAGCTAACTATATCTTATGCTCCCACAATGCACTGCTTATGACCTCAAATATTACATGATTCATGACATGGTCTGCGACATCACTGCTCCACACGTTTTTTCAGTGAATATATATATACATATATATATATATATGAACGCTCCAGGTTTACCCTCCGGTTGAAAACGCACTCCGACAAACATCATAATATTGCTAAAAGCAGGGTCAGCATGCTCAACGCAACACCGGTATTCTGGTCTTCTTGTCAGCTTATCTTCTTAACGCCTGACGCGTTTCAGTGCTTCCGCACTTCTTCAGAGGCGTGCAATTGCAATGCACATGTCCGTCCATTTCAATTAGTCGCCCTCCAATGGGCAGCTCGAATAAGCCCGCATGGAATTATGGGACATGTAGTTTGTTGTTACGACATTGCAAGCCCCCCGATGGGCCTCAGCATGCGGGTCCTGCTTGTCAATCCCTATGGAAGTCCCCACAGTGAAGCTTCCATTGTATATGGAGCTCCATGGCCCCCATGATCGCGGGGTGGTGCATTTTCTGCGGCTGGTCTGCCGCAAAACATGAACGCTCCAGGTTTACCCTCCGGTTGAAAACGCACTCCGACAACCATCATAATATTGCTAAAAGCAGGGTCAGCATGCCCAACGCAACACCGGTATTCTGGTCTTCTTGTCAACTTATCTTCTTAACGCCTGACGCGTTTCAGTGCTTCCGCACTTCTTCAGAGGCGTGGCAATTGCAATGCACATGTCCGTCCATTTCAATTAGTCACCCTCCAATGGGCAGCTCGAATAAGCCCGCATGGAATTATGGGACATGTAGTTTGTTGTTACGACATTGCAAGCCCCCCGATGGGCCTCGGCATGCGGGTCCTGCTTGTCAATCCCTATGGAAGTCCCCACAGTGAAGCTTCCATTGTATATGGAGCTCCATGGCCCCCATGATCGCGGGGTGGTGCATTTTCTGCGGCTGGGCTGCCGCAAAACATGAACGCTCCAGGTTTACCCTCTGGTTGAAAACGCACTCCGACAACCATCATAATATTGCTAAAAGCAGGGTCAGCATGCCCAACGCAACACTGGTATTCTGGTCTTCTTGTCAGCTTATCTTCTTAACGCCTGACGCGTTTCAGTGCTTCCGCACTTCTTCAGAGGCGTGGCAATTGCAATGCACATGTCCGTCCATTTCAATTAGTCGCCCTCCAATGGGCAGCTCGAATAAGCCCGCATGGAATTATGGGACATGTAGTTTGTTGTTACGACATTGCAAGCCCCCCGATGGGCCTCGGCATGCAGGTCCTGCTTGTCAATCCCTATGAAAGTCCCCACAGTGAAGCTTCCATTGTATATGGAGCTCCAAGGCCCCCATGATCGCGGGGTGGTGCATTTTCTGCGGCTGGGCTGCCGCAAAACATGAACGCTCCAGGTTTACCCTCCGGTTGAAAACGCACTCCGACAACCATCATAATATTGCTAAAAGCAGGGTCAGCATGCCCAACGCAACACCGGTATTCTGGTCTTCTTGTCAGCTTATCTTCTTAACGCCTGATGCGTTTCAGTGCTTCCGCACTTCTTCAGAGGCGTGGCAATTGCAATGCACATGTCCGTCCATTTCAATTAGTCACCCTCCAATGGGCAGCTCGAATAAGCCCGCATGGAATTATGGGACATGTAGTTTGTTGTTACGACATTGCAAGCCCCCCGATGGGCCTCGGCATGCGGGTCCTGCTTGTCAATCCCTATGGAAGTCCCCACAGTGAAGCTTCCATTGTATATGGAGCTCCATGGCCCCCATGATCGCGGGGTGGTGCATTTTCTGCGGCTGGGCTGCCGCAAAACATGAACGCTCCAGGTTTACCCTCCAGTTGAAAACGCACTCCGACAACCATCATAATATTGCTAAAAGCAGGGTCAGCATGCCCAACGCATATATATATTCACTGAAAAAACCATAGGTTTTAGGGACAGTTTTAGTTACTTGGACATTGCACTCGTACAAAACCCGTGAAATTCCCCCGTTATAGTTAGTTCAGCTAACTATAACTCGCGCCCCTGCAATGCACTGCTGATGACGTCACATATTACATCACTCATGACATGGTCAGTGACATCACTGATGACATCACTGATGACATCTCAAATGACATCACTGATGACATCACTGATGACATCATCCAGTGACTGTGTGTTTCTGTAAAGTTTAAATATGTTTAATATATATAGGGAAAGGCATATTGAAGAATGAGTGGGTGTATAAGTGTTGGAATGGATGATTTAGTAGGTGCGTGACTGACTCTATGAGTGAGTGATTAAACGTATCTTACTGAATGCATGGGTTAATGACTAAACTGTGTGAATGTCTGTATCTGTCTGTCTGTTGGTGTGTAAGCGGCTGCATGGGTTTGCGAATAGCTACATGAGTGTCTATATGGGTTATTGATTTGTTGTTTGAGTATCTGTATGGGTGCCTGAGTGTTTGTGTGGGTGGGGTGTGTGTGACTCTGTGCATAGATGTGTGAGTGGGTGATTCACTGGGTGCATGTTTTCAAGAGTGCATCTGTGATGGACTGTATGGGTGGGTGAGTGTGTGTATGGCTGTGTTAGTGAGTAAATGTATATCTCAGTGGTACATGTGTGAGTAACTACATATGTGAAAGGCAGTATATATGTGTGTTGGAGTATATAAATGGCTATAAGTGAGAGTGTGTGATTGTGAGAGTGGCTGTATGGATGAGTGTGTGCTTGTATCAGTGATTGTGTAAGAGCGTAAGAATGTGCTAGTATTTGTATGAGTAAGTGAGCTGGTGTGTGTATAACTGTATAGGTAAGTAAATGGGAGTGTGATTAATTATTTGCATGACTGACTAGGTGTGTGAGTACCTCTATGGATGAGTGGAGGTGTGTGAGTGTGTATATAGGTGTATGAGTGCATATGATAGTCCTGTACTGAGTGACCATAAGTATGAGTGATTGTACTGGTGAGAGAGTAAATGTGTGTGTAGACCTAATAATCAGTGAGTGGGTATGTAGTTTTTGGTGTTGGAGTGTCTATGGTTTTGAGAATGGCAGTCTGTAATTTAGAGTGGGTATATCAAAGGTTATATTAGGGTGTGAGAAGATGCATGAAATTATCACATGGATGATGTCATCAGTGATGTCATCAGTGATGTCATTTGAGATGTCATCAGTGATGTCATCAGTGATGTCACTGACCATGTCATGAGTGATGTAATATGTGACGTCATCAGCAGTGCATTGTAGGGCGCGAGTTATAGTTAGCTGAACTAACTATAACGGGGAATTTCACGGGTTTTGTACGAGTGCAATGTCCAAGTAACTAAAACTGTCCCTAAAACCTATGGTTTTTTCAGTGAATTTCAAAGGTTTTTTAAATGCTAATTTGTAACTATAACGTGTCTGAAACCTATGGTTTTTTCAGTGAATTTCAAAGGTTTTTTAAATGCTAATTTGTAACTATAACGTGTGTGAAACCTATGGTTTTTTCAGTGAATTTCAAAGGTTTTTTAAATGCTAATTTCTAACTATAACGTGCCTGAAACCTACGGTTTTTTCAGTGAATTTCAAAGGTTTTGTAAATGACAATTTTTAAATGTATTAATTGTTATATTAATTTTTTTCATACTGATTTACTACATTTTTAGAAACAATTTTTTTTTACATATTTTATTTTTTAAATTACATTGTAATTACATTATACATTACATTACAAAAAATACTTTCTCAGAATGAATTACTTTAGTTTAAATACTTTGCAGATAGGCAATAGACTTTTAAGTACAGTAGTTACAGTTGTTGCAATGGGCAACACATTTTCAAACACAATGCAAGATTCAGCTCAATGTGAATTTCTAGTTAAATGCAATTAGTTACTTTATGGATTACTTTTGTAACCACAGGACTGGATCCTAGATTCAGTCCTGGTACATCTCCTGTAAACAGTTGAGTAAAAGCGTTTTGGTTACAGTCGTGATTTTTAAGGAATATTATTGTATTTTAAAAGTTGACACTTAGAAACTTTTTCTCATAGAATCACCAATGTTATCCTATGGAAGGAAATTCACTTACCAGGTAAAAACTGTTATCGTTACTTTTTCTTACTCAGTGTTGGATCCTGGATCCAGCACTGGTGCATCTCCTGTAAACAGTTGAAAGAATGCGTTTAAGTCATACAGGCGATTTTTAAGGAATATTTGTAGTTTGTGAAAATCAACACTTTGAAACTTTTTTGCTGAAAACCAGTCAATCTTAGCCTATGAAGGAAATTCAAGTTACCGGTAAGTACGGTTAAAATTACTTTTGAGGATCAGTACTGGGCTGAAAGATGCAGCACTGAGGTCTCTCCTGATAACAGGTGAGTAAATCGGAATTCGTATTTCGGCTGATTTTAGAGGAATATTTTAAAGTTCCAAAACTCCACACTTAGAAGAATTTCCAAGTGAAACCAGTCAATGTTAGCCTATGGAAGGAAATTCAAGTTACTGGTAAGTACGGTTAAAATTACTTTTCAGGACCAGTACTGGGCTGAAAGATGCAGCACTGAGGTCTCTCCTGATAACAGGTGAGTAAATCGGAATTCGTATTTCGGCTGATTTTAGAGGAATATTTTAAAGTTCCAAAACTCCACACTTAGAAGAATTTCCAAGTGAAACCAGTCAATGTTAGCCTATGGAAGGAAATTCAAGTTACTGGTAAGTACGGTTAAAATTACTTTTCAGGACCAGTACTGGGCTGAAAGATGCAGCACTGAGGTCTCTCCTGATAACAGGTGAGTAAATCAGAATTTGGATTTCGGCTGATTTTAGAGGAATATTTGTATGTTTCAAAAATCAACACTTAGAAACTTTTTCAGCAAAAAGCAGGCAATGATATCCTATGGAAGGAAATTCAAGTTACTGGTAAGTACGGTTAAAATTACTTTTGAGGATCAGTACTGGGCTGAAAGATGCAGCACTGAGGTCTCTCCTGATAACAGGTGAGTAAATCGGAATTCGTATTTCGGCTGATTTTAGAGGAATATTTTAAAGTTCCAAAACTCCACACTTAGAAGAATTTCCAAGTGAAACCAGTCAATGTTAGCCTATGAAGGAAATTCAAGTTACCGGTAAGTACGGTTAAAATTACTTTTCAGGACCAGTACTGGGCTGAAAGATGCAGCACTGAGGTCTCTCCTGATAACAGGTGAGTAAATCGGAATGCGTATTTCGGCTGATTTTAGAGGAATATTTTAAAGTTCCAAAACTCCACACTTAGAAGAATTTCCAAGTGAAACCAGTCAATGTTAGCCTATGAAGGAAATTCAAGTTACTGGTAAGTACGGTTAAAATTACTTTTCAGGACCAGTACTGGGCTGAAAGATACAGCACTGAGGTCTCTCCTTATAACAGGTGAGTAAATCGGAATTCCTATTTCGGCTGATTTTAGAGGAATATTTTAAAGTTCCAAAACTCCACACTTAGAAGAATTTCCAAGTGAAACTAGTCAATGTTAGCCTATGAAGGAAATTCAAGTTACCGGTAAGTACGGCTAAAATTACTTTTCTGGACCAGTACTGGGCTGAAAGATGCAGCACTGAGGTCTCTCCTGATAACAGGTGAGTAAATCGGAATTCGTATTTCGGCTGATTTTAGAGGAATATTTTAAAGTTCCAAAACTCCACACTTAGAAGAATTTCCAAGTGAAACCAGTCAATGTTAGCCTATGGAAGGAAATTCAAGTTACTGGTAAGTATGGTTAGAATTACTTTTCAGGACCAGTACTGGGCTGAAAGATACAGCACTGAGGTCTCTCCTGATAACAGGTGAGTAAATCGGAATTCGTATTTCGGCTGATTTTAGAGGAATATTTGCACAATGGTGAAGGGAGGGGCGGGGCCTGAGGTTACATCTGTGTAAACGCGCCCCGTGGCGCGTTTTAACTTGGGGGATTAAGTCCCCTTGAATCCTGAGGGTCCCTAGGGGCCAACTAGCCCACCAGGAACCTCCAATATGCGCCAGGGGCTGCGTTGCAGAGACGTGTAGAGAGGCCACACCCCTTTACACCTCTCTGCAACGCAGCTCTGTGGCGCTTTCTGGATGTACCTGTTGGGCTAGTTGGCCCCGAGGGACCCTCAGGATTGAAGGGGATTTAATTCCCCATCTTAAAACGCGCCTGTTTGCACACATGTCACCTGAAGCCCCGCCCCCTCCCTTCACCACTGTGCAAACGCGCCCCGTGGCGCGTTTTAAGTTGGGGGATTAAGTCCCCTTGAATCCTGAGGGTCCCCGGAGTCCAACTAGCCCACCATATACCTCCAAAAAGCGCCACAGAGCTGCGTTGCAGAGAGGTGTAAAAAGGGGTGTGGCCTCTGTACACCTCTCTGCAAGGCAGCCCCCTGGCGCATACTGGAGGTTCCTGGTGGGCTAGTTGGCCCCCAGGGACCCCCAGTATTCAAGGGGAATTGTTCCCCTCTGCAAACGCGCCAGGGGCGCGTTTGCAGAGTGGTGAAGGAAGGGGCGGGGCCTGCGGGCCCGATCGTTTTTTTTTTTGTTTTTTTTTGTCCCCTGAAGGGGGCTGTGTGGCCCCCTTCCTTTTTCTGTTTTTGGGCCCTGGGGACCCCATCCCCCAGGGCCTTACCCCTTTTTAAATTTAAAAACGGGAAGGGGGCCGCGTGGCCCCCTTCCCCGGGCCTGTATTGGCCCCGGGGACCCCATCTCCCGGGGCATGGCCTCTATTTTTATTTTTAATATTTTGAGGGGGCTGCGTGGCCCCCTCCTCTGGCCACTTTAAGGCCCGGGGACCCCATCCCCGGGCCGGCCATACCCTTTTTTTAATTTTTTTATTTTTTCTAAACTTTGGGGAGGGGGGCCGCGTGGCCCCCCTCCCGGGCCACTACTTGCCCCGGGGACCCCATCCCCCGGGGCTGGCCCGCTCGTTGGGGACTGTGGGGGACCCCAAACCCCCACAGTCCCGCCGGCTCCCCGTGTCCTACGGGAGCCGGCATTGCTTTACACATGGGGAGCAGCTAACATGCTGCTCCCCATGTGGAAAGCAATCGGCTTTGGATATTGGAAGAGAGAGCAGGTTTCCTGCTCTCTCTTCCAATATCCAAAGCAAGTTTGCAATGACAGGACGGGAGCCGCGAGGCTCCCGTCCTGTCATTGCAAACAGCAGTGTCCCGGGGGTAGGCACCCCGGGACACTGCAGGAGCCGGCCCTGGGGGGTGGCGGTCCCCAGGGCCACCACAGGCTCCAGGAGGGGGCCGCGCGGCCCCCTCCCATCGTGTGCACAGCCCCGGGAGGTGGTGGTCCTCGGGGCTCTGGGGGTCTGTAACGGACCCCCATATTTAAATGTTTAGTGCCCCGGGAGGTGGCGGTCCCGGGCGTGTGGGGGCTGGAGCCCCTCCACACAGGTTTTTCATTTAAAAAAGAAGCCCCGGGAGGTGGTGGTCCTCGGGGCTGCGGGAGGGCTCAGAGCCCTCCCGCACCATTATGCATAAAGCCCCGGGGGTGGCGGTCCCCGGGCTCTGGGGTCCGTAACGGACCCCCATATTTAAATGTTTAGTGCCCCGGGAGGTGGCGGTCCTCGGGCGTGTGGGGGCTGGAGCCCCTCCACACAGGTTTTTCATTTAAAAAAAGAAGCCCCGGGGAGGTGGTGGTCCCCGGGGCTGCGGGAGGGCTCAGAGCCCTCCCGCACCATTATGCATAAAGCCCCGGGGGGTGGCGGTCCCCGGGGCTTGGGGGGCCCTTAGAGGCCCCCACACATAAAATTAACCCCCCCCCCAGCATGCCCCCGGGACTTGGCCCACCCGGGGGCCAATTAACATCGAAGCGCGGGAGACCGCGCTTCGATTTTTTTTTTTTCGGCAGGATTCGCGCACCCTGAGCGCATCCTGCCGATTTTTTAAAAAAAAAATGCTTTTTTGCCCAGGGGGTCCTTGTGGGACCCCTGAGCAGGCCTAGGGGTTAGGGTGTTTCTACCCTGCCCCCTTTGTGCGTTTTGCGCACTTGTTTATTTTTTTTTCTCGGCGGGATACGCGCACCCTAAGCGCATCCCGCCGATTTAAAAAAAAAAAATCTTTTTCTGCCCAGGGGTCCTTGTGGGACCCCTGAGCAGACCTAGGGGTCAGGGTGTTTCTACCCTGCCCCCTTTTGCGCTTTGCGCACTTGTTTCTGTCCCTCGGTTCTACCGAGGACAAAATGGCTGCCAACACTTCCTGAATCGGAATGTTGACAGCCAGCTGACAGCCAATTAGCATGCAGCTCGTGATCGGGACGGTGCGCGCAGGGTGCGCTGAGGGTACGCGTATCCGACGCGCCCATAGATATATATGTACTTTTACTTTTGATTTTCTCAGGAACTACTGAACGGATTTACACCATTTAAGCAAAAGGCACCAGTCTGAACCAAGGACTACCTCTTTGCCAAATTTGGTGTAATTCCGTTCAGCAGTTCGGGCTGTAGCTGCGACTAAAGGTTCCTATGGAAAAATGAATGGGGAAAACGCGTTTTGGGACCCCCTTTTTCTCGGCCCCCGCTTCACGTATCACCCCGAGACTTTCAGGGTAGGAGCGGAGCGCCCCAACAAGTTGGAAACTTTCACGAAGATTCGTCAACCGGCGCCAACGTTATTTCAAATAGAATGTCGCGGATTTCCTATGGATAATAGGTTGTAACTATAACTATCTACTGGCGACCGCCAGTAGATAATATATATATATATATATATATATATATATATATATATATATATATATATATATATATATATATATATATATATATATATATATATATATATATATATGTATATATATTTATATATACATGCAAATGGGAGATCCCTGCCACACTGCTGAGCAAGAAAACGGGAACACGGACTTCACTTGATGCTGTTGGAATAGTTTAATGAGAGATTTGGATGGCAGGATGACACGTTTCGCCCACATATATAAATATATACATATATATATGATGGAGCGCGATGGTGTTCTGTAATCTGTAGGGGTGCATCATAATCACGAGTAGTCCACACCCGCATATACTCTTATGTTGTATTAACATTTGAACATTAGAAAGTGTTCGGTAATAACACATGAAAGTGTAAACGGCAGGAAAAATGTCGTGCCATGTGAAGAGACAACGTAGAATTCATGTTACAGTATTGTAATCCATAGTATTTGATGTCATTTGCCTAACAAAATTGCTTATATGTGACGTGATGTGTATGATTTAAACATGCACCATATTAAAGTTGCACATAGACATGACTAAGTTGCATATAACGTGTAGAATTTCATAAGTTGCTCACAGTTAACATGAACTTGATGTGCTTCTGTAATGGAATGAGGTATGAAATGTTCACTCATGTGTGTATTTGAAGGGCCTATGTGTTTCACTCCTATGTTGGCCGATTTCTGTAGGCCTGAATTGTATTTTCCCTGGGGGCTCTGAAAGAGGGTTGTCAGAAATTTCATGTGCACGTTGAATTTTTTCTGTTCTCACATTTCTGTTGCAGGTGGAGAAAGTCGTCTTTGTTAGTTAGAATAACGTCTTTTGTTCAGCAGAGTTAGGCTTGGGAGGATGTGATACAAATGTGCACGAACTACAGATAATTGGGAGCCGGTGTTCTTTCTCACTGAGGGAGGCCTGGGAATCAAGGTCATCGAGCCAGGAGCTGGGAGCACCGACATTGCGTGGAAAATCACCTATGGGAAGCGTCCAGCGGAATGAGGTGATCCATGGGCGTGTTCTACGTTTTAGTGTTTTGTATTAGGGCTAGTGTCCCGGGGTGGAGTCAGGAGAGGAGTTGAGGAGATCGAAGGAGAGAAGGAGCATCTTAGGACGAGCTTTGTAGCTTTTGGCTACTTGACCCACACAACGTGAGTGTGCTTCTTAGGAAGTCTTCACGTGCTAACACCTTTTTCCTGATCTTGCCTGGGAAATGCTAAGTAGGAATGTCATGATAGTGGTAGTGTAGGGACAGACTAATGCTTTTATTCATTCTCCGCAGATGAAGACCGAACTTGACGTAGGGGCAATCATTGTCTGCGTTCTGCTTCTGGAGATTGTCATTCTGTTTATGATTCATCGAATAAAGCTAGCCCATAGGTTCAGATTTGTATTAGTTCCCATGTATTTCAACAACCTTGTGATGAGGTGTTTGTACATTCAGTTGCTTTTGGCTCTGTAATAAACCCCACTAACTTGGAATCCGGAGTCTGTGATTCGTCAGAGTCATAGTTCTTGTAAATTGTGGTCCTGTCTAAATGAATTGTTTCTCCCCTCTACACTTCTCAGCAGGCAAAAAAGGTCCATCGACCGTGAGTTCCACAGTAATTTGGTAGGAAGGAACTCGGCCCTTTCAGTTGGTAGCAGAGTGACGGTTGCCTCTGCAGTGAGGGGAGAAGATAGGAATATTAGGGAAAGCTAGTCATAGAGCCCTAAAAAACCCAGAGGATGAAAGGTCAGAGGATTGAAGGCGGAGGACGACGGACTTTGGCAGAGACCGACAGAGAGAGACGGTACAGCAGGAACAGCAGTTCACAGTGGAGTGAGTATGAATAGGGATGTGTGTTAGATTGCGGTGATGGTTGATTGTGTGATGTCTTGCGGAGTTGGGTTGTGAGTCGAGTGATTGTGGTTTCAGGCCGAACGTGCGCCGTCCATGTGATATGATTTGTTTTGTTTGATGTCAGGCTCGACGAGTAGCCTAAGATACCGGGATAGATTTGTGGTGTAGAAGACACCAGAGCTGTGATTGTGGGAGTTGTGAGGAGTCATCGACAAAACCCACTGGAAAATAGGGAACGTGTGTGAGAGAGTTTGAGAGAGTCATGTGGGAAGCTAGTGCACAAGGGCGGACCACGGCGATTCGAGTGGCCAACGCAGGTCGTGGGTCACTGTGTGTGTGAGCGATTTTAAGTGAATGGATACTATCAATTAGTTATATGACTGTCCAGCCGTTCGTGGGCAGACAGTTGAGGTGACTGTCCGGTCGTTTCGTGGACAGACGGTTGCCAGTGGTGAGGCAGACAATTACTTGCGAGACTGTCCGGTCGTTTCGTGGATAGACAGTCGGTTATGTGACTGTCCGGTCGTATGGTGGACAGACAGTTACTTGTTTCTATGAATGAGGTGCGTGAATGTGTAAGGAGGAGATTGTGAAAGGGGGAGTGAACTGCTGACCTGAGTGAGGAGTGGAGTGACGTCGGAGTGTGCTGCACTGCGATAGGTCGGTTGGTGTAAAGCAGCGCTGGGATTGGTGGGTTGTCATCAGGAAGTAAGAACGACAACATCTTGTGAGCGAAAGGAGTTGGCTTAAGCATGCGATGCTTTAGGGTGTTACGTGACCTCTGTAGGGGAGATAGAGGAGTAGTAACTCGAGTGGGGGAAGAGGCACCACCCGAGGATACACCAGCACACTATATGGCTTCAAATGTAGGACTCCATGCCATAGTTTGGCTTCAAAACTGGCACAAAATTACTGAAAAGGAGGGAGAGTTGGCTTTTCCACGTTATGGGTCATTTCGATTGGATGTTTTGTACCAGTTGAGGGCAAAGATGGCTTCATTGCGACCTCCAGCCAGACCAACACAGTTTGAGGCTTTAGATGCATGGATAAGAGCAGCACATGCGAGAAAAAGGGACAGAAGCCAGGAAAGAGTGAAAAAGTCGATAAGGGCATTTCAAGATGCACGATGAGATGCATTGGCGAAAAGTTGGAGAGTAGAGACCATTGAGGGGGAAAGATTATTCCCGATGTTAGTGAAAGTAGGCGATGCCCAAAAGAGGAAGGAAGAAGAAAATGATAGTGACAGGGTGACAGCTTGTTGGAAAGGATGTTAGCAGAGCGTCCACCTCCGTATAATCCAATATCGGAGAAGGGAAGACAAGCACTTACAGAAGGGACAAGTGAATCACAGACAAGTCCTGGTGCGAGAGTTGTGGGGAAGATTTCAACAGGAACGGAGGGAATAGGAATACAGCAATTGAGAGATACAGAGATGAGTGGAGCTCATGGTGCTACAAGGTTACCGGATGCCCTTACGGTGCTGGTCACCATAGGTCCCATAGTGTCAGTGTATGATCCAGGTCAAGCAGGACACAATAGTCAACCACAGTTACCAACAGCGGGAGACAGCGTTAGTGCTGGAGGAAATTGTACAGTGAGTGGAACTGGTCCTCCTTTGCAACCTTTACAGGCTAGTACTCAATTGCCAGCTACTGCAGACTCTTCTAGAGGGCATACTGAGCCTAGAGCAGTGAGATCAGTGTTGTTAGCAGACTCACTTTCTGATTTGAGGATGTGGGAACCCCCACTTAGAGGTCCCATGGGGAGCATAGCAGAAGGAGGGATGGATCAAGAGATTTCGGGGAGTCAAGGTGTCTCACGGTCCATAGTTGAAGGGAGTCACCTAGGAAACCAGAGCAGTGAAAGTGGAGAACAAAGCAGTACATCAAGTCAGGGAACAATCAGAGTTGCCATGAGGGCCAAAGTTCTAGATGTGGTGAGGTTGAAGGCAGAGGCGGATGAAATTATAAGTGGAAATTTGCCTTTGGAAAGGATGGAACTTTATGAACAAGATGAGCTGTTGTTTGTGGCGAAGGACGTGGCCCGTAAGGCAAGGAAAACTCTTGAGAAATTGTCCGAACTAGCACAAAGATACCATGTAGATCTATCCAAAACAAAGATGTTGCAGGGAAGTCACAGGCTAAATTATAGTGATCAGGAATTGGAAGGGAAGAGAGTCATAGGATTGAAAACACACATTTGCGAATTGATTGTAGAAATACGTGCATGGAGCATGCTTGACAAGTGGGAAGAGAGGTGGTCTAAGAAGTAAAGTGTCAAAAAAGGTAAAGGTGATATGCCGCCTCCAGGAGGAGGATCAGCAGGAGTAGAGGCTTACCCATTGCAAGAGGTACCGAGTGGAGGGTATGTGCATGTTCCTTGGAGCAGGGGTGATTTGGCAGCGTTCACAAGTGATTTTCCTCGGCTGAGGGAGAAACCTGTTGAATGGTACAAGCAAGTTGATCGCTTTGTCAAAATGTCAAAGGTTTTGTGGATTGATATGAATACATTGTTTGACATTATAGTACCAAGCGATGTGTGGTCAGCTTGTAAGATCGCCGTTGAATGGCCAACATCAGAACCAGAACGAGATCCTATTACCCATGGTCCTTTATCTGTGGTTAAGAAAAAGTTTGAGCAGGTAATCACATGGTTGCAGTCAAAGATTTTGCCTCAAGATATTGATTGGGTTAAGATAGATCGGACTACCCAAGAACCCAAAGAGTCAGTTCATGCTTACTATGAGAGGCTCTTGCAAGCCTTTAAGCAGTGCAGTGGATTAGATACCTTAGATTCCAAAGACGTGGGACAGTTCATCTCCAAGTTTGTTTTAGGGTTAAGATTAGCTTCATGATCCAGCAGCACCTGATCTGTTGGCAAAACAAGTCCGTGGATGAAATCCTACAATATGCTAGATACTGTACTGATGAAGTAGACTCGAAGCATAAGAAGCTCAAGGATAGGTTGATGCTGGTCCAAATGAGGAATGCAGAGAGGATAGATCAAGCGCAGCCGAGCGGAAGAACACTGGAACGAAGACGAGGGAACGGCCGGGTAGGGGGGGAAAAACTCATCAGGTCAGGGAAGAGGCAAACCTGTAGACCCCTAGACAGGACGAAACATTGGTACTCTGAAGAAGACTACTGCATGTCATTATTGTCACAAAATCGGGCATTGGAAGCGTGAGTGCAGGTTAAATCCCGCTAATCAGGTCCAAGATGAGGAGATAGTACAGGTACCTGAGATGGTAAATACCACAGTAAGACCCAGGTCTGTACAAGGGGGAAGCTTGGGACCCCAAGTGCAAGTTCCCCAACCACAGAGAATTCCCCAAGCTAGCAAAGCGTACCAGCAGATGCCATTCATTGAGACTTTCGATGAGTTCGACCCAGACCCGTTACAATGACGGTGCCTGAGGGGGAGGAAGACTGTACCCTTGGAGCAGTCTTGGAGGTAGACCAGAGAGGACCGTATGTAGAGGCAGATGTTGACGGTCACCCCATCACCTTTCTGATTGATACTGGTGCTACCCATTCTACTGTGAGATCAGCAGTAGTCCCAAACCTACCCCTCTCAGGACAATCGATCCAAGTTGTAGGAGTTGCGAATAAAAGAATGACCAATCCATTGACAGATGAGATACCTGTGAGAATAGGAATATTTCACGATCGACACCAATTTGTAGTGTGTGATTCAAGTCTAGTCTATTTTTTGTGTCGTGATCTGTTGTGTAAATTGAACTGCACCATCTATTGTACGCCCAAAGGAGTGGAGTTGCAGACTAATGATGATGACATTGCATTCAAACTGGCGAACCAAAATCTCTGCATAGAGATGTTCCCTGTGTTAACGGTTGAGGATTTACCACTTGATTTGAGGGACTATGTCTCTCTGGAGGTATGGGATTTCACAGGGTAAGAGATAGGATTGATCAAAGGGGTTGAGCCAGTTAAGATTCAGGTCAAGCCAAATGCTTAATTCCTGAGAACGCCTCAATACAACCTGACGCCGGAAACGGTGGCAGGGATTAAGCCCGTGATTGAGTCCATGATCGAACAAGGGATTCTGAAGGAGATAATGGGGAGCCCATGTAATTCCCCTATAATGGGACTGCAAAAGCCGAGTGGAAAGTTCAGAATCGTGCAGGACCTGTGAAAGGTCAACACGATTGTAGTTCCCTGTTGTCCTGTGGTACCGAATCCAGCAATGATTCTATTCCAGATACTGTGCGAAGATGAGTGGTTCACAGTGATTGACTTGTGCTAAGCATTGTTCTCGATACCCTTGCATGAGGAAAGACAATTTTTATTCGCTTTCCGTCTGGAAGATCGTGTGTTAACGTGGTGTCATATCCCACAAGGGTATACAGAGAGTCCATCGATTTTCAATCAGATCCTGAAGAAGAATCTTGAGAGTCTCGTACTGCCACAGAATTCAGTTCTCGTGCAGTACATTGATGACCTCTTGATTGCGTCTGAAACGGAAGATGCTTGCAGGATTGATACCGTTGCACTGTTAAATCATCTAGCAGAGAATGGACACAAGGGGGCCGATTCTGATTCAGGCCGGAAATCTCTCCGACCGAGCCGGACCCGGAGAGATTTCCGACCGAATCGGACTTTGGCAGTCCGACCGAACGAGTACGATGCGCACGCATGCAATCGGACTCGAGTCGGTCGGACTCCCATTGAGTCAATGGGAGCCGGACATACAACGCGTACGCGGGCTCCCATTGACCCAATGGGTGCGAGGCGAACAAGGGTGCCCCCTACAGCGGGTACGCCTCGAAGCGACTCGCGGCGTACATGCACAGGTAGGGGGGACCCATGGGTGCGACTCGTGTGGCTACGCATACAGGGGGGTACGACACGGACCCCCAAAGTGCGGCTCCGACTGCTCTATCGAGCCGGACGGCGCGAGTCGGTCGGACTGCTCGCGGCGTGCATCGTACTTGCCCGGCCGGAGAACGTCTCCATCGCGCGGTGCGAGTCGTGTCCGTGCGAGTCGGTCGGAGCGCTTCGGACCCGCGAACAAGTCGGTCGGCGATTTCGCGAGCGCTCGCATCGTACTCGCTCGGCCGGACGCACGTACGAATCGGTCGGGAAAGAGGGCTCCGAATCGGATCCGGTTAAGCCGAATCCGATTCGGTGCCCTACCGGCCGAGATCGGAATCGGCCCCCAGGTGTCTCCAAGTAAATTACAGTACTGCCTGACTGAGGTTCAGTATTTGGGTCACCGAATTGAGAAAGGCAAGAGGAAGGTATCAATGGATCGCATTGAGGCGATCATGAATATGACTCCGCCTACCACCCAGAAGGAAGTCAGGATGTTTCTGGGAATGGTTGGGTACTGCCGTCAATGGATACCCAACTTTTAATTGAAGGCGAAGTCTTTACAGAGATTGACACACAAGGACATAAGTGATCTGGTACCATGGGATAACAACTGTTTGGTTGCCTTCTTGGAGCTAAGAGAAAGCCTTTGCCACTCTCCTGCTCTGGGAATGCCTGATTACAACAAGTCCTTCTCACTGTTTTACTGTGAGAGAGAAGGTTGCACACTGTCAGTACTAACTCAGACTCATGGAGGTGTCCGTAGACCAGTTGCCTACTTCTCAACTACCTGACCCGGTAGCTTCCACGTTGCCTGGATGTCTCAAATCCGTTGCTGCAACAGGTGTCAGCACTGAAAGATGTGAGAGCATAGTCATGGGCACCCTTTAACTGTACATGTTCCACACTCATTGAGCTCCTGATGACGAGAACAAAGACTCAGTATCTGACCAATAACAGACTCACACGCTATGAGCAAGTCATACTTGCTTCAAAGAATGTGACTCTGAAAAGATGTTCCGCATTGAATCCTGCTACCTTAATGCATTTGCCAAATGCTGATGGTGAAGATTGTGAGGACCATTACTGTCTCGATGTGACTGAACTTTGCACCAAACCGAGACCTGACATTGTCGATGAACCTCTACCTGAATCCGATGAAATCTTTTTTGTAGATGGTTCATGCCTAAGAGATAATGTGGGTCATTTGAGAGCAGCATTCACTGTGTGCACCATTTCTGGAGTTGTGGAAGCTGCTTGTTTACAGGGAGTATACTCCGCACAAGTGGCTGAGATCATTGCCCTGACACGTGCATGCTTAGTTGCTGAGCAAATCCGAGTCACCATCTACACCGATAGCCAGTACAGTTTAGGCATGGTTCATGACTTCGGACAGCTATGGTCACAGAGGGGATTTTTAACGTCATCAGTATCTCCAATCAGGAATGGGGAATATGTGAGGAAATTGCTGGAAGCCTTGCTACGTCCAAAAGAGATTGCTGTGGTTAAATGTGCCGCCCACCGGAGGGGGGATGACTTTGTCATCCTTGGGAATAGGTATGCGGATGAAGTTGCACGTTTCTGTGCTGAACAAGGGGGCATTTTCACAGGAGAATATACGGGAGAGAGCCCAGAAAGAACCAAGATCAGCATGATGTTAGCCATAGCAGATACTTGGGACGAGCTCAAGTGCCGGCAGGGAGAAGTATCAGAACAGGAGGAAGCTGGTTGGATTAAAGCAGGTTGTGAGACAAGAGATGATGGTATTTGGGTTTCATCTGATGGTCGAGCAGTGCTACCAGATGACTTATTGAGTCCTATGGCAAGACAGATTCATGGAGCAGTTCAAATTGGAAGAGATGCCATGGTGCGAGTGTTCAGGCAGACGTGGTTCAATCCACGGTTCCATGTGTTTACTGAAGCAGTGTGTCACAGATGTGTTACGTGTCAACAGATGAATGCTGGAAAGAAGACTGTGGTTGCATTGAGTCACATTGGGAGGTCAGGGGGACCCTTTAATAGGATCCAACTTGACTTCGTAGAGATGCCTAGGTGCAATGGATTGAGGTACATTCTGGTTGTGGTGTGTGTTTTCTCACGGTGGGTGGAAGCTTATCCAACAAGGAGGTATGATAGTCTCACAGTAGCAAAGTTATTGCTTAGAGAGCTTATACCATGTTTCGGATTTCCAACTTCATTGGAGTCGGACAGAGGAACGCACTTCCGTAGTGAGATCATGAGGATGCTTTGTGCCGCTTTACAAGTTGATCAGAGACTGCATTGTAGCTACAGGCCCGAGGCATCTGGAATTGTGGAGCAAATTAATGGAACTCTGAAGATGAGAATGGCAAAAGTGTGTTCATCTACGTCTTTGAAATGGCCTGATGAATTACCTTTGGTGCTGATGAGTATGCGTAATATCCCAGACAGGAGGACAGGTCTCTCACCTCATGAGATCTTGATGGGGAGGGCGATGAGCTTGCCAGCAGTGCCATCTACAGCATTGATAAACATCACAGACGGTTTGATACTTGACTATTGCAAAGGATTGGCTGACGAAGTCCATTCTGTGTCTCGCCAGGTTGAAGCTGCGACTGCCCCGACCTCGAAGGACCTGTGCCACGACTTGTGTCCGGGTGACTGGGTGCTCGTTCGCAAGCATGTGAGGAAGAGTTGCCTTGTCGCTCTTTGGAAGGGTCCCTATCAAGTGATCCTAGTGACAAATACAGCTGTGAAGTGTGGAGGCTTACCTAACTGGATACACGCCTCTCACACCCGCAGAATTTCAGAACCCTTGGCAGAAACAGCTCCTCTCTGACAACAAAATCCAGCTGTGGTTGTGAGGCCACAGGAGAGGACAAGCCAAGTTGTGAGGGTTACTGACGAAGCTGGTTGCCTACCAGAGCAAGCTGAGGGGGTAACGCTACACAAGGCCCAGGTATTGACTCTGAGGGAGATGGTAACATTGCGAGTGGTATAGAGTCAGACTCAGCTGAAGGAACTGGTGCGCAAGGTGGTCGAGTGCAGAGAAGAAGGGCAGCGCTTGCAGAGGAAACGTGGCCTGGGAGGCAAAAGAGATTAAATCTGAGATTGGCACCTGAAAGAGATCTTGCCCCTGTATCTGATACATCTGAATAAGAGTTAAGTGATGTAGAACAAACACAGGGGAGTCTGAGAAGGTAGAGAAGAGCGATGGTGCCTTGTCAGAGATTTGCTGCCCCAGAGTGTACTTATCTGGCTACTGATGCCGGGAGCAGTGGGGACTGGGAGGCTGAGGTCTTCACGAGTGGTCAGCAGGACTCCTGAACTGAAGATTGATATTGAGCTGATAGTCCCCGTACTGGAAATAGAGGGGGTGTTGACGGTGACAGTACCAAGTTCTCCAATATTGAGCAAAGTGCGAGTTTTGATCCTCCAAGACTTGTCTTTCCCAGCTTTTGGATATCAGCCATCAGCTCAGGAAAATGCAGCTGTTCGTTTTGAAATCTTGCAACGTGTCATAATTGAAATTGGTACCGAGCTTATAAGAGACTGTTGATTGAACTGTGAACTGTAAATAAGCTTGCTTTGAAAGAAGATAACTTAGGCCAGAGTGGAAGAAGAATACATTTAGGGATCTTTCCGTAGAAGAAGAAAGAGGGTTAAGGAAGTCTTTTTGAACTGTGTAAATAAAAAGAAAGAACGAACTGTGAATATATTTCCAGGACTCAAAAAAATTCCATTGAACTGGATAACAGCAATAGGAGACGGAGAAAGAGACTTTGTGCTAATCCTCTTGCTGTGCCATCAAAAAAATTGAAGATGGAGTCTGGAAATTCGAATCGTAGGTCTAAGTATGTGATAGGTACACTCATAGTAGGAGTGGTAATAGTAATAGCGGTAGTTATTTTTGTTTCTGTAAAATTTTCACATGATGCAGAAGTTGAAGGGGTGGAAGTGAAGGGAACAACCACATCTGTTACTCCTAGCACAAAAGAGGGTATCGTAGGAGCTGAAAAGGCTATGCTAGATCAGACTAGTCGCATGTTACACGTAGATTTGTCTAAAGGTGATTACACGCTGAATGCTTATGCCAAGCTGCTATATGAATACGTGAACACGATGGATGTGAGAGATTGCTATGTATGTATGCAATTGCCTGCGTCTGTGGAGGAAGGTATTTGTTATCATCATTTTCCTTTGACATATGGTATTTCATGTAGTTTATTGCTTAGCATGTTTTACGGTAAGGGACATTATGAATATTATTTCTCGAATTATGATGTGGTGCTTTCAGAAGTTCCAGCTTATAAGCACCTGAACAACTACGATTATTATAAGCAAGAAGATCGAGTGGGAAAGTATTTCATACCTACCGTCACCTTAGATACGGCTTATGCACATCGTCACAATTTGACATGTATGTTAACCGACATAGAAAATAAATTTGTAGATCAAGTAGAAGATAGACAGAGACAGTCGTCAGTTAAGACTAACAGTAGAGAAGGGAAAACTGCATGGACCAAGGAGGAATTAGCTCACAAGGCGAGAGGGAGTTCTGGTCCAATAGCTTTAGATTTCGAACAGAGAGGGAAGCTTTGCATTAGACAGGTACAAACCTTTTATGATAATATCTATGTGGGACAGAGTGTATGTGATCACATCTTCATGATTGAAGCAACTGCAAAGAAGTTCTTGCAGGAGACGGTGCAAGTGGTACCAAATGTGTATTTCGTGTGTGGGAAAAATGCCTATGTGCGATTGCCATTGAATTGGTATAGTACATGTTATGTAGCCGTCGTGTTTCTCAAGATATATCATGTTGAGGATCTAGGACCCTTGGAAAGTGGAGTCCATCATAGAAGGAAAAGAGGTACAAGTGCAGGAGAGATAGTTGGAGATGTATTTGGAGCGATGATACCAAGTCTAGGAGTGGTTCTCAATGATGTTAAAATTAGAAGGTTGTCGACTATTGTGGACAAGTTGTCAACGAATACAGCTCAGTCTTTGTTATGTTATGTTTCGTATAGAGGCCCTAATATAGACACGTTCATATATGCCGTATATGGTCATATTCGCATATGCCCTATTATGGTCATAATCGTATATACCTATTTTGGTCATAATCGTCTATGCCCTATTATAGTCATGATCTCCTATACCCTAATATAGGCATGATCTTTCACCTACATTAGTTCCCTACAGTACACAACGAGTTCTGAGGGTTGAACGTTATCTTGTCTGTGTTTAGAACACTGCAGGGTTTTTCCCGAACACAGGCCTACAATGTACTCATAAATTATGCATGAGCATTCACCAGCTACATCTCCCGCATAATATGTATGTGCAAAGTACACCCCTGACGTCTTCCTCATGTCTAACAAAGATCAATACAAACTATACTGAGGGATGAGATACTTTAGGGTATAAATACACCACATCTTGCCACGGTAGGATAGAGGGAACCGAGACTTCCATGCTGACACACTGACCAGAGACGCTGAGGCTCCTGCATGCAGTCGCTCCAGCTGACAGCGGTCTAACACAGCCCTTGCGGGGTGTCCAACTCGAGACCAGGACGGGGTCCCACACTCTCTCTATTCAGGTAATGGGGTTCGACTAAATCCTAGAAGGATTCTTGGCTCTTAGGCTTTTAGACCTAAACACATGCTAGGTACACTTAGGTACATCTAGTTAGGCATCGTAGGAGTACGCACACTTTTTATAATGCTTTTTATATTCATGTATGTATTCATGATTCTTGCAATATGGTAGAACTGTACTATCCTTTCACTTTGATCGTACTGCTGATAATATATCTCTGCTATTGTCTGCTGGTTGTTGCAGCACATATATTCTACACCAGAATAACAACTGTTCAATAAATACTTATTGAAACGCCCAGACTGTTTATTCTGTGTAGCTCTCTGAGACAAACCGAACAAGTAAGCATGAGTGACTGAGCGAAAAGTAGTACATTGTTTCCACGATTCTGAGGGATCAGGGTTCTCATGATCTAAGGTTACCAGAAACTAATCTCTCCACGATAAGAGGAGATTCTAGTGGCACTGTGAGCTAGCTAATGCAAATCAGGCTAACGTACGCGGTGGGGGTGCACAGAGCCAGTCGGTCACCAAGCCCACAGTTTATGTTATCCAAACGCGCAGGTCCTGCAGGGGTACTATAGGAACTGCACAACATGGCTCCACCAACGTTGGTTGGGTACTTATTTAACAGTAGAATCTGAATAGTTCAGTCGTGCTATTCTCAGAGAACCTACTCACAAATGCCAGAGACGTCTGGAGTGGGTGGGCACAAAACACGCTGCAGCTGAGTAGTTTGAAAATACTATTTATTGGCTGTTGGTTATTCAAGCTTGAAAGGACATAGGGTTCCTAAAAATTGTGCATAACACCTTATCCTAGTTCCCTTGGAACACTTCTTCCTCTAAACATGTCCAATACCGAGGTAATGGCAGAGAGAGTTTAACTGAATTTTTCAGAAGAAGGAGAAGATCCTGCGGATGCAATACAGAATCCACCAAAATTCAGAAGGACAGTGACCCTAAGACTATTGGAAAATGGTTTACAAGCTAGGGGTGGCGTGGTAGTTTTCGTGATTGAGGCACACGAATCAAACAAAACAGAGGTATTCTATTCATGGGTTACACTCCCAGTAGCAAATGCAGTAACAAATACATTTCACTACTATATAGAAGGAGATGCACCACGGGAATATTGTCCATTTGAGGACATAGAGATTCCACTCACTTACCAGGAACATTATTACTGGTTTAATGGCGCCTTACCCCCACGTACGAGGAAGAGTAAGGTTAGGCCCACTCGGAGGAGAAGGAGCCACATGGCCAATATTAGTGGCATACACACCACATCCTGACATTGACACAATGCCACCAGGAGACTTACTCATACAACAAAAAGATTTAATTAACTTCTACAGAAACCTGACACAATTTGTCATGAGGACTTTAACAATCCAACCTGCACCAGGTGCAGCAAATAGTACCCAGCTCAGGGTACAGGAAATAAAATTACTCCTCAAACATTACACGCGGTAATGGGCAAAATGCCCGCAAAACGCGAACAAATACCATTCTGGATAGCTCAGAAAATAACTCAGCTTGAGGCGGTATTCCTGAATACTACCACCTGTGATAAACACAGAATACTAACAATCTGCTTGCCCATGGGGATCACACCACAAGTAGAGGGCTGCACCTCTTGGGGTACAGTCTTTGCTGCCATATATACCGGAACGCATGGTATCCCGCCATTAGCAGTAGTACCTGACGTATTGAGACAGATACAAAATGAGTACGGAGCAGAGCCTGCCCTTAACTTAGGGATGAAGTTACTAGGTAACTACGAACAGGTCTCAGCCATAATACTAGCTAACATTAAGGGGGAAGCAGCTTCAGTGGCGATCCGCCAACGCCTAAGGGAGTTCAGTCCAGTAGATCAACCACACGAACTACCCAAAATAATTGAAACTGCACATGCAGAACTAGGCAGAGACAGTATAGGTGGGAAAGCATTAAAACCACAACTGGTGGGCAGTCCTGAAAAGGACACTACAAAGCAGACACCTACTTCTTCTAAAAAGAAGTGGGAAAATAAAAAACAACAAAAGTCTAAAGACAGCAGATCTCAATCCAGAGGTAGGTCTCCTCAACAGGTACTGATACACGCTCCTCTCGTTCCTTTCAGGGTTCATCAAAAAACTCCGAGAGGGAAGGACGGTCAGAACACAGACAAGAGGAGCGTACAAATCCAGAGACACGCAACACGCTGCGGACTACGCACCTAAAAAAGAAGTTAAACAAAAACCTCAGTTCAAAAAGAAGAAGGTAGCAGGTCTCAAGATCAGACATGCCCAGAATTCTGAGGACACAGCTTCTGAACGGGGAATGGGCTCTGACGATGCTAGACAGCGCGGCAGAAGTAACAATAGCTCGCCAGAACCTGAAGGAATTTCTGGTGACAGCGGAGTTGAGTGAGTATATCACGGTGGAAACACCTGATACTCGGGTAAGTGTCCCACATAAGTTACATGAGATAGCACTCCGAATGGAGGGGGACAAGCCCAGGAAAGTTAAAGGTCTATTTTGGAAATGACATCCTATTAGCAGAGCAAGACTGGCCGCCAGCATTTGTCATGGAGTGCCCTAAGGGAGAAACGGTAATTTTTCCAGCATTTTCCAACCTCGTTCCCATACATTTCAAACATGCATATGCGCAGGAGTGGGCGGTTGCCCTAGCTCCAGCATTGTACAAAAATCATGCTGGTTGAGATGAGGATTCAACCCACCACGTGATCCCGTTAAAAGTTTCCCCAAATGCTCAAAGGCAATACCCTATAAAGCAGGAAGCTAAAAAACAAGTCAGGGAGATCCTAGATCTACTAGAATACCAGGGGGTGATTGAAAATTGCACTTCACCTATGAACAATCCTTTGTTTCCCGTAATGAAACCTGACAACACATATCGTTTAGTTCTGGATTACAGACATTTAAACACTTGCACAAAGACATTTGCAGTTCAAAATGCACACAGTGCCGCATTAATGAATAACATTGTGCGGAAAAAATACAAAACAACACTTGATATCTCAAATGGATTTTTCTGCCAAAATATAGCGCCTGAAAGCAGGTATTTGACCGCATTCTCAGCGCTAGGGTCCCAACGGCAATTTTGTCGACTCGCCGAAGGGTATAAGAATAGCCCGGAGTTGTTTTCAGCAAGGGTAACAGAGTTACTCCAAAATTTGGATGAAGAAGCATTGTCCTATGTGGATGATATTTATCTGACGGACGATGACTTACAGAGGCACTTGACCAGGGTGAGCACCATTATTATGGGATTCGCCTCTGAGGGCTATAAATTTAATTTCAAGAAATCAAAAATTGCCCATCTCAATGTCCTGTTCTTAGTGTATGATCTGTCAAGTGAAGGAAAAAGCCTAGCAGCTAACTTTTTAGAAAAGTGTGAGCTGCTCCAACCTCCAAAATCATTAAAGAATTTACAATCAATTCTGGGATTCCTAAATTTTGGTTGAACATACATTTTGGATTACGCAGAAAGAGTAAAACCTTTCTACGACTTAATAAAACCTGATTTTTCAGTCAGACAATGGACACAGGAACATACAAATATCCTACGTTCACTACAGGAAGACATGATAGCTTCAAAACACTTACAGACACGCGTAAACGTACGCAACTTAGTGATCCGAGTAATAGCGGGTCAATGCGGGTACACTTATTTAACTTTCAATGAAGGCGAAACGGTACCAATTGCATACAAATCACACCTGTACACAAACGAAGAGATACGTTTCACTTCAACAGAAAAAATCCTGACAGCAGTTCAGACCGCTGTAGCAAGAGAAAGAGCTCTGGCTCAGGGAAAGCGCATAATAGTCGTGACCCCAGTACCAGCCTTAGAGGCTGTTACAAAGGCTAGCATTCCAAATGCGAAAGCCTTACATCCCAGATGGATACAATGGGCTAATTCTCTTACTGCAACGGATGTTGAATACAGATTTGATCCAAGTTTAAAAACACAAGCATTTCTGCAATACGAACAAGAATATCCTCTACCAAATGAGATTTTGCCTCTAGATCAGTATGAATATATTATTTACACTGACGGATCTGCTCAACCAGCCATAGGGAGTAAGCAAGCTTACAGCGCAGCGTGTGCAATCGTTAAAGGTCGCATGCGCGATGGAAAGTTCCATCCAAGTTGTACTAAAACGCAATCTCTAGGAGACTGCACAGCTCAGTTGGCAGAATTAAAAGCACTAATACTGGCACTGGTAAATACGGTATACGAATTCCCCACACTAATTGTGTGTGATTCCTTTTACTGTGTACAGTCGTACAATGAATATTTACATCATTGGGAACAAAACGGGTTTAAAGACGCGAAAGGTGGCACAATTAAGCATAAAATGCTATGGGAACAGGTAGTGGAGTTGAGAAACTAACTAGCAAGGGCTCACGTGATACATACACTGAGTCATCAACGTGATGGCGTTCACGTTGAAGGGAATTCATTGGCTGATGAAGCCGCAAAGAAGGCTGTACGCACAGCGTCCGTAGCTGCAATCACTCGTTCAAAAACGAGAATAGACGGCGAGATTTTGGTAGCTGTCAATGCGTCACGCAAAGGCAGCACAGCAGTACCTAAAACATTTCCACTCAAATACTCCTACAAGTTAGATGCAAAAAACATTCCATATGCTCAGATTCCTGGAGTGGGGGATAGAGTAATACCAAATATGGATCGTAGGGAAGGCTTAATTCTAGCAGCACACGAGGGTTTGGGTTCTGCGCATACAGGCGTTACAGCGACTATTTCTTTACTGAAACAGCGCAACTGGTGGCCAGGGTTAACAAAGCAGACCAAACACTATGTCTTAAAGTGCGACATCTGCCAGCAGATGAAAGGCTCCACCGTAGCACGCCCAGCGCAGACACCATTACTAAAATCAGACAAACCCCTTGCATGTGTGTATTTAGACCACTGCGGACCCCTACAATCTGATGGGGCCAAGAAATATATCATGGTTGCAGTGGATTCCTGCTCTAGATTCCTATGGGTCGGGCCTAAGCGCTCGGCTGATGCTCGAACTGTTATAAAAGATTTGCGAGTCTTTATCGGCACATAAGCAGTTGGCACGTTACATTCTGACCGTGGCCCGGCGTTTAGCTCTCGGGCTTACAAAGAGGCCATGGAAGGAATGGGAGTAGCATTGCGGTACTCCTCTCCGTACCATCCTGAGGGTAATTTGGTTGTGGAGAGGAAACACTGTGACTTAAAGCAATCTTTAACAGCTAGGGTGTTAGGCAAGGGCGGTAGTTGGGTCAGTCACCTTTATGGGGTCTAAAGAGCAATTAACAACCAGCCAAGAAGCTCTCTCCTTACGAGGTCCTATTTGGGACCAGAATGTGGGTACCTGATCTTGATTGTGGAGGCACAGTGGCGGATGAAAAACCATTTGATATCCATGACCGTTTGGCTGTTTTACAGGATCTAAATGAATCCAGGACACAACAAAGCAACGTCCACTTAAAACAGACCGCCACTGAGGAAGTCAAGGCAGTAACGGCAAGACCTGTCTGGATCCCAAAAGTCGGGGATCTGGTCAGAGAAAAGATTGCAGACAAGAAAGAATTTGGGCTATCCTACAGAACAGCTGTACCGGTCCTAGCAATCCAAGGCACAAGAACTGTACTTCTGCCGCCTCTTTCCGGGAAAAAGGAGAAAAGATTTGTCTCAATCGACTTAATCAAACCACACTATGTGGGCGATACTAAACAGTAGGACTCGTGGACTCCACAGTAGCAGACGCCCTCCTCTCGCTACAATCCAAGAAGTTCAAACAGAAAGACTCATCACGTTTGAAGAGCCACCTGTACGGAATGAAGGACTAAGCAACAATGCTATGGAACTCGTTCCACTTCAACAAGAAGTTCGACTTCAAAAAGAAAATCAACTTAACAACCAAGTTGCAATAAGACCGACTACAGACGTCTTCGTCAACATCCCTCGTCAAGAGCAAAATCCAATTTCAACAAATCCCGATGCAATTCCAACAATTGATCGAACTGCTTCTGGCTATTTCATGAACTTTGATACGTTTTCACTGGATCCAAGTGAGCCGGAAATGACGCCAGCCAAAAAATCACACAAACAGACACTCATTGACTTTTTGCACTTTTTTAGAAAGACTTACCTGGTGTCACCTTGGATAGAGCTATGGTATATCACTGGGATACTATTTTTTCTTTTCTGGCTAGGTTTAATTATAACTTTTAGTATGCTTATTAATGGACGATATCTCCAGCAGAGCTCTACAGCCCAAAGAGTCAATTTGATTTTAAAACCACATCAGTCTTCACATCGTGAACCAAGAGACTTGTCTTCAGTGAACATCACAGCAGTTCCTATACCGGACGGTATAGTATGGGACAAGATTGATTTCGATATATTCGGTCCGACTGAACTTTTAAAGCTTAAACATGTATTTAAAATTTCTTTAAGTGATATCATTACCTCCAGTACATTGTCTGATGATTGGGACACTGAAACTGTGAATAATATGATGTCTGATTTGGAAAAAACTGCAGCATTTCCGAACAATGAAATTTTAGAAGGTACTTCAGACTATGATACATTGTACTGTTACCAACATTATGGTCATCATTTCTTGCACAAATCTATAACACCTAGAAATGTATTTGAATACCACCAGTGGGAACACTGCCCAACACCTCCAAAAGGTAGTTCGCAAACTTTTGCACAGAAATTCACATACTTTTCAGGGTTTAATACATCTGACCCGAAGTCATTTTATTACAAAGTGGCAACAAAATCAGCACAGAAAATTATGTTGACTAACACCAAACAGATTTACTCTGCTTCCTTTATGGCCCAGTTGTCTACACAGGGTTTCGACCTATGGAACGACACTATAGATTGAAAATCGATCTGGGGTTCTAGGGACTGGCAGGTCCAGGGAACAGAAGCGCTTTTTAGAGCATGCCTCATTCCACAGCAGATGATATTTCTAAATGAAACGGTGCAACAGACATCCTGTCTTGGACTAGCCAAGAACAAGGAAATGAACACACCGGGGTTTCCAGCACCATCACAGATGGGTGGGGGGCAGAATTCAACTACACATGGGGTAGGATTAGATGACATTCTCCAGTACAACAGGTCAGATCCCAATTGGACAGAATGGCTGATTTGGCCAATTGACACAAACACATGTCAACAGAGAATCCTAGGTATAGCCGAGGGGTTTAGTATCAGTAGGCCAGATTCACGCTATGTACAGAGACAACACCCAAGGGTAGTGACATCCTATAGTGTTGGGAAGTTGTGCCTTGATTGGCTAGAAACCTCAACACTCACAGAAGTAAAACATCACTTGACCTTACTCACACCTGATGTAGACCTTAGGGATTTTTTACAAGGCCCAAGGAAAACACGTCAGAAACGTTTCATATATGCTGGCATTTATGCCTACTATAATGAAAACTGGAAAATATCCCAACAGGAGGCCGCAGAAAGAATACGGGAAATAGACCGTATTAACCTAGAGAAGGCATTAGCTGTAGTGGATAATGAGTTAACAACTTTGACCTCCTGGATTTACTCCTTAGGCAGCATTGTATCTTCGGCAATTGACGTATTAGAACAAGACTTGGCCTTGTTGCAACACGGGCAATCTCAGTTGCGTTCTATTATAATGTTAAGCTGGACGCTGCAATCTTTGCGTGCAGGCTACTTGCCCTGGCGTTTCATAAACACCACGTCTCTGTTTTCAGGATACAATATAACTGATAAACAGACAGAAATGGCACAGAGGGGGAGCCAAATATTGAGTATTGAGAAACTGGAAAGGTTACCATTCACTGTAGCCGAATCACCATCAACTGAATGGCTAATTCATGGCCAAATCACTCTGCCGGTCACTACGTTTCAGTTTCAATATTGCCTTGAGCAAAGGCAGGCAGGCAAATATGGAAAAATGGGTACGGGTTACATTAAGGAATCTTGGGAGTTCCCATATAGATATCGATGCCGGAGCGAGGATCGAGAAGTGTTTCTGAGTGGTACAAACTGCAAGAACGCTTTAAGCGGTTCTCTCATGTGTCAGGATAATTCTCTGCACGGAGCATGTAGTGGTTCGGTAGCGAATCTATCTTGTCACATGTCAGGGACCCCAGCGGCCATGATCATGCCGGTTTTCCACCTGCTCTCGAATGGGAGTTACTTGATGCTAAACGATCAAGGTTGCTGTGGGATGCTTCCGGGTGTTGCCTATCTGGTCACTGTTAACTCCAGGCTTACTTGCTGTATGCAAGTATTGTTTCCGCCACTGAACACAGTCAGGGAGGTGCCGTTATGGCCTTTGTTGAATGTTTCCTTCATACAATTTGATACTTTGAGCAGACTGAAAGCCATGCGTTTACAGCAACCCGTGCCCTTAACCTCCGCTCGAGAAACCTTTGAACTTCAAGTCGCAAGGACCTCGACTGAGATACAGGCGTTTATACGTACGAACTGCCCCTTTCATTTCGCAGAAATGGTGGGTCGTATCTTTAACATGTCTGATACGAGCAGTATTGTACACCTATTTAAGACTAACCCTGGGCGTAGTACTATGCTACGCTCGCGGAGCGTGCATAGTTTGCGCTACTACGCACTATGCGAAGTGCACGTAGCACAGTGCAAAAACACGTAGCGTAGCGCAGCGGGCATTTTTTGCTTGCTCACGGTCCTCAACGTCAAGTTGGCGACCGCGAGCGAGATCAACATCCCGGCGAGACTTTTTCGTCATTCGCGATCAGCAACATCAAGTTGCCGATCGCGAGCGTGGAAAATAAACCTCCCGGCGAGATTCTCAACGCGGGGAGGTCAGGTTTCTCATTGCGAGTGGGCGCGTATGCTCGCGACCGCTCGCGATGAGAAACTACCAGTCTGTGTTGAGAAAGCTGCGGCTCGAGTACAAATCTACTCGAGCGGCAGAAAACGACCGCTTGCACTGTGCAAGATGCCGTTTGCAATGATTGCACAGTGCGGACAAGCATCTGGCACTGTGCAATCAGTGCGAACAGCATTTCCCTACCGCACTACGCAGTTCGCGTAGCTACGCGTAGCGTGCGTAGTGCAAAGTGCACTTTGCGTAGCTACACGTAGCGCTACTACGCGAACTATGCCCAGGGTTATTTAAGACCATAGGGTCAGGACTATTAAGCACCTTTCAGACAGTCCTCGGAGTAATCCCAAATTTTATACACTCCGTATTGGGAAGCGTGTTTGGAGGTCTCCCGCTTATCCTGTTCCTAATTGCAGGAGTCCTGATTGTAATCTTACTGCTATGCAATGGACGGCCCAATTTCCGAGGAAATGGCGAACATACTCATGGAGCGGAAGTACCGTGAATGCATGGTGCAGCTTCTGGGTATACCTTGCCTAAGAGAACTGAACGCCTCTTGGTTTCTATCGTTTAGACCAGTCTGGGTGGACTGCATCTTACCTGTTCTTCGATGCCTGTTTTGCGGAGAAGAATGCACGTTGGATCTCTGTCTAACGTTTCCATCAGATACGCCTCCGGACATGGATGCTATACTGGACCCCCTAAAGGCTCATGCTCTGCGTTGTCCCCTGCGTCTTCCAATTCTGATGAACGCATTCCTTGAGAATCCACAGGTGCCGTTTGCTCCTGCTGGGTTAGGTGGCTCCTCCACAGGCACTCAGGTAACAACTGCTGCACAAGCTGCAGCAGCACTGACTGTTGGCAGTGCTGAATTCCATCTGTGTGCGATTGACGTTCTCTGTGAGGCGTTGGATTTGTCGTCTGCAGTAGCTAACACCGATAATGCTGTATCTCCCACCCAGGACACTTAATCTGGAATTGGCTCATCGCGTCCTGGGAAAGAATTCGGCTTCTCCACTTTGTTTCATAAATAAACAAACTAAATTTGGAACATTTCCTAAATTGACACTTTCACTTGAGAAAGAATGGCCTTCTTCTGCTTGTGGTAATGAAACTTTTATGAGTGAGACAGAATTGACTTTTTCAGGTGGCAACTAAAGAATAGCTAATTTGTAACATTTTTTATCATTTTTAAATGTCTTTTTAAAACCATGTTTTTAGCTGCTTTTAAGAAAAATTTTAAATTGTCCAGATTTTAAGTATGGTCATTGTCATCCAATTCGAAAGTGGAGTGGGTGTTATGTTTCGTATAGAGGCCCTAATATAGACGCGTTCATATATGCCATATATGGTCATATTCGCATATTCCCTATTATGGTCATAATCGTATATGCCCTATTTTGGTCATAATCGTCTTTGCCCTATTATAGTCATGATCTCCTATGCCCTAATATAGGCATGATCTTTCACCTACATTAGTTCCCTACAGTACACAACGAGCTCTGAGGGTTGAACGTTATCTAGTCTGTGGTTAGAACACTGCAGGGTTTTTCCCGAACACAGGACTACAATGTACTCATAAATTATGCATGAGCATTCACCAGCTACATCTCCCGCATAATATGTATGTACAAAGTTCACCCCTGACGTCTTCCTCATGTCTAACAAAGACCAATACAAACTATACTGAGGGACGAGATACTTTAGGGTATAAATACACCACATCTTGCCACGGTAAGATAGAAGGAACCAAGACTTCCATGCTGACACACTGACCAGAGACGCTGAGGCTCCTGCATGCAGTCGCTCCAGCTGACAGCGGTCTAACACAGCCCTTGCAGGGTGTCCAACTCGAGACCAGGACGGGGTCCCACACTCTCTCTATTCAGGTAATGGGGTTCGACTAAATCCTAGAAGGATTCTTGGCTCTTAGGCTTTTAGACCTAAACACATGCTAGGTACACTTAGGTACATCTAGTTAGGCATCGTAGGAGTACGCGCACTTTTTATAATGCTTTTTATATTCATGTATGTATTCATGATTCTTGCAATATGGTAGAACTGTACTATCCTTTCACTTTGATCGTACTGCTGATAATATATCTCTGCTATTGTCTGCTGGTTGTTGAAGCACATATATTCTACACCAGAATAACAACTGTTCAATAAATACTTATTGAAACGCCCAGACTGTTTATTCTGTGTAACTCTCTGATTCAAACCGAACAAGTAAGCACGAGTGACTGAGCGAAAAGTAGTACATTGTTTCCACGATTCTGAGGGATCAGTGTTGTCATGATCTAAGGTTGCCAGAAACTAATCTCTCCCCGATAAGAGGAGATTCTAGTGGCACTGTGAGCTAGCTAATGCAAATCAGGCTAACATATGCGGTGGGGGTGCACAGAGCCAGTCGGTCACCAAGCCCACAGTTTATGTTATCCAAACGTGCAGGTCCTGCAGGGGTACTATAGGAACTACACGACAGTTACTTGTAGAAAGAGAGATGGTGTCGATAAGAGCTATGGTGATGCAAAATCATCTTGCTTCAGATGTTTTGCTAGCGAAAGAAGGTGGAGTCTGTAAGATGTTGAGGGTTCAACAGTGCTGTACCTATATACCTGACAACAGCAAAGATCCGAGAAAGTTTATAAGTAACATCACTGAGATTCATAGTGAGATACATGATTTGGCAACAGAGGTTGTTTGGGACAAGGTTGGGAAAGGTTTCCAGAAGGTAGGAAGTTGGTTTGCAAACCTTGGAAAGGGAATACTTGGTTATATCTTAAAGCCCACTATCATAGTTGTGGTTTGTGTGATTGTATTGTTGGGATTTGTGAAGGCCTACAAATGGCACAAGGCAGGACAAGTTGAGAGATCTCTGTGGGAGTGAGAAAGGATAATGGAGAGACTGCAGGACAGTCCCTATGAGAATATCAAGAGCCTAGAGAAGTTCCGACAGGGAAGACAGGCTTCAACTTCTGTTTAGGTCGGTTCTTTTTCCAGAGAGTTGTGAATTGTTGTGATGATACTTGTCATCAGAGGAGGGGACTGATGGAGTGCGATGGTGTTCTGTAATTTGTAGGGGTGCATCATAATCACGAGTAGTCCGCAACCGCATATACTCTTATGTTGTATTAACATTTGACCATTAGAAAGTGTTCAGTAATAACACATGAAAGTGTAAACGGCAGGGAAAATGTCATGCCATGTGAAGAGACAACGTAGAATTCATGTTATAGTATTGTAATCCATAGTACTTGACGTCATTTGCCTAACAAAATTGCTTATATGTGACGTGATGTGTAGGATTTAAACGTGCACCATATTAAAGTTGCACATAGACGTGACTAAGTTGCATATAAGATGTAGAATTTCATAAGTTGCTCGCAGTTAACATGAACTTGATGTGCTTCTGTAATGTAATGAGGTATAAAGGCCTAAATGAAATGTTCACTTATGTGTGTATTTGAAGGGCCTATGTGTTTCACTCTTATGTCGGCAGATTTCTGTAGGCCTGAATTGTATTTTCCCTGGGGGCTCTGAAAGAGGGTTGTCTGAAATTTCATGTGCACGTTAAATTTGTTCTGTTCTCACATTTTGGTTGCAGGTGGAGAAAGTAGTCTTTGTTAGTTAGAATAACGTCTTTTGTTTAGGAGAGTTAGGCTTGGGAGGATGTGATACAAATGCGCACGAACCACAGATAATTGTGAGCTGGCGTTCTTTCTCACTGAGGGAGGCCTGGAATCAAGGTCATCGAGCCAGTAGCTGGAAGCACTGACATCGCGTGAAAAATCCCCTATGGGAAGTATCCAGCGGAATGAGGTGATCTGTGGGCGTGTTCTACGTTTTTGTGTTTTGTATTAGGGATAGCTTTCCCGGGGTGGAGTCAGGAGTGGAGGTGAGGAGATTGAAGGAGAGAAGGAGCATCTTAGAACGAGCTCTGTAGCTTTTGGCTACTTGACCCATACAACGTGAGTGTGCTTCTTAGGAAGTCTTCACGTGCTGGCACCTTTTTCCTGATCTTGCCTGGGAAATGCTAAGTAGGGATGTCATGATAGTGGTAGTGTAGGGACAGACTAATGCTTTTATTCATTATCCGCAGATGAAGACCGAACTTGACGTGGGGGCAATCATTGCCTGCGTTCTGCTTCTGGAGATTGTCATTCTGTTTATGATTGATCAAATAAAGCTAGCCCGTAGGTTCAGATTTGTATTAGTTCCCATGTATTTCTACAACCTCGTGATGAGGTGTGTGTACATTCAGTTGTTTTTGGCTCTGTAATAAACCCCACTAACTTGGAATCCAGAGTCTGTGATTCTTCAGTCATAGTTCTTATAAATTGTGATCCTGTCTAAATGAATTGTTTCTCCCCTCTACACTTCACATCAGGCAAAAAAGGTCCATCAGCCGTGAGTTCCACAGTAATTTGGTAGGAAGGAACTCGGCCCTTTCATATACATAAATACATATGAGTGTGTGTGTGTGTGCGTGTGTGTGTGGGTGTGTTCTTCGCAATAACACTCTCTTTAAAATCAGAGAGTTCTTCAACAAACTGGTCTGCAGAGCTGGACTTAATCACCAGTAAACTTGGTAAAGGGCTCCCTTAGAACTGCACCTATTTCTCTCTCTCTGGGTCCTGGTCCTTGCAGACTTCCATCGCACTTTTCCACAATTCATGCTTATTTCAGGCAGTTGACCAGAAAGATATGCTACAATATCCATGTGGACTTGATCCTCTGCACACATCTCTTTCATTTATGGAAAAATCTCTTCTTCTTCTTCTTCTACTTCTTCTTCTTCTTCTGATTAATATTATTATTATTGGCATTTATAGGGTGCTTATTGCAGCCAATCTGCTTGTAAGTGCCAATAGCGTAGCAAGGATGGCCTGGACTCTAGCCCTTTGGGTGCTGTTGGTGTAGTAAAATACAGCAATTATCAGGGTTTTAATGGGCCCTACAGGACTTTGGGCCCTGGTGCCATTGCACCTGCTGCACCAATGGTAGCTATGCCCCTGTTAAGTGCCAGTTATTTGTTGAAAGAGGCCTCAAAAGAGTTTTTGCTTCAGTTTTACCAGGTCTGCTTCCTGTGTAATGAAATTTGGCAGAATGTTTCACTATCAGACCCCAACATATCCTATTCTGTGACCACCGACCTTGGTTTGCACTCAATTTGGCTTAGTGAATATATATATATATATATATATATATATATATATATATATATATATATATATATATATATATATATATATATATATATATATATATATATATATGTATATATATATATATACACATATATAAATATATACACATATACATAAATACACGTGTGTGTGTGTGTGTGTACAATTAATCATGACTATGAATTGAACAAGTTGGGACATATGAACATATTGATGCCCTGAAGAAGTTCTCTTCCGAATGAAACATGTTGGCTATGGCAATATTGCTTTTTAAGGAGATTTTCTATTAAAGAAGACAAAAGAAACCAATCAACTATTATTATTGTGTGACGCTTCTGAACATTGGCCTTATACAGACTGCTTTCTGATTAATTTTGTACCGTTCTTTCTGCCCCCTCAGCAGCACCTTTTGCAGCCAGTGCTGCTCAGGATGTGCACTCATTGATTACTGTGGGGACAAACTTGGATGTGCTGTTGCATGTTTGCCTTAGCTGCTTTGCAATTTGTTTGGTACTTTGCACGATTGTAGATGTTACCTCCAGAAGTGCAAGTCATTCACTTTACCCCTGATGAACCACTTGGATAGATACATCTAGACGACAGTGCCCCTGACCATCAAGAGTATTGCCCGGAAAAAAGTGATGATAAGAAAATATTTCTCTTTTCCACAAGCAACAGTCGAGAGACTAAAGACCACCATCACCTCTTAATGTGAGATATCATTTCAAGGGGAGAAAGTTGTGTTCTCATCGTCACAGGAGCTTCAGTTAATGTCATTGTTTGAGTTCAGTATAACGTACTTCAGCCCAGCCCCCTCCTCCAATCACAAATCTTCGCAGATGGTAGTCCCAACCCCCACCCTTTCACTAGTGATTTTGTCACAATCATCCAGCACAGGAAGAACACCCTGAAGACCAGATTCTTTGTTGTTGATGAAGGAATAGGCACCCTCATTAGCTGCACCACTGCTGAAACTCTGGGCCTGATCTTGTTTGCTTGTTGTGTCAACACATAAGAAATTGATGCCGACATCCACAAGCTCATCGACATCACCATGAGACCTGTCACTCTCCAACATGGAAGTTTCCCATTTCACTTCCAGAGAAAGTAGAGGCTGAGTTTAAAATAGCTACAAGACATGGGAGTAATTCAGAAAGTGAGCAGACCCATGCCGTAGGTCTCACATGTGATAGCAGCCAGATGCCATCAGGATCACCATTGACAAGAGACTACCCAGTGCATCAATCAAACTGGAGAGGGAACATCACGCCCACCATTGACGACATCCTGGGAAATTTGGAAAAGCGCAAGGTGGTTTTCTAAGCTAGACTTGAATGCTGGGTATCACCAGCTGTTGCTTGATGAAGGTAGCCATTACGTTACCACTTTTTCTGCCCATGTTGGACTCCAGTGATACAAAAGGTTCTGCTTCATAGTGTCACCAGCTGCTGAAGTCTTACAGGATGCAGTAACAGAAACCCTGAATGGTCTTGTAAGTGTTATGAACCTGAGTGACAACATCCTCATTTATGCACAAATGCTAACTGAGCACAACAAGCAGCTTCATGACACCCTTGAGAGACTGAGAGAAGCTTGACTCTACACATTTTGAACTTGCCGACCATGCCACAACCGCTCCACAACATCACCAAGTCAGTGTGTGTGTATAGAAATGACAGCTGGAATGTGAGTAAACATTCACTACCATCAAGATAGCAATGCTGAAAGACACCATCATTCATTACTTTGATACACAAGCAAAGAAAGAGGTAACTGTAGACCCCAGCACTGCCGGCCTAGGAACAACCCTGTCCCAGAAACATCAGCGATAACAATGGGGACCCTAGGGCATTCACTATTAGGGTCCTCACTGATCCTGAGGAAAAGATACTCTCAAATAGAATGTAGGTCCTGGCAATTCAGTGGGCATGTAATCACTTTAACTTGCATCTTTTTGGGAGGGATTTTACAGTTTTCACAGATCACAAATCTTTGGTGCCTTTGTTCAGAGAAGTGACACAATTTCCCCCACTAAGAATTGAGAAGTTGTCACTCCAGCTACAACGGTACTCCTTTGAGGTGAAGTACAGACCCGTTTCAGACAATCCTGCAGATTACATCTCTTGGTATCCAGAACAGGATGCCCAGGGGGACTAACATTTTGCTGAGGCCATAGAATCTGGTGTCGCAGGAAGACTGGCCAAATGTTCTATTCCTAGTGGAGACTAATCAGGCTGCAAGTACTAACTTGTGCTTGCAACTTGAAAAAACAACATTGAGGGATAACATCGGGAAAAATTCCTCCCTGGACACGCTAAAAGAGACGAAGCCACCCACACGCACGGTCTGACACATGGCAAGCCAGCCTCATCGGAGAGGCAAACTTTCAGGGGGTGGAAAATACTAATTTTCAAAGTTCTTCAGAATTGTACAATTGTCCTTGCCCATCAAAGTCACCGATTGCAAAGGAAAGATCAGAGGAAGGTCATGTAGGTCAGATAAATGATAGACATTTATTTTACAATTTTTTGTATAGTATTCAGGTGCTCACATACATTTAGGTGAAAGGAAGCGTGACATGCAGGGTGATAGTGAGGTTTAAAAGGCATCGCATTGACAACAGTATAATGAGCTCCACAGTTATTTTACAAGGAGTAATAGGAGTTCATGTTGTATGGTGGTCGACGGCGTTTCGAACCCAATAAGTGGGGTTCATCTTCAGGACAAGGGTGAGCAAGCTGAATTAGAAGAAAGGAAAATCATCCTAGGCCCATTCGTCTGTTAATGATGTGGGCAGCTGGTACTGATTTTTAAAATGGGCTGAAGGCGTGAATTAATGGCGCCAAAGAACTGAGTGGGAATGTCTGTCCAGGACTCGTGTTTGCTTATTTGGAGGGAACCCGGGATGGAAAGGCAGCCGGCCGGGATGATTGGTTTTGTATTTTTTAGAAAACGAACTGCAGGGCCTTTAAATGGGAGCCTGGAGCTGTGCAGACGGGAGCGTCCTGCTTCTGCCTTTGCTGGCATTCGATGCCAATCATCCCGGCCGGCTGCCTTTCCATCCCGGGTTCCCTCCAAATAAGCAAACACGAGTCCTGGACAGACATTCCCACTCAGTTCTTTGGCGCCATTAATTCACGCCTTCAGCCCATTTTAAAAATCAGTACCAGCTGCCCACATCATTAACAGACGAATGGGCCTAGGATGATTTTCCTTTCTTCTAATTCAGCTTGCTCACCCTTGTCCTGAAGATGAACCCCACTTATTGGGTTCGAAACGCCGTCGACCACCATACAACATGAACTCCTATTACTCCTTGTAAAATAACTGTGGAGCTCATTATACTGTTGTCAATGCTTTGCCTTTTTAAACCTCACTATCACCCTGCATGTCACGCTTCCTTTCACCTAAATGTATGTGAGCACCTGAATACTATACAAAAAATTGTAAAATAAATGTCTATCATTTATCTGACCTACATGACCTTCCTCTGATCTTTCCTTTGCTCCCTCATGAATTAATTTCAAAATCTTAGAACCAAGTGTTCCCTGCTGGGTCACTTTCTCGCTTTGGACCATTTAGGCCACACCTGAACCACTGTTTCCTAGATATCTCGCCACCCCAGGTTCACATATTGGGGTACCCTTGTCTTCTCTCAAAAAACCCATCAAAGTCACCGAAGCATAGCCGAAACAAAAGCCTGTTTGCCAGAGGTGGTGTGGTTGTCACTGATGCATAAGCTCACAGTGACATCATTCATAAACTGTTTCCTTTTCCAAGCCACCGACAGTCGGAATGCAACTTCTCCCATCAATATAGAAGGAGCCTGTGCTGTACTATGGACACGAGTTATGGTGATTTGTGCAGCTTACCTGATGGACAACAGCTTCTTGTTGTTATGGATGCTTGTTCAAAACATCCTTGGACTGAAATTTGTAGACTCCACGGAATTTATTCACATAGATGAAAAATCGAGAAAATCTTCACAGCCCACCGTTTACCTGTACATCTCAAAACGGATAATTACCTAAGATTCCCTCATATGAGAAAAAGGCCACCGTACAAACTACTCTAGCCTCTCACGCCAAGAGGACATGGCTTGACCTCAGAGAAAACACATTTGGGGGTTATTTACAAGCCCCTTGCGCCGTGGATATGTCACTTTTTCCCACATAAAAAGTGATGCACTACAGGCGCAAGGGGCTTGTAAATAAGCCACAGAGACAAAGAAACTTTCAGTCATATGTACAGGGAAATGGCGCGGCGCTGCTGCTAATTTCGCAGTGCACTACACCATTTCCAAAACGCAGGGCTGCGCCGTATTTACAAGAATACGGCGCACCCCTGTGTCTTCCTTAGCGCAGGTGCTAAGAATAGCTGCCTAGCGCCAACACAGACACCATTGCGCAATAGTACAAGGGTGCCTGCGTTGCAGGGATGATTGTTTATGTGCAGGAAGGGACACATTCATGCACAAAAACAATCATTAATGGTGATTTGCTCTTTCTATGTGTGCTGCAGCACACAGAAAAAGCAAAAACAAGGAGAAATAAAAGTATTTCTCCTCGTTGCGCCAATCTGATGCCTGCTTTTGCTAAATCTGGGGCAGCGTCAAAAAGCAATGGGTGTTGCGGTGGAATGCCTACAGCAACACCCATTGCACGCCCCTTTCACGCAGATACCAGCGTGAAAGTGTACCATATTTACAAAGTGGCGTTAAGTCACTTTTTGTGGATTCACGCCACTTTATAAATATGGAGCAGGTCATTGTGCCGCCGGAACGTCTGTAAAAGTGACGTTCCGGTGGCGCAATCACCTTGTACATATGCTCCTTAGAGCGTTATTGAAAAGTGTTTGTATGTTTATTTGTGTTCAATATAGAGTTGGTAAAAATGTAAGGGCATATTTACAAGGGCATTGCGCCACAGAAGCATCACTTTTAACGATGCTCCAGTGGCGCAATGCCCTGCTCCATATTCACAAAGCAGCGTTAAGCCACTTCGCGTGGCTTCACGCCGTTTTGTAAATATCGTACCCTTTCAAGCAGGCATCTGCGCGAAAGGGGCGTGCAATGGGTGTTACTGTGGGCGTTCCACCGCAACACCCATTGCTTTTTGATGCTGTAGCAGATTTACAAGAATGTGTAAACCTGAGGCAGCGCCAAAAACTAACGCCACTGAAAAGCAGGCATTAGAGTGGCACAATGAGGAGAAATACTTTTATTTCTCCTCGTTTGTTGCTCTTTCTATGTGTGCTTCATTCTGCAGCACACATAGAAGCCGCAAATCGCCTTTAATGATTGCCTATGTGCGGCAAGGTGTCCCTTCCTACATTTTAAACGCATCTTTGCAACACAGGCACCCTTGCACCATGGCACAAGGGAGTCTGTTTTGGCGCTCAGAAGCGTTTTTTTTGCACCAGTGCAAAGGAAAACACAGGGGTGCACCATATTCTTGTGAATATGATGCATCCCTGCATTTTTAAATGGCGCAGCACTGCTAAATTGCTTACAGCACCATGCCATTTCTTTGTAAATATGCCCCCCAGAATGCCACCCTGCACCCTGTAACACACAGCAGACACATGATGAGCGAGACATCATTGCTACAATAAATGGGCTTAAGGCAGGTTTGAGTGTCAGTCTGGAACAGTTACTTGGTGTGGTTGTCGTTTTCTTGTGCCTTTGACCTGGGGCTCCACAGAGAGACTGCTAAGTAGCTCCATATGTCCCATGCCTTCTAATGTTTTCAGCTGACCTTTTCATTCGCCCACCCTTCAGCTTTGATATTACCTACACTCGCTCCCGTACCTATGAACCTCTATGGGACCTAGAGCCCAAGGGCTGCATCACAAAACTTTTTGTCTGTTGTTAATTTTTGTCTGTTGTCATGTTCTTGGTGGTAAGTAAGGCCAGCAGCAGGAGCGTTGCCCTGCCACTGAAAGTGACCGGAAACATGAAAAATAAAATGGTAATAAAACAAATGTATTACCATTTTATTTTTCATTCTGGAAAGCAGCCGAGTCAGAGAGGCCGGCAGCAGGGAGAAACAGTGGGCACAGTGCCCTTCAGTTTAAAGTGCGCATGTCACTTTGGCCGACTGTCTTGTGACAGCCAGCTTGACATGAGAACTTTAAACACTCAAACCCGACCTGTCTTAAAAATCTTTCTTTATTTTAATTAAAATGATCTCACTGACAGGCACTGTGAGAAACTCGCAGTGCCTTCAGCCTCAACTCCAGAGCTCTCAATTGTGGCCCGTATAAACACTGTTTAAAACAGATCATGATTGAGAGCTTTTTTTTGCCAGTGCCTGTCAGTGGGTTCAATATTTGCCTCACCAGTTTTGTTTGCTGCTGGCCGCCACTGAGTAAGGCATTCCTAGGTTCAAACTCCTTTTCCCGTCTCATTATGAAAGTAGGTTTGCGGAAGTGGTAACGTGTGACCAGATTCTGTGTGCTCCTTTGTTGTGTTGTATGTTGTTGTGATAGATATGTTGTGTTATCTTTTTTGTGGCACTGTGTTTTTGTGTTGCTTTATTTCATTATGCTGCATTATTGCATTGTTTTGTTGTGCTGTGTTGTGTTATGATTTTATTTTGTTGCTATTTTGATTTGTGTTATTGTATTGTGTTGTGTTCTATTGTTTGCATGAGAGACAACTGCAAATGCTGCTACATTAGAGGCAAAAGAAGCACATTCATTTAAAATTATACTGACAAATAATAATTTACCACTCTCCAAGTTGACTAATTACAGCTACTCGAGTTCATCTCTTTAAGACACAGGTTATCCTTAAACTGTGGCTAAGATCTGTCTTAAATTTGCACTTTCTGTACTCACATTGTGGGACATGGCCCGTGTCTCTCACCCCCATCCCCACCCCGTTGGAGTGCCATGTTGCAGCACCAAACTTAGATACTTCTGCTCAGGGTACAAGAAGGGATGTATGAGGAGAGCAGAGTGGGATTGAATGTGAGTCAGGAGACTGGGCAATTTGGACCGAAGCTGGCATGTGTAACCATTATTGGTTGCAAGTGTATAGCAACGGTGTCCATCAAGGTGTCATTTGTCCAAATATTTAGAAATTTAAGTGGTATAATTGATACATCATAAAGAATTATTTAATGATTGTAAATGACCACGAAGACAAAAAATAATTTGGAAATACGTATACTAAAAGTTTGTTTGAAAAGACATAGACAAATATCAAACAATTGTCAACTAGACACGTATGTGCTCAATGCAAGAGGCGGACACACAGTGCTGGTGAAAAATTAACACAGCCCAAAATGTAATCAAGCAAGAAGGATGGTGACCAATTGCATATACACTACTTGCAGCACATTCAATTGTTTATATTCTACTTATTTCAGTTTCCATACTATGCATTTAGAAAAAATTCCGAAAGGTTTCTCTGACCTTATGTATTGACAGTGTTTTGACCCTTGCAATTGTTTAAAGGGTCATCATGCCCAGACGTGGGTCCCTTGCTCACCTTGCCACTGGATTCACGCTAGCCTGGCTACCCCGAAAGCGGTCCAGGATGCTTGTTTCCGGTCCAAGGAAGACCTGGCTTGGCAGTTCGGCTGGACTGTTCCTATGAGGAACAGGGTCAAGACTGATTTGAACATGGCTGGGTCTGAACTGGGGTGGCGAAGTGAGCTAAAGAACGATGATGGATTCAACCCAGATCTGTGACTGCTGGTGAGTGTCTGTAAAGTTTCAGCACTCAGCCAATCATCTCCTTGTGTTTGCTTTGTACGCCCTAAGTTAGCAGGGTATGCCCAGACGTGGGTCCCTTGCTCACTTTACCACTGGATTCAAGCTAGCCTGGCCGATGAGGGGTGTTCCCCCCAAACCGGTCCCTGGATGCTTTTTTATGGTCCAGGGAAGACCTGGCTTGGCAGTTCGGGCTGGACTGTTCCCATGAGGAACAGGGTCAAGACTGATTTGCATATGGCTGGGTCTGAACTGGGGTGGTGAAGTGAGCTAAAGAACAACAATGTTATTCAACCCAGATCTGTGATTGGGAGTGAGTGTCCGAAAAGTTTCAGCGCTCTGTCCATCATCTCCTTGTGTTCGCTAAGTATCAATGTATGTCTTGTCCAATAATGCTGTCAATGATGCTCTCGTAGCCTATGCAGAGGAGGTACCACAGAGCTCTTGCCATTTAGTCATGATAAACATCAGCAGGTAGCAACAGCACATACAGTTAAATGCAAAAGTGCAGGGAATCATTCAGAGACCTTTGAGACAGCCCTCATTTTCAGAGACAAGTTTTAGCATGCTAAACTGATATAGAGCATTAAAAACCATTGGCTAAGTAAAAATGGAATTTGAAAAATAGCGCTAGGTGAATGTTATTTTTTTTAGTTTGAGAGATGTGATTTATGGATACATTTAAAATCTGAGACATCTGTTAATTTACCACACTGCAAATTAGTACAGTTTACAGATTTAAATGTGTGAATTGTAAGCTCATTCTTGAAGCAATTAATTGTTTTGGGGAATCAATTGGTTTTGTTTAACAATCATGTTGTTTTGTCACAGATCTACTAGAATTTCTTATGGAATCACAGTTGCAGGGCCAGCTTTAGCACGGGTTGTGCCTGGTGCGACAATCTTTTTTTGGTGCCCCCCCACTGGCCTCCTTCTCCATGGATTCCCTCACTGCCACCCTCTAACAGTGCCGCTCATCTCTCCATAGCCCACTCTGACATGCAGTCTATTTGTTTTATGGCGCTACTCATACCAATGTAGGGTGTCAGAGGAGCACTTTACATCATACACACACACATTAAACAGAGACAATGAATCATACGCATGTAAATCAGCCTATAGGAAATGTTAAATAAGACAATAAGGATTACATAGTGTAGAAGTCACATTTCATCCATACTAGTAGGCAGTATATTTTAAATGTACCACAGTGGTTGGGGTTGGCTCTACAAATAAGAATGTATTTCTACCCAAGTTAATGGTTTTTAGCAACATTAGGATAATGAAAAACTGGGAGAAAAAAACATAACATTCTAATTTATCCCATGCATTTTGCATACAGCTCTTTAATGATAGTTCATAGGTCACTGTGCTATATTAGAAATGTAACTTATGTAACAAAAGGATCTTTATGACAAACGCACTAACCCACTGAGCTTTCCACTCAAAATACAGTTCTGGGATCTTTACAGCAGGCATATTAACCCTCTGTGCTACTTTATGACGAGTTAAAACTGCTACTAGACAAAACTCCATCACTCTCCAGCAAGAACATTAATCACTAGGGTTATTTTGACATTTTTATTGTTGCCCTAAAACTGCTGGACACCCAAGGAACTCTGCAGCAGATGCTTTTAAACCCAAAAGTTATTTTTAAAGACAGCGCCTCTCCCACCCCCCAGTTCAGCAACAGGCGACTACACCAGAAGCACCGCCCTAATGCTGGCCCTGCACATGTTTTCCTTATTGGCTCTGACAGAAATTGAAAGTACACTACAAACCAAATCATGAATTACAATCCACCTAATAATCCTTTGGGCACACTTGTGCACCCAGTTAATGCAGACAGACCTCAGGCAGACAGGCTAGGATCTTTAAATATGGCAGTCAGATTGCGTGCCACGATCATGTCATGATCTTACCAGATAAATCCAAGGAATGCTCATGGAACTGCAGTGCTACATGGTCCTGGTACATTGCGTTCAATGTATGCTAAGTGCTCACGTTACCCAGACTGCTATTGTGTTTCTGCGCTTGTGTTCACCCGGAGAGATGTTCCGTAGGTCACTTGGATGACCAGGCATAAAAGGAGGTGCGGGGACCTGGAATCCATTGTGGATTAGAGGATGTCAAACCTGAGCTTCTTTTTTAATCTCCTAAAGCCAGGAGTTTCTGAAAACAACAGTGGATAAGCTATATAAATCATCCTTCCCAAAATGGAGGATTCCGCATAGCCCATTATTATGGTTGCCGATGTAAGATGGAGTTGAGCCATTTTCAGTGATGTCAGTTCCTGTTTAATCATATGTAAGGAATACCGTCATGAGAGGGAGATGCTTCACAATGCATTTGTTTGCTACATTTTTGTCCTGAATTTTTTTAGCTGATAGATCTTCCTCTGGAATTCTTCACCTGGTTCTTGCTTGGTCATATTCTCATTCCATATGTCCGGAGGAGTATGATGCCTTGCTAATTTCTTGAAATCTAATCTTCATCTTTAATCATGAGCTATAGGATAGCCAGAGAGGTTTTTCTTTTTTTCTCTTTTATGGGGTTTTCCTCCATACTGGGACCCTCTAAGTAGACACTTGAAAGATTTCATGTATACTATTCCATGCAGGGTGGACCATGGTTACTGGAAGGGGTCATCCATCCCTTAGATAATCAATAAACAGACTCAGCAGACCATATTAATGTCCAGTCCCTGACGGCAGGATACGGCAGCCAGCAGGGGCTCCACAAGGACAAAGATACATTTTTCATGGTGCTGTTGAAGCCTTGGCTTTTGGCATGAAAAGCTCTGAGCACAGCAAGTTTGAAAATAGTCACCACCAAAGTCCTCTTTTCACCACAGTGGCATTTCCGTCATCTCACACTCGCTATATCAGGACTATGTTGGTTTTTGAGAGCTTATAAACCTCCAGCAGGAAAATGCTGAAAACAGTAGCCTGGCAGGGTTCCACATGGTTGGATACCCAGGTACTGCATTCTTGCTGAAGTTTAAAACATAGCCACAGAACAATGGGTAACCCAAAATTAACTCGATACAGACAAACAATGGTCTGAGCGGAAAAAAGCAACAAGAGGCATAGGAGAACTGAATATATCAAAAGATCTCCTACCACTATATGGAAAAGAAGAACAATCTGGTCGATTCAATCCACAGTTACTAGATTAGGGCAGCAGACAAGATTTCAAAAACAGAAGATCAAGACACATACACATAATTGCATATCTGAAAGTTTAGTTAAATCACTTATAAGTCAGTCTCAAACAACATTCTTATTTACACATTGTATAGAAAACTCTTAGCTCCACAAATGGATAAAGTGATAAAGATGAGTGCTCAGAGAAGGTGTTTGTGTGGATAAGGAGTGGAAAAAGGAAAAGAAAAAAGGGGGGGTCCTTTAGACCTTTTCACAAATCATATTATTATACATGGAAGCCTGTCCTGAATACAATGTCTATATAACATATAGCGCATCTGGAAGTGGTCCAGTTGTTAATTTACTATTGCCACTCTACACAGATATTCAAACGATCCAACCTTAATGAAAGAGCGCCAACGTTTCAACCCAACACCTGGGGAGGGAAAGGGGCCACTGAATGCCTCAAACGCGGGTCTTCATCAGGACTAGGAAGGTGAAGGAGCGGCCTGGATGCCGGAATCATCCAACAGAGAAAATAGACCTGGATAATTCCATGAAGCAGAAGGGCCCAAAGGCTCCACTCTGATGGGTGAACAATCTCCACTTTAATATATGGTTGTAACAGTGACCATAATGGGAGAACACAAGCCTTCAAATTCAGCTTTAGCCGTGTGGTCCAGCCTTGTTCCACTCAACTGGCCATGGCTAAGAAAAAATCCACAATTGGAGTCTTGGGCACACAAAATGGAGTTAATCACATGGGCCCTGCAGCTGCTACTAATGCATCCTCTCTAACGTGGTCACCATACATTATACATGGGACATATCAGGAAATCTTGCCTGTTGAAGGTTTCTCTTGGTCGGATGGCCTTGGCACCTACTGGTCCTCCAGATATTAAACATTTTTACCGTCATAACTTAATTCTACTAATACTAAACTCCTTTCTCCTAGTTACTCACAAAGCTCCTAAAGCGCACTCTCTTCAGCCAGGGCACAACCAAAGTCAAGTGCACTGTTCAGCTAGCTCGCCTGACGAAAAGCCCTTCCTGTTGTTTATGTTCCTACAAACTCAAGAAGCCAGCTAGTTTGACCATTAAGAATAATGTCCATAGCTTGGGTTCAGTGGGAAGCAGTTTCCATGCCTCTGTTCATTGTGAAAGCAGACACAAACAGCAGGTTCTTCTTCTGCTGTCCTTCAAGTTCAGTTGTATTACGGACCTCTTGAATAGGAGCTATAATTTGAGTAAGTGTTGGCTAGTGTTTGTTTTTTAAATTATTTATTTACTTATTTATTTATTTACTTATTTTCTTATTTATCTAATGTGTTTTTAATATCCTTACTTGCCAAGAAGACCTCCATTGTATCACCTGTGCTCCCCCCTTGCATTCTTTGATAACTATGCGTGGATGTTCCAGTAATTATCCTCCACCTGTCATTCCTGCTAGGGATCTGTGGCCACCTGCTAACAAAGATTCTTTGTTACTTCCTGGAAACCACTTCACCCCTTTTTGCTGAGGTGTGGAAATGTAATTAGAGGCAGAAGCAGTCCATGGACTGCCCATGCTTCAGGCAGGGATAATAGATGTAAAGCTTATATTTTGGTATATTTACCCCAAATCCATGTTCAGCAATGAACTAGAATTTTAATAAACATCACAATAACGTCTAAATGATTTATCTAAATCTTTCATAAGTCATCTTATAAAACTATGTCCCTGGTTACACGATCAGGGCTAACTTCCCATCCCTCTGCAAGCACAGGGATCTGAATTACAAATTGTATGATAATTAGCACACCCTACAGATCAAGCTTGCTGAACTATATCAGGGAAAAAGGCCTGAAAAAAAGACATGTGGAATTCTCTATATTAAATACCAAATCTGCGTGTTAAGGTTCATTCTAAAGTTTAAAAATCAGAATGGGAGGTATTTATCACATATGCTAATTACCTGACAGCGAGGCAATCATATTTACCGGGTACAGTAAAAACGCCATCCTATAACATAAAACAGAGAATCAGAGACTACGCGGCATATTAGCAAGAAATGGCGATAACTATCGCTAACCTAGGTTAGCGCTAGTTTTTCTATCGCCGTCGATCCCTGCAAGTCATCGCCCTGTTAGCGATGTATTAGCAACGTTTTGCTAACAGGCGATAGCTGCAGGGATCAGCGGCGAAAACCTTCGCTAACATTAACGCGACGGCGTTAATGGAACCGGCAATAGCGGGTGGAATCCAGCGATAAGCCCTTAGTGATAGAAAAAGGCACGCTAACCCGCAATTTCTGACTTAGCCTATCTGGCCACCTCCAACATAAAAGATGCACCAAAAAAAAGTAGTAATGCAGATTTGAGCAGCCAGGGCATAGTGCAGCACACACCAACAACCCCCTCAAGCCACCCAACATCCTGGTTGACCAGGATGAGATCCTGGTCCCCACGCAGGACCTGCGTCTGGTTCCTGGATCCCTCGCTGGACCTGCGTCTGGTTCCTGGATCCCTCGCTGGAGCTGCGTCTGGTTCCTGGATCCCTCGCTGGACCTGCGTCTGGTTCCTGGATCCCTCGCTGGAGCTGCGTCTGGTTCCTGGATCCCTCGCTGGACCTGCGTCTGGTTCCTGGATCCCTCGCTGGACCTGCGTCTGGTTCCTGGATCCCTCGCTGGACCTGCGTCTGGTTCCTGGATCCCTCGCCGGAGCTGCGTCTGGTTCCTGGATCCCTTGCTGGACCTGCATCTGGTTCCTGGATCCCTTGCTGGACCTGCGTCTGGTTCCTGGATCCCTCGCTGGAGCTGCGTCTGGTTCCTGGATCCCTCGCTGGACCTGCGTCTGGTTCCTGGATCCCTCGCTGGACCTGCGTCTGGTTCCTGGATCCCTCGCTGGACCTGTGTCTGGTTCCTGGATCCCTCGCTGGACCTGCGTCTGGTTCCTGGATCCCTCACTGGAGCTGCGTCTGGTTCCTGGATCCCTCGCTGGAGCTGCGTCTGGTTCCTGGATCCCTCGCTGGACCTGCGTCTGGTTCCTGGATCTCTCGCTGGAGCTGTGTCTGGTTCCTGGATCCCTCGCTGGAGCTGCGTCTGGTTCCTGGATCCCTCGCTGGACCTGCCTCTGGTTCCTGGATCCCTCACTGGACCTGCGTCTGGTTCCTGGATCCCTCGCTGGACCAGCGTCTGTGGCCTGGAGTGGGATGTGGAGTAGATGTGGAGTCGATGAGCCGTGGTGAGAGACATTGATGTGCGATGATCACCCGTACCTGGTGGTGAAGTCTGGCAGGTCGCATGGAGACACGTTGCTGACCTGTGTGAGAAGCCCGCCTTGCGCACCTTGGTGCAGTCAATGGTAGAGGTGATCCTGCGCACCAACGTAGTGATGTCCGCTTTGCATACTATGATCCACCACTACACCGGGGTGCACGGAGGGGATTACCAACGGTGCGTGCCATCTCCCTGCATCACAGGACGGATGATCTTGGGCTGGCCGCACGCCCTGGAGGGTGAGGCCCCTGTGCGACACCAAACTTGTGTGGACTGAGCGCTGCAACTACACGCCTAAGGGAGCCCTGCTGCATCAACTGCATTGGGCGGTCCACCAGCCGACTACGCAGTGACTGCTGTACCCAGCCGAGTGAAAGCACACCTGGCTCAGGCTCCTGCTGGCTGAGTGACAGATGTGGAGAGAGTGCAGTGGATTGCGCCACGGGGTCAATGTCCAGGTAAGGAGAAGGTGGGACGCGTAGCGCAGGAGGGCTGGGGGGAGTCGCTCATACCTATCACACGTAGATGATGCACCCCCAGTGGCGGGTCTACCGCTATGTCTGAAGAGCGTTGCCCCACCACCTCAAGCAGTGCAGAAGAGGAACAATCATCACATGATGATAACTCAATCAATCAATCACTCTGGGGAATTGTAAGCGTGCCACACACCCGTGAGTGTCGCACGGCACTGAGGGGTGGGGGTCCGCAGATCTGTAAGCCGAAGAGCCAGGTCTTGAGGGTCTTCCTGAAGGTGTCCAGGGAGGGGGCACCTCTGATGTCTGCCGGTAGCTCGTTCCAGGTATTGGGTGCAATGTGGGAGAAGGGTCACCCGCCTGCTCTGGCTCTGTGGATGCGCTGCTTTTCGGACAGTGCGAGGTTGGAAGATCCGGTGTCTCATTTGTGTACGTGGAAGTTGATTCTGTTGTTGAGGTATTTGGTTACGTTGTTGTGTAGGCATTCGGAGGCATGAGTGATGATTTTGAAGGTGACTCTTATCACCACGGGGAGACACTGGAGTCTACGTAGGTGTCGGCTGATGTGTTAGTGCCGGGGATGCCGAGGACGAGTCTGGCGGCGTTGTACTGTAATGTCGGTAGTTTGCGGAGTATGGACTTGTAAATGGCGGCGTAGAGTGCGTTTCCAATGTCCAGTCTGCTGGTGATGAGTGCATGGGTGACTGCCTTCCTTGACTCTGGGGATATCCATTTGAAGGTCTTGCGGAGGATGCAGAGGGTGTTGAAGCAGCTGGAGGTGACGGCGTAGACCTGTCTGTTCATGGTGAGGGATGGGTCGAGTACGATGTTGAGGTTTCTGGCGTGGTCCGAGGGGGTAGGTGGGCTTCCGAGGGCAAAGGCCAACAGGTGTTGTCCCATGCTGAAGGTGTGGTTCCAAGGACAAGGACTCCTGTCTTCCCGGCGTTGAGCTCCAGGCAGCTGTTGGTCATCCAGACTGCGACGTCCTGCATTCCGTTCTGGAAGTTGAGTCTGGTGGTGGGGGTCTTTTTGGTGAGGGGGAGGATGAGCTGTGTGTGTCATCAGCGTAGGATACAATGTTGAGGCCGTGTTGTTGGACGTTGGCGTCGAGGGTGCCATGTAGATGTTGAAGACGGTCGGGCTCAGAGATGAACCCTCTGGGACTCCGCAGGTGATTTACGTGGGAATGGAGAGGAAGGTTGGCAGTCTGATCCTTTGGCTTCTTCCGGGGAGGAATGATCGGATCCAGTCGAGGCCCGTTCCTTGTATGCCGGCATCGTGTGATCTTGCGACTAGTGTGGTGGGAGACGGTGTTGAAGGCCGCTAAAAGGACGAGTATGATGAGGGCTGTGGAGTGGCCTTGGTCCAGGAGTGTGTGGATGTCGTCTGTGGCGGCCAGTAGGACGGCCTCGTTGCTGTGGTTGGTTTGCAATCCGGATTGGGATGGGTCGAGGATGGCGTTGTCATCAATGAATCGTGTCACTTCCCTGTTGACTGTTTACTCTGCAACTTTGCAACTTTGGCTGCGAAGGGGAGGAGCGAGATAGGCCGGTAGTTCTTGAGGTCGGTGGGGTCAGCTGTGGTCTTCTTGAGAAGGGGCCAGACTTCTGCACGCTTTCAGTCGTCTGGGTAGGTGCCTGTCTTGAAGGTGGTGTTGATGGTGCATTGCAGTTCGTGTGTGATGGCGGCCGCGTCTCTGTGGTAGATGTGGGAGGGCATGGTTTGGTGGGGGCCCACGAGTGCATGCCTTTCATGGTTGAGGCTGTGTCTTCGGCTGTGACTGGCGTCCAGGTGGAGATTGTGGGCTGGCTGGTGTGTCTGGGGCCCGGGGTGTCTGTAGACGAGGGTTCCTCGGAGTGTGGAGTTGTGGCTGGTCTGGATCTGGAAGTGCAGGTGTCTGGCGGAGGGGAAGGTTCCGCTGGGGGTGGTGAGGCGGAGGGTGCTCTTGTATGCAATGGCGAGGCACCCTCCCGGGTGGTTGGTGCGGTCCTTCCTCTGGATCTTGTATCCGACCGGGATGGCGGTCTTGATGTCGGGTGCGGAGTAGGCGTTGGTCCAGGTCTCCGTGAAGAAGGCGATGTCGGGCGAGAGAGAGTTGTGTAGGTTCCAGATTTCCACGGAGTGTATGTGCACGGAGCGCCGGTTGAGGGGGATGCATCCTAGGGTGTAGCCGGTGCTGGTGTCGGCTGTGTTGGAGTCCGGGGTGGTGGTTAAGCTCCGGTGGCAGTGGAGGCAGGAGAACTGGCCGTGGGTTGTGTTTGCCAAGGCCTGTTGTCAGTTTCTGACTTTCCCGGGTTTGAGTGCATGGAGGGTGGCTGTGCCGTAGCAGTGGGTGGCCCGTGATCCAGGCTTACTGGCGCTGGTCGCGGTTGGGTTGCAGACGTGCGCAGACGGACTTGTCTTAGGTGCTCCTTCTGCGCACCAGCAGCGCCTGTCCGCTGTGCAATTGCGCAGCGCCCGCCATTAACATTAAGTAGGGGAGGGCGGAGGAACGATCAGCTGCGAGGCGGGAATGTGCGAGGACAGGGGCGCGGGGCCGCAGGGGCAGCAGCGGCGGGAAGCGTGTAGTGCGGGCTCAGAGAAGCCAATGAAACAGTTAAAAAAGGGACAAACAAGGGAAAAATAACAGATGTAATCATGCTATGTATCCTCAGGGGTTGGGTGGGTGGGTAGGACTGCTCCAAACACGGAGCAGGGGATGTGCGGATTGGCATGCACACTCAAGTGCGCAATGACTGCTTGGTCGGCCCACTCAGGCCACCCAATGCAGACATGCGCACTTCTCTGTTCGCAATGCAGGCTGCATTGCAGCCTGCATGGAGACCATGCCCACCCCTCCGGCCCCTGGCTGCATGACTTGTCCTGTTGCCAAATTACAATACCACCGCCGCATCGCAGCGTTGTGAATGACTCATGCGAGGGAGCCTGGCTGCCTACTTCCTTTTCCTGGAAGCAGACGCAGGAGAGCAGGAGCTACGTAAACACGGGACACGCTTAGAGGTGAGACTTCCCTCAATAAATTCTTAACTACACATGCTCACACACACATCCCCGTGGCCACACACCATCCAGTGTTCATTACGGGGTTTACCACCTCACAGCTGTCCAGACACCCCCCTACGCACTTCTCAATGGTGGCCGCTGTGCGCCTATGCACAGCGGGCGTACCACTCGTGTGCCAAAGGCACATACGTAGTTGCGATGCATGCCATGACATCGCATTCCATTCTAATACATACTAATACTAGGCACATTGCAACAGTAGAGTAGGTGTTGCATAGCTGAGACATGACGATCACTGTTCCCACTACAGTGAGTGCGACCCAAGAATAACCTTTGCACTACAGACCCAACCGTGAACCCTGGAATTCATTTCTGAACCCCCAGAAGACACCCAAAAGATCACATTTGAGACAAATGCACCCCCCAAATTTCTCTTTATTTTGGCACAAAACACACCCAGGATTTAGAAATCTGACCCCAAAAAATACACACAAAAAATTCAAATATGTACCCCAAAAAATATCCAATTTTTCATATTTTACCCCAAAAACACTCCATTTTTTATATTTTACCCCAAAAAACACCCCATTTTTCATATTTTACATCCAATACCCATGCACTTCTGAAAAAGTTGAAATTACCTCATTACTGACCTCACAATGCGTTGTATTCACATGTGATGTTAAGGCACCTGCGTTGTCAGAGTTGCGTTGTTAACGATGTACTGCCTGCATTGTAATGGTCGTCTCCCGTGCCAAAGGCAACCCATAGGCTACGCCGTTTGCGTCCGTCTGCCCCTGGACTGCGCTCAGCACCAAGGAGCATTCCTCTTGGACACTCCACCGATACGACGCCAGCAGCCTCCTCGCCATCAACCCTGGACACCACCTCGCCTGGCAGGACCAACCTCTGCTCCGGACCGGACATCGCCATCACCATCACTGACAGCTGCAGTATCACCCGCAAGGAGCACCCCAACCGTCAGGGAGGAGGCCTTGCCATCACCTACAGAAGCACACTCCGACTGACCACACACTCTAATGACCCAAGGGTGACCATGGACCACGTCAACTCCAAGATCCGGACCAGGCACTGGTGCATCCTCTGCGTCACCCTCATGTGCAGGCCCCCCGGGCCATGGCCCCCCATTCTCCAATACCATTTTAAACCTCATTGCACCCCAGGATCTCCCATCCACCAACGACATCCTACTCGGTGACCTCAAGTTCCACCTGGAGAACCCCAGTGACCAGGACACCACCCCCTCACGGGGAAGGTCCCCTACATCAGACGCAAGCAGCAAGTCACCGCAACAAGCCACATAGCAGGACACATGGTCGAGCACGTCACCTCCGCCAGCGTGAACTTCAAGTGCAGCCACAACACTGGACTTTCCTGGACCGACCATCATTGGTAACATCACATCTTCACCTTGCCCACCGGACGCCACCACCATCATCGCACCCCCTCGCAGCTGGATCAAGGCCACCGAAGAACATCTCGTCAACTCCCTCCGCACCAACACTCCACCAAGGCTTCCATACGATGACACCGCAGCGCCCAACCACCACCGATGTATCTCCTACTGCGCCGACATTCAGGCACCCCTCATGAACAGCACTGCGTCAGTACCTTCCGCCTGCCTGATGGCAGGCGTGAGGGTGAGGCAGTGCCATAGGGATAGGCTGGCCCCATGCATTGCTGGAGTTGCATCATGGTTGTGACATGACTGCAGCAATGCGTGACTTTAGAGCAGACAGATACGTCAGGATTCCTGACATATCTGTCATTACTTGCGTCATGGAGCGCTGTACAGTGAGTACATCGCATCCATGCTGTTGCAAGGAGGGCGTAATGAGAAGTGTTGCAACGCTGTCTTGTCGCAGCGCAGCAATACTTTTCATGACTGGGACCCAGGAATGCACACTATCTTATTGATGGTGCACATTCCTGCACTGTGTTTTTCTCGCAGGGAAGCGCTGCAACATTGCTTGCAGCGCTGTCCAGCACCAAAAACATGCATGGATGTTGGCCCAAGACTTATTCCCATTTTTAAGACCAGCTATTTTCTGGTCTTAAGTTCCTGCAGCTAACGGGCCTAAGCGCGACTTTTTTTATCGCTTCGCGGGTCCGGCCTATCCTTGCTAATAGGGCGAAGTGCGGTTAGCGGGAGTTTTTGCTGGATTTAGAGACGGAACGCCTACCTTGCATGTCATTAGCGATAAATATCGCTGGCATGCAAGGTGATAGAAAAAACGGGTGCTATCGCCGGAAAGCTGTCGCTAACGCCTGTTAGCGACAGCTTGCTAATAGGGCGATAAAAATATCGGCACTTTAGCGTCAAAAAAGTGCCGCTAAAGTGGCGATGAGCCCTTGATAATATGCCCCTGCGACTTTTAAATCTACACCAGGTCTTTTCCACATGGAAAGGTTGCTGTGACCTTTTTTTTGGTTCAAATGTTTTTATTGGCATTTTAAACATCTGACACAGTTTGTTATATGTTTCATTACAACATCGACATCATTAGAGTAGTAATAACATTTCGGAGCAAACAAGGTGATATTTTTAAAGATGATTGCAATTACAGTGGCGGCTCGCTGAGGGAGTGCTGCAGGGCAGTGGGGCGGGGGAGGGGCAGGGTGGGGGGGTATTGGAGTCCGACATACGACGGACAGGAGTAAGGTAAGTAATTAAATAAATAAAACAATTTACCTTGCGCGCGCTGTATCACCGAGTTGGCGATGCAGCGCGCGCAAGGTAACCCCTATGCCACCCTCACCCGGCGGGTGCCGCAGCACCACAAGGGACACTCTTTGCAATCCCAGATTAGCTCGCGAAGTAAAACATCCATCTGTCTGAACTAAACAACAAGGATTTGGACTGGGAGATTTGTAAAAAAAAATATAGCAGGAGAGGGAACATCACCATCTTGGAGACGGCAATTCTTGCCATCAGGGAAAGTCGCAGGGACCACCAAAAGGCGATACAACCTTTAAGAGAACGGTCAGCACCCCTTAGATTCCCCTCTCGTAGGTCTTCTAGCTTATGATATAGTTGAATACCTAGGTACCTAAATAAAGTGGGAGACCACCAAAGCCCCAGTGGAATATCCTGCGGACAAGGAGTGTTCTCTACACAGGGCAACAAGCAAGTTTTAGTACGTTGAGGCGTAACCCAGATACTCTCCCAAACTCTTCCAGGCGGCCAATCGCTACCCAGGTTTTCCCAGGGCAATCTGCCAAATACAAGAGGAGATCATCTGCATATAGCAAGATGATGTGTTCCTGCCCATCTACTGTAATGCCACTGCCCACCACTTCACTACGAAACAGTTCTGCCAATGGCTCTATGGCCAAAGCAAAAAGCAGAAGGGACAGTGAACATCCCTGTCTAGTCCACCAATCTCATATGTGATAGATACTGTATAACCCATTCTCACTCTGGCGGTCAATTTGATGTTACCCATCAAATCCAACCATCCCCTAGACCCATCCTTCGCATGACTTCCGTTAGGAAGTCCCATCGTATGAAATCAAAAGCCTTCTTGAGGTCAACCGACATGAGCATCACAGACAGCCGACCTCACACAGCAGGGTGATATAGCACATGATAGAGTCTACCCAGGTTAAGTGAAGTACTGCAGTTGGGTATGAAGCCATATTGATCCTTGTGAATGAGCGCCTGCATATAAGGGAACAATCAATTTGCCAAGAACTTACTAAGTACCTTAAAGTCCATATTAAGCATGGATAAAAGGTGAAAGGCAGTGGTGGGGGCCCCCAACACCTTCCTTTTGGGGAGGAGGATCACAAGGGCACTTCTGGCGGGCTTAGGCAAGCGGCCCAACCTCAAGGACTCGGCATACAGCATTACTAGTTTTGGGGCTAAGATGCCCAAATAGGTTGAGTGAAAGCCCTGTCAGGAGTCCGTCAGGCCATAGGGTTTTGACCGTTGCCATCTCCTTTATGGCCTGTCGTATTTCATGAGCCATGATCAGTCCCCCGAATGAGGTGCCTGCCCCTGGAGGAAAGGCTGAGAGGTGTACACAGTCCAAAAACAAATGCTGCAGGGATTCTGGGAGTGCCTCAGGGCGACAGTAGAGGACCTCGTAATATGATCGAAACTCGTCACTAATGGGCATTGGTGAGAAGACGTGCGCCCCCGAAGCACCAATTAAATGCGAAATGGGTGCGCCATTCAGTTCTGGACGAATAAGCCAAGCTAGCAATCGCCCGGACCTACCCTCCTCATCATGTTTCTTGACTGTATGAGTCTTATGTGACATCTCAGTTTTTCTAGAAGGGTGTTATACCGCTCTTTTGCATCCAAACGTTTTTGATAAGTGGAGGCATCTGAACTTACGGTGTTGTCTAAGTGGATGGTGGTTTCTAACGTGTGCAGCTCCCCATGATAGTGGCAGGTTCTCTGCTAAGGTGGACGAGCATCGCCCCACTGCTGCAAAGCTGGCGGGGCGGTCGGGGCTGCACTGCCCTCAGAGCAGGGGAGGAGTGGTTTGTCCACTCCAAGGGGCAGATTTACAAGCCCCTTGCAACACTTTTGCACCACTGTTGCGTCACTTTTGTGACTCAGCAGCGGCGTAAACAATGCGGCCAATTTACACTGTGACGCATCTATGGAGATGCATTGCGTTGTAAAGCCCTGCGTCACATTATACCTACATCAGGTATAATGTATGCAGGGTGGGCGTTCCCACTCAGTAAAGCCTCGTAAAAGTGACGCAGTGAAATCTACAAGATTTTACTGCGCCACTTCTAGGACGCCACTGCGTCAATACCTTACGCCTGCTTGGAGCAGGCGTAAGGAGTGACGCAGTGTATTAAGTATAGGCCTTCCTCAAACATTGCTGGAGTTGCGTCGTGCTTGCGACATGACTCCAGCAATGCGTGACTTTTGGGCTGAAAGATGCGTCAGAATTTCTGACGCATCTGTCAATCCTTGAACCATGGTGCACCGTATTGTAAATACGGCGCATCCATGGTGGCGCTAGGGTCTCGCAAGAAGGCGCAGGAAATCTGACGCATCTCTACAGATGCGTCAGTTTCTTGTAAATCTGCCCCCAAGTGCGCAATGACTTTTTGTCCGGCACTCTGGAGCCGGCCAAAACAGTCATGCGCACTTTGCATGTTCTCCACACAGGCTGCATTACAGCCTGCGTGGAGAACATTCCCAGGCCCCCATTCCCTGGCTGAGCGCCGATCCATGGTGCTCAGACCAATCACAACGCTGCATTGCAGCATTGTGATTGGCTATGAGGTGGGAACCTGGCTGCTTCCTGTTCTGGCCCCGGAGAGGAGAGACTGAGATGCAGGAGAAAGCAGGAGAGCGGTGAGCAGGTAAGTTTTTTCATTTTTTTCATTTTTTTTTACATCCACCGATCCTCCTCCCCCCCACCTGCCCCTCCACTGCGATTCGTGCCGGCCACTCATGCCCCATGACGCTCCATGCAAACTCCCACCGATTTACCCATGCAATGACCTCGAATTACACCCTTAAAGGCCTCCCACTCCATCAGGGTGGAGGAGGCCAAGCCCTGGTTAGCAGCAAAGTAGTCCACAATAGCAGTGGATAAAGACTCCCTGTAACACCGTGGGTTGTAGCCACCACAAGTGAATCGCTGGTCTGTCATCTAGTGGGCAAAGCCCCATGAGGAGAGGACTGTGGTCCGAGAGGGTGCGTCCCAGGTACTCAGTAAACGTCACGTTTTGGCACAGCCTCACCAAGTGCAGAAATGCTATATATCCTGGCATGTAGTGCATATGTATGGGAGAAAAATAAAAATCAGCTCAAGTCCATGCTGAGTTCGTCAGACATCTGATAGCCCCCAGTGCTGTGTCCAGTCTCTAAACCCTACCGCCAATCTATGAGCCGGTGCTCCCGGAAGAAGGGGTGTAGAGCGAACCAGAAATACATCCAGAACAAAGTTATAATCCCCTCCCAGAGGAAGGTCTCCTCCCACTAGTAACCCGAGTGGGGCCAAAAGAACCTTGAAGAATGCTAGTTGTGCCTGATTGGGTGCATAAACACCTCCCAGCATTACTTCTCTCCCCAGTAACCTGCCACTCACTAAAACATACCGCCTCTCCTTATCAATTAGGAACTGCATGAGTTTGAATGGGGTACCAGCTCTCACCCATATCAGTGCGCCCCTCGCTTAAGCCGAGCAGGAAGTTGCATAGAGTTGTCCACGCCACCTGCGGCACAAATGCTCCACCTCCGGTTCTACAAGATGGGCCTCCTCCAGCATCACTATCTGGACCCCCCTATGCCTCGAGTACATGTGAATATTATGGTGCATTGCAGCTGAACCCATCCCCCAGGCATTCCAGGTCATACAAAGGAGACATTCAGAAAACTCATTTCATAAAACGTCCAGTTGGATCCCATTACTGAGGGGTGTGTGCCCCATCCAGCCACTGGTGTGTCTCCCTGAGACAATAAAAAAAAAATAGTAACTCCCTATATACAAACTCCCCATCCCCCGGGCCAAGCAGCAACTGCTGTCCGCCCAAACAAAGTGTAACTAGTACAACAAACAGAGACATAGGCAAAGCTCCACCGAGCTCCAATAAGGGGTCTGGTGGTAGGGTGTAGGCTTCCTAATTCCAAATACCAAGCCAGAGCTCCAGCCCCAATAAAATACTTACATCAGCCTCAGGAAAAGTCTAGTGTGCAATCTTCCGGCTGGGCACTGTCCAGGACGAATATGGGGCATTAGGGTGCACTTATGAATCTCTCAACAGTAGAGGCATGCCAACTCCACTTTTAAAAAGCCTCATCTTTACACATTATGCACTAAAGCCTTGTGGGCTCCAAGGCACTACTTGTAGATGACTAAGCTACTGTTAAAAACAGGCTTTTATATAATGTAAAAAGAGTTTATCCAGACATGTGCTGACTACAGCTTTTGTGTGCAGCGGTATAGCTGTCCAGCAACTATGCTTTTAAAGTCACTCATGTGGGTGGTTTAAATGCACAACGCATCCCACAGCGACATTCGACTTGCATGCGACTCGTGCAATTTCTAGGCCATATTATTGTGGCCTTAACCAAAAGTCAGATATACCAATTGGGGTTAGCTAATTATGTATCAGGTTTAGGAGTTGCAGTGCATACACTGGGAGTTGCATCCTCCCAATTCTAATTTCCCATGACCTCTGACCCCGAGTTGATTAACATCCTTGGTCCTGGGAAGCAAATCCTTAGTACAGTCCACTAGAATATCACACAGGAAGTTGATATCGATGGAGAGAAAGTAATTCGTAGCAGTAGCTTTGCTTAAGCAGTTTCCAAGGGAGCTGTCAGTGTCTCATTTCTCTCATGCAGAAACCCTTGGTAGTGGCCTCAATACCAGCTTGTAATTAGAAAATGAAAGGCAGGTCTTGAACATGAAATTACATGTATCCCAATATTATTACCTATTAAGAATCTTCAGGCAAGTCAGTTTTACTTTACTTACAGACCACAAATTGCAGAGACCGTCACCATAGTAACCCATTGGGATACATAGAGTCCCGTTGGGCTATGCTCCATAAGCTTGGAACATTAGCAGATGCTGTGATTAAACATTCAAATTTAAAAATATCCATATAGTGAAAACAGTGTCAAATGCAGTCACTACTTAGTATAAGGTGAAAATAATAATTATAAAAATATAATATGGCTTCCAGAGTCTAACAACCTGATAGGCCTTTATGGCGCTCATACTGCTGTGCTCTGAACAATGAAAAGCTGGATGGAGCCTTTTTAGCTATTTAAGAATATCTTTTTCTTTTGTGAGCATACCTTTCTTTTTAGTTCTTGCTGAAGAGAACTTCTGCCTAATGCATGTACAACAAAATGTCTGATTTGCAAATAGCTGCAAGAAATACTTGCTCCAGGTTGCTAGTTCGTGGTGTTTGTTCTTGGCTTGCACCCTTTATAGGTGGGAGAGTTAGAATGTATGTTTCAGCACCTGAACAGTTCTGCATTTCATTAGTGCTTGGCGGTGTACATTTTGAGTTTTGCATAATGCTGATGATCCTATGTTCATTCTCTATAGCCAAAGAAGACCAACCAGAGCAGACAGTAGCGGCTGCTCTTCTTAACAGGTGGTGGGGTGGTGTGAGGGGAGGGTTTAAATAACAAAGCGCTTCTTCTGCTCCGGTCGGACTCCGATTCCCAAGGGGCTGGTGCACACTGCCAGGCTCCTTGACGCCAATCACGGTGCTGCTCTCATACTGTTAATACAGCATGAGAGAGCAGCAGCGTGATTGGCCTGAGCGGGCTTGTTTAACGCTCGCTCAGGTCCTAGCAGCCTGTGCCTCTTCTCCACCCGGCTGTACAACACATCTCGGGTGGAGAGAGTTCAAAGTGCGCATGACGGTTTGGCCGGCTTCAGACAGCCGGCCAAACCGTCATGCGAACTAATAGTATGCACTACTCCTCCCCCTGCTCTCGTCATGGCCCCATTCAGACTTGGCTTGCTGGCTCAAGCGTGGAAAGAAAAATAAAAATGTTTTATTATCAGTTTATTTTTACCTCCCTCAGCTTGCTCTCAGTGGGGGGCCATGCTCCTCGGCCATAGCGGAGGAGCCGCTGCTGAAAGCAAATAGCACTGCATCCCAGGACAGTAACCCACCATATTGAGCTGAGGCCTAGACAAACAAACTCTCTTCACTGAAACCTGACGGTTCAAATACACAAAACAGCCCCTTGTGAATATTAACACACTTCATTCCAAAGACACAGGCCCACCATGCGGCAGCTCAGGGGCACCTGCCCACCATGGTACACTCCATCCTACGAACACTAGCCCACCATACTTCACCATTTGTTTTTAAAATGTTGTGTCAGAATTAAAAATTATAGGCGATCCCGAGTCTGTCATCACTTGTAATCCAATATTAATGATCAAGAAATCACACTTAGGACCTCATTTAATAGAGACATTATTACCCAGACCAACTGTTAGAACAACATGTATTTCACTTTGAGTCACTTAATCCTGGTCTCCCAGTACACTACTCACGTGAAACACTCACTTTGAAAAGCTTTTCCGAAGTGTCCAATTTTCTTGCACTTGTTCCATCTTCTAGCCAGGGTATGAGAGATTACTATCGACATGCATCTATGAAACACTCTATACCCCTCTCCATGTTCTTACTCTGACTTCTTACCTCTTTCTTCACATTTACTTTAATTGCGTTCAGTTGTGACGAAGAACTCAGCTCTAAGGGGCTGATTACGATGGCGGGCGGTAGCACATCCGCAGTGCTGGCGGTGGTGGAAAATACCCTTTTCCGCACTCCATCGGCGGTCCTTGCGTCCGCCGTATTACGATGGGCAAAGATAGCCCATTTCCCATCCGCTGCGGTGTCTCGGGAACCGCCAGGAATCCCCTTCCGCAGCGGTGGCGGACGGAGCCAAAAGGGAGGGACCGCCGTGCGGAATGCGGTTACGACTGGCGGTTGTATTATGATGCCACAAACAGCCCACCACACCGCTGCGGAGAATCCGACCAATCGAGGATGGCGGTGGCAATACTGCGGATAGCTCCATGTGTTCCTGGCCGCTGGGGAAACAGCGGCCTTTGGCCTTTCCGCAGCAAATCCGACCGCCGCGGACGGATTTTCAGCTTTTCCGCCGCTGAATCCTGGAATCCGACCGCCGCGGTAGGGAGTTTCTGGCGGAGCATCCTAATCTGGCCGGCAGTTTTGCCGCGTTACCTGCGGGCGGCAATTTCCCGCTAGCACGGCGGTCGGAATGCTTTTCTGTCCGCCATCGTAATCAGCCCCTAAGTTTTTTTGACATCACTTTATCCAACAAAACTGAATGCTCCACCCCTTCAGTAACAGTTTCTTCCACAATTAGATTCCTTGAAGATAAATATATGTTATCGTATTTTTTTGCTATCACACATCACTTTTGGCTAATCTCCTATGTACAGATCTGTTGAACAACCTTCAAATTCACAAGAAGCCTTAGTGTGCGCAAAACCAGATACTCTTCGATACAAGTGTACGTAATTTGTAGCCTTGACAAAAATGTATGTGGTTCCACAACAATGTTAGGTTGTTACCTTACATATACTTACCATGCAGGGCAAAGGCAAGCGTGGGAATTGCATGCGTTGTAAAGTCACACAGTCCTTCAACATACTCATCTCACATGCCAAAATCAGGACCGTCATGTTCCACTTCCAAGTCTAGTGAACTGAAAATCAGTATTTTCTTTCACTCTGTCTAAAACATTCTTCCTTCGAGAGCAACCTGGTAGTTCTTGAAATGTTCTATACTTATACCTCCATTTCTTTAAGGCAGAGTTTTGTAAAAACGTTTTAGATGGTACCACTTTCTGGGCCTCATTACGATGGCGGGCAGACTGCCACGACAGGCCATCGGTGGCGGTCCCCCGACATCCAGCCTATCAGACCGACCGCCAGATTACGATACCGGCAGTCGGAGGGCAGAGGTCGGGGGAGAGACCGCCACCTCCAACAGGATCTAAGATGCCGTCGGGGCGGTAGTCGGAATCCAATCCCTACAAAATGAGGCAGTGCATGCGCAGGCACCGCGGTAGGGATTAGGATGTCCCTTTCCAACTGCCTTTTCACCGCCATGAAAAGGCAGACAGAAACATACTTTAGGGGCCCCAAGCAGGGCCCTCGTCCCCGTGGGCCACTGCGAAGTGGCCTGGGGGGCACATGTAATGTGCCCCCACACATCCATGCACCGTGTGCCAGGCACCACCATGCTTGTGCTGCGCCCATTTTCCTGGGCTGCAGCACAAGCACAGTAGAAAAAGGCACTTTCCGACTGCCCGCACGGCGGTCTGATCGTAATAGGCTGGGTGAGACCTCTGACTCATTGTCGGACAGTCACCTGCCCGATACGATGGGGGTTGGCGGTCTGACCGACTACCATCATAATGAGGGCCTTTGTTTGTTGTAAAACAGCCTAATGTCTAAAGTCTAATGTTGCTCAATAAACAAAACGGTCGAAACATCAGTAAAGTTTAGCAGGGCGACTAAACTGACACTGAATAGTTACTGGAAGGTGCATATATATTTGTTCTAAAAGTTTTGAAAAAGAATTCCCAAACACTATTTTATTCAAAACAACACAGCATGCGCTGAGAAATACCTCATTTCCAAAGCCACGACACAAAGCAGTACCTTATCAAAATAATGCTGACTCCAACATGACTTCCAAGGTCTTATGTGTGTAATGATTCAATGATATGGAGTCTGGGAAGTCATATTGCAGATGCTCTGAATTAAATATACTGAGGAAAACAAAAGAGTGTTGGGTGGAATGTTTGAATTAATCTCAGCTGCTTGTTATTACTCGGGCTGCATTTCAGTCCACCCTTTTTGTTCCCCATGGCATCTCAGACAGGAACCAGCCATATGCAAATCAGCCGTAGTCCTGCTCCAGTAGGAACAGTCCAACACGAACTGCCAGGGCAGGCTCCCTCTGACAGGGAACACAAGTATCCCCAACTGAAATTAAAGTTAGCTACCATGCTTACATGTGCTGTGTAATGATCTAAAGGAGGGTTCTATAAAGTCGGTCCTGGAGGGCCAGATCCATGTCAAATTTTTTGCATATCCCCATTTAGATAAATGTAGTTATCTTAAAATCTGGCATGGATCCGGCCCACCAGGACCGACTTTAGAGAACCCTGATCTAAAGCGTTGCAATTGCCAAAGCTGCACAGACAGCACTGTGCCTGAAAACTGCACTGCAGACATGCACTATTCCGAACTGTAACTGACCTTAAAGTCAATGTGAAATCTAGTCTGCTTCTGTCGGAATATCCGTGATGTTCAGACCACAGACTCTAACAGATGCTAACACCGCTCTTTCCCCTTTCAGCAAGTCAATAACTGTACCAAACACCAGCTCTTAAAAAGGCTGAGTAAAGAATTAAAAGGACAAAGAACAGAGGGAGAAAAAACACTCTGTTCACACCTTGGATGGCGGACATTAACATGTGATGGTAGGAGCGGTATTGGACCCAGCGGCGGCTGACACAGGTAAATGTGGAGGGCGGAGGAGGGGTGGGAGGGGGGGGGTCGACAGACGACGGAATAGGTATAATTAAATAAATAAGTAATACCTATTCTGTCATCCATCTACTCCCCCCCCGCCACGCTCTGTCCCGCCTCACCGCGCTTACCTGTGCCGGCTGCCGCTGTTTGGACCAAACCTCTTAGTCTGGGCTGACTGGCTGATGAGCCCCCATTGCCCCTACAAAATAAGACGCAGTCAATCTTGGTAAATATATATCAAGAGATTAATCAAATATGAGGAAATGTCTCAATTTACACACCAGGAATATCGTCCAGGATCCTGTCCAGGAACCAAAGACAAGAGTCCACTTCAGTGGAGCTACACCTTACGCCAGAGTGCTTGGCAGGTCCAAAGTAGAACAGGAGAGCAGGAAATCTTTGGTCAGTATATGACGGAGAAAACAGCGCAAGCTGTCCTAACCACCCAAGTGGAATCAAAGAGGGAGAAAAAAAGTTGCTGAGAAAATAAAAAGGTGCAAATTAGTCATAGAGGAGTAGAGAACCCACCAACTGCTGTGCTTAATCCCCCCTGTTCCCATCGACCTGAAAGTTCTCTGTTTGTTGTTGCCCTTCACATGTTGCCCCAGGAGTGAGCTGTATTTCGCGTACAGCATCACCCTCCTTTATTTCAGCAGTCCCAGTCGACCAATAATCTTCAAGTATGGCACATTTCAAATTCATGTTGTGGAGTTCGAAAAATTTGATTACACTTTTACTCTACATGTTGTGACGTTTGGGAAATGAAAACTCTAGAATTCCTAGAGTATCTATAACATAATATCGAGGTAAAAAATATTGCAAAAAAATTACATGAAAAAATATTAAGGAGAAAAATATCAATTTTACAATATCAATTTTACTTTAAGTACAAAAATATTGATTACAAAATATAGTGGACAATAATATCGATATAAATGTATTTAATATTATAATAACTGTGAAAAAAATCAGTTAAATATTGAAATATATATGTTTAATAAAGAAAATGTGAAGACAAATGTACTTACTTAACTATAATTAAAATTGTAACTTTAAATTACATGTGAACAAAAGAATACAAATATTATAAAATTAATATATAACTAACTAAAGGCATCAAACAACAATAAAATAGTGAAAAAAATATGTAACTACTAACTTAAATTATAAACATGCAATAAATACATATAGATAGAGGAGAGGTTGTCCTGGACGAAGGTAATACACATATGCAAGATCATGGGAGGGCCTCTGCCAGGGGATCTGTGCGGGAGGGTGTTTATGTGCGACCAAGGGTAAGGGAATGCACTGCAGAGATTTTTCTCACGGAAGTCCCTAAACTCTCTAACAGACACTTTGAAAGCCAGGAGTCGCTCACAAACAAGGTCATACACTGGCTTAGGTTTACACGACAATGTTATTCGGTCATTAGGGATGACATAAGAGTGGTTAGAAGACTTCCAATGCAGAGCCCAATGTGGGATATGATCGAGGTCAGTTTTTATGATGTTGCAATTATTACTGGCCTACTGTGGACCGATGCCCGCATAGTCCCCCCAAACAATTCCCGCATATCCATCAAATACAGACCACCAGTTGGAGCATCCCCTAGACCTCTCTCTGCACCTATCGGCAAACTTTGTCCCGGGCAGTTTCATCCAATAACTGGGTTGGCTCCATTTGGGTTGCCCTTGCCGAATATGGAGAGGAGAGGTGGAATAGTTGACCCCTGGATGAGGTGAAGTTAACATCAGTTGATAGGATGGGTTGCTCCTGTTCCCTAGGGCCGATCTACACCAGTTGCCCTCTAAATTCAAACCCTACTCATCCAGTATGTGTCACAGCCCTAGACAAAGATGCGAACAGTGAGTGTGCTCCCACTGTTGGAATCGGGGTTGCTGCAGGAATTCATAGAGGAGAGCTAACCCAAACAGAAGTCACCGAAGGGGGCTTGTCGAAGCTCCACTCCCTAAGGGTATTGGTTTGGAAAGTGGCGGGGATTACCAAGCTAATGGCAGACGCAGAACGGTGCTCATTTGTAGACTCCTTTGATGTTATTTTATTCCAAGAAACCCGGAGTCTTACTTGCCCGTACAGAAGTGGCTTTTCCACCTATGCTAAAGATGCCACTAGAAAAGAGCGGGGTAGACCCTCGGGAGGACTAGCAGTATGGGTGAATATTGCACTAGGGATTAAAGTGAGATTACTGCATGTGGACTCCGAAGACATACTTGCACTGGAGCTTTGCTTTAAAACTGGTGCTAAAACAAGGATTTTTAATGTTTACAATAGGGTAGAGAAGGCCACGGAAGAAACTAATACTTTACGCATTCTAGATACTGCACTAACGCAATACTCAAACAACTCTCAGGTATTGGTGGGTGGGGACTTTAATTGCACGTTTGAACCACTTGCCCCAATCCCCCCAAACCTGACTGATGAATGGGATAGGGAATGGCAGGTCCCTCAGTTAGACCTGCCTTTAGTAAGGTGGAGTAAGAGAGGAGCGCAGCTGCTGGCACTCACAATGCAGCATAATTTGAGAGCGACCAAAGGAAGGACAATATCTGACCCCAAAGGGGAACCTACGTTTAATAGGCTAGCTCAGGAAAGTAGAATTGATTACTGTTTAGTAGCCCTGGATTACTGGCATGTAGTTATGGATATGGAAGTAGTAAAGAGGGTTGATAGCGACCACAACGCCCTTGCCCTTACCATCACAAACCAGGCGCCTGTGGGGTCCGCTAACATAGGCAGCCCAGATTTAGGAATTTTAACAGTAACTAATAATCAAAGGAGAATCAAATGGGACTGGGTGGAGGCCCATCCGGAGGCGCTGGTCGCAGTGAAGAGGAAGGTCTCCATGTTACTTGAGAATGCTGCTAGCTCCACTGCTGAGTACATTGATAAGATACTAGGTCCCAGCCGCGAACTATTATATAAAGAGATAAGGCCGCCAGGGAAATCCCCACAAGAAAGAAAGATCCAGTCTACAACAGAGATCAGACCAACATGGTGCATGGTACACCAAGGATTGCAGGCTCAGTAAGGAGGCATTATTAAGGGCTGTGAAGCAAAAATCTCGTACAGAGATAGTGATCTGCAGAGCCAATTATAAACAAGAAATTGAGTCTGCCAAGAAGGAGTGGGAGGGTTCTTTATGGTTATCTCTGCAGAAAGCACTATTAGACAGAGACTCGAAATGCTTCTGGAGTAAGGCAGCTTATTGGCTTAAGGGGAATAGGAGAACCCTAGAATTCTCAGTACAGCCAGAGGACTGGGAAACACATTTGGCACTTTGTATGAATCTAGGGACGAGACAATTGAGGGCTTTGGCGAAGACCCGGTCGAAGAGGGAGTAGGGGGTGAACCCCTCCTTTTTGCCATAGAAGAGACTCAAGTAGCAATTGCCTCCTGTACTCTGGCCCGTGCCCCCGGGCCTGATCGAATCCCGAACGACCTCTATAAGGAGGATGTAGCACTCTGGAGTTCTTATATAAATGTATTATCTAATTCGATTCTTAGAGGTAGCCCTATTCCCCCCTTGTGGAAAAATGCTGAGATTGTCCCTATCTACAAGAAAGGGGACAGAGCTAAGCCATCCAGCTATAGGCCAATTAGCCTCATTGACTCCCTGCAAAAGATTTTCTGTAAGCAGATTTTAGTTCGGTTGCAGGACTGGATTACAGAGTCAAATGTCCTGAGTGACCTCCAGGCAGGCTTTCGAGCAAAAACTAGCACCCTGGACCAAACCTTCCGTTTGTTGTGCATATATTGGAAGGAAGTACATGTAAAAGCAGGAGAGCTCTATGTGGCTTTCGTAGACCTACGGTCTGCATTTGATCTAGTCCCATGCGCTAACCTTTGGAGGGTCCTCAAGAAGCTGGGTATGCCACAGAACCTTCTAGATGTTTTAATTAGACTCTACACATCGAACACAGCACAGGTGAGATGGGGTGGGAGCAACCAACTAACCGACCCTTTTTTGGTCCAGTGCGGAGTAAGGCAGGGTTGTGTTCTTGCCCCCACTCTTTTTATTCTTTTTATTAATGATGTTATCAACCTTTTAGATAGAGATAGGTGCGATGCTCCGAAAGTCGGCAACAAGAGAGTCCCTGCTCTGCTCTTTGCTTATGATACTCTCCTAATTTCAAAGACTCCGCAGGGACTTCAGCAGCTCCTTAATTATTTTATTAAGTTCTGTGATGAGCGAGGCCTGGTCTTGAATGAAACCAAAACTAAATATATGATCTTTAGGAAAGGTAAGGCCAAATCCAATAAAAGACCTGTCCTAGTTGGCAATAGCTATCTGGAACGGGTTGATGTTTTTGATTACCTTGGCATCCGCCTGACCCCTACAATAAATTGGGAGGCACACATTGAAAAGGTGCAGATGCAACTTATACACCAGACCGCAAACCTTAGCAAAATACATAGAAATACACTCTCAAAGCAGCTTGCACCAGCCCTCGAAATTTACAACATAAAAATCTTAGGGGGCGCTCTTTATGGGGCTGAACTTTGGGGCACAGGGTCGACAATTTTCGGTCATCTATTGAAAATCGCTTTCTTAGATCTTTGATAGATCTACCTGCAAGTACCCCATTGGTGCCTCTTTTTCTGGACTTAGCGCAAAGGCAGCTGGTACACAAAATAAGTTATAAACTCCTGATGTTCTGGCACAGATTGTGGACCGTGGATGAACTTTGTTCATACTGGGAGCCGCTATTAGAGCTATTAAAGCTTCCCTCGACTAGCTCAATTCCTTGGTTTAGAGCACTGAAAGTGCTATTAGGGAGGCTTGGAATGATGGGGTTTTGGTCAGACCCGGGAAGCATGTTCTCTGTATCCAGGTCGAAGCTGAAGGAAATGTTTTGGGAAACAACCCTATTGCAAGCTTCGCTTAAGGTTGAGGGCAACCTGACTATCAATTTTCTCAATTTCAAATGTGCCCCCTGTTTTGAGGGTACAATGGATGAAGTTGTCCCTCCCCTGGCTCGGAAGTTATTCTTTCAGTTTCGGTACAAAACAATACCCACCAAGTCTTTTTGTAAAAAATGGAGCAAGGATGCAGCCGATGATGACCAATGCCCTGCTTGTAATGCGAGTTCCGAATCCATTGTTCACTTGTTATTTTTCTGCCCAAATTACAAATCTCTTAGGGAAAAATGGATAATTCCACTTTGTAAAATTGTTGGTCCCGGCCACTACCTGGAGGTGCTCAGAATTTTGAGCACGACTACTAGCAGAGTTGTGGTCTTTGGGCTGTCGAGATATTGGCATGCACTGTGGCTGAAAAGGTCCAAATGTATATTAGGACGGTCTTTGATAGCCATGGAACTACTGATATGCATTATAGACCCAGGGGGCATATTCTCAAGAACGTGTGATAACCACCGCAAGTTTAGCTTAACGCAACTTTGCATATCGCAGTCTATCGCGGGAAAACAACGCCGTGTTAACGTAGTATTCCCAACCTGGCGGCACCATGCGATAGTCCCACGATAACGCGTCAAATGACCGCGTTAAAATTAACGCGTCGCCGCAAAAATGCGAAACACGAACGAGAAAAAAGTTGCGATGAGGCCAACCGCGATACAAAAATCAGCGATAACTAGCGACAGGCCTGCAATTCCCACGCGTCATGCGGGAAAATGCACTATAAAAGCTGAACAAGAAAAACACACCATAAACAAAATAAACTGCGTAGCAACATGGATGCACCCAGAACGAGTGCCCAGGTCAACGCGAACCCCACAAGCCCCACAGACCACCAGCAAGGAACCTCGGGGTCGGGGAAGGCCAAGGAGAAGAGGAAGAGGAAGACAGGGTACAGTCCGCATGACAACCGGATCGTCGTCACGGAGGTGACAGAGCACTAACAACAACTGTCCGTCACCTCCACCGTGTCATTGGCAACACAGATGGAAAAATGGCATTCCATCGTGAATGCAGCCGGAGTGTCGAGGAGGCCAAGATGCGCTGGCACGATGTGAAAAGCCAAACCAAGCAGAAACCCGCTGCCAACAGGAAGGCAGCAATGGCGAATGGAGGTGGGAGTCCTGCGCCACAGGAGGAGCTGGAGCAAATGGTGGCCACAGTCATCAGTGTGGAGAAGGTGCAAGGAGTCGGGAGTCCGGTCACTGCTCGACATGACCTGACACAACATCAACAGGGTGAGTAACGAACAGGGACTGTGGGGACGGGGGGGCGGGCACAATGGCACACATGCACAACGACGTGTAGCACACTGCACACCCACAATGGCCCTGGGTAATGTCCCTGATCCCTGTGGCACACTGCAGCACACATACAAACATCAAGTAGGCCCCTGTCCACCATGTGCCCAAAGGGGTCCCACCCCACACATCACCAATTACACAACACACACATGCACCCGTGCAAAACACAGCAAAGATGCGTATGTGAGAGCCACACTGACAATGCAAGTGACACCACATGACGAGCAGCATGGCTGGAGTACAATCACCATGACATTGTGCATGCCACGAGACTGAGGTGGCTGAGTGTGGACCACATCTGGAAAGGAGCAGGTCACACTCTGACACATCCACGTGCACAAACAACCACTGACGTCAACAATACATCTGCAGACAAACAATGCACAAGAGTACAAAAACCGTCCAAGAGCACAAATGACCCAAGTCGCCAACATTACAGCACCTTAAAAGCACAAAAGCCAAAGGCACACCGCCTCCAAGGGATAAGGGGCAGCAAAATCACAGCTGCAGGTGCGACTCTCACACAATGCAGCACACACACATAGCAATGACAGCACATCCACATGGACGACAATGTGGTACACAGTGCAACACTTACACTGCAGAACAGAGGACACAACTGGGTCTGCCTGTGTGTAGAAAATGGCCAATCACATCTGACATAGCAGGAAACTGTGAGATCCAAATGTACGTGTACAACCTCACCTACGTCATGTAGTCCAAATGTCCACTGTCCCGCATCAAATAGTCCGCCCCTCGCAAACAGTCACAATGTACATTGTCATGCAGTCTGTATGTAAACTTGAACAATGCGGCAACATACATGCCAACACAATGTCAACAAGCATCTCCCCATCACATTGCAGAGGGACGAACAACACCTCCAGCAGAGCAGACCAGACAACCCTACAGTGATGCTGAAGAGGACCTCCACACTTCCGACACCGACGCCCTACAACAGTCCATGGACATCTTAGGCAATCGACCTCCAGGAGCAGGGCAACACCGCTGCATCGAGGATACCCCACCCCCTGCACAGACAACACAGCTGGATGCACCCACCACCCCGGCTGGCTCCCAGCAGCCCACCGAAGCACACATCGCATTCCAAGGACAGGTGTCAGACTGCCAGAAGGGGGTGGCCGAACATGTGCGGGTGGGGTACTACCTCATGGAAGCCGAACTAGATCACATACGTGGGTGTCTAAGTCCCATCAGGGACCACCTACACTCCCCAATGGAGACCCACACTGCGACAGAGACACATGCCTTTGCACATTTCCAGTACTGAACCACACCCAGAGCCACGGGATAATCATCCACACCCCCACGCTGGACTGGCGTACGCCGGCCCAGTTCACTCCTCTTACGTATTGAGTGGGGGACGACAAAGCTACATGTGCAATGTCTCACCCGCTGCCTGCGGTGACATGGCTGTGTCCTCTGTACACGGCACAATGTAATGTTGTAGGGCCCTAATGCATACATCATGAGCACACAGACACACTCAGATAGTTAGTTGAACTGGCTACGGGCATGTGCGCTCGACACCTTTATTGGCATGGTCACATGTACAGTGATGCATGTGCTGGATGTGTGTGGGGTGAGTGTAAGCCAGCCCGCATGGAGTCGTTGGTGCTGGCAACAACTTGAACAGTGATCACAATTAAAGCGGAAACAGAAAACACCAGCATAACAGGAACAACTGTGAAGCATCATGGTGGTAGCCGGAGAAAGTACAGTGTTCACCCAACATGCAAGCAGAATGGTCCATGATTTGTGGTGCACTGAGTTGGTGGCACCTGAAGAGCTGAGCAGGGTATCAAGCTGATGATGGCTCCCACGACAGGTGTGAGCAACTCTGATAGTCTGGCAGTAAGACACTTCCGACTCTGGCACCTGTTGTTTGGAGTTGGTCCTGGCGGTGGTGGCGTGTGCATCTGCGGTGATGCGATGTCCGGGCAGGTCAGGACTCGATTTGATGTGTGAGCCCAGGTGGACCGCAGTTGAGGCCGGAGGCAGTGGACAGCGCAGGGCCACAGACACATGGCCTTGATGACCCCCAGTCCATCGACCCAGAGGCCATCCAATATGCTATCAGACAGGGGCCATGACTTGAGCTGCACAGAGTTAGTGGCCCCGGATGCACTGCGGCCGGCAGAGGCACACTGCCACGGGACGGTGCCTTGCGGTGCAGTGAGATAGGGCCACGCGAGGTGAGTGGGTCCTCGTCGATGTCGAAGGTGAATGTAGCGGAGGTTTGCGGGGGACAGTGGAAGGTGTCCTCCAGTGCATGATGCAGAGGGCAGAAGTCGGCCGGAAGCGGCAAATGGAGGAGTGGAACGCTACAGCCTCTGTTTTGCCACAAAGTCAGTATCACCGACATGATGAGGAAGACAACCCCCAGTCCATAGACTCAGTCGCCACCAAAGTTCAACCAGAAAGTGTCCATGGATGTCGGGGAACAGACTTAGTGGCACCGGAGCTGAAAGGGGATGCAGTCTGCGATGAGGCCAGTACAATGATATCAAGTCTGCCATTAATGAATCATGACTGAATTCCCAATGTGTGACCTACTCGACAGCAGTGTAGGCCGAAGGCGTAGTCATCAAGGGCCCACAGACACGTGTGACTGGGATGCCATGCACATACTTTGTGTCACCACATCGAAGGGAGTATAGTGATTTGAACTCTGCATTGATATGTGTACTCGGCCATTGTATAATCAAGACTCAGTTCCAAATGTGTGACCTACTTGACCGCAGTGTAGGCCCGAGGCAGCGGTCAGCAGGGGCCCACAGCCACGTGTCGTTGGCCCGCGATGCACAGAGTTAGTGACACCAGTGCAGTTGTCGGCAGTGTCCGATCACCTCCGTAACGATGATCCTTTTCTCCTCCGGGCTGAACCGCGTCTTCCTCTTACTCGTCTCCTTGCGTACAATGATATGAACTCCGCCATGCAGAAATCAAGACTCAGTTCCACATGTGTGACCTACTTGACCGTAGTGTAGGCCGGAGGCAGCGGTAGAGTACGTCAACGAGAAAGGAGTAAAGCGGGCCTGTGTCGCGGAGGCAGTGATGGTCTGAGGAAGCTGCCAAGGTCGCTGGCTTCGGACTTGGAGCTTGCGCCGGCACGTGGTGGGCCCTCTTTGACACACGCCGGTGTCGGCAGGTGAGCAGTGAGGCCTGGCTGCGCAGGGGCGGGCATGATGGGTTAGGGGACCAGCGGCCCGGGGTGCAGCAGGCTCACAGGATCGCAGGCCACACCGCTCACGGCGACGGCGTCAGCCTCGTGGCGGGGTGGGAGGCGACGCCCTGGCAGACACGTTGGGCATTCCGGAAGAGAACCATGCCCAGAGGTACATGCTTTTTATTCACACCCCTACGCTGGCCTGGCGTACGCCGGGCCAGCCCACTCCGCACACGCTTACAGGGGGGGACATCACAAGCTACATTTCCGCGATCTTCCCCACTGGCTGTGGTGACATGGTTGCGTCCACTGTCCACTACACTCCAAACACCAGAAGTGCATGTAGACATGGATATGTCTGTGGTCTACTTACTGCAGTCTGTCCAGCACATCTCCGCCACACTTGGCATTGTGTACATTCTCATTCATGGGTCACTTGCCTCCTTCGCACATGCCTGGTTCCCACCTCTCCCCACATTCCGCTATTGTGTGGCTGAGGTGCCATGCCGTTGATGGCTCATGTACATGGCTAACCAAGGTTGCCACAGTAAGTTGTGCTGTCGTGTCTGGTGGTTGGGCATGTTGTTTGGCATGTTGTTTGTGATTTTGTGACGTGTGCAGTGCCAGAGTTGTGGGTTGCATGATTGTGGAGTTGAGGTGTGTGGTGTGTTCATTTGGTACTTGCCAACGAGCAGTGCATTCCCATAGGTGCCATCCTGGAAGCGCTGGTTGATGTTGGACTGTCGGAAGATGAAGGAATCATGCACACTGCCTGGGTAGTTGGCTACGACATTGATGAAGAGTCCCCTGTGGTCCACTATTGCCTGCACATTGATGGAATGCAGTGCTTTCTGTTGCGGTAATTGTGTGCAGTGTCGGCAGGGGGCACAAGTAGGACATGTGTGCAGTCGATTGCCCCCAACACGTGCGGGAATCCAGCTACTGCGTATAGTCCTTGCTTGGTCTCCAGCTGTTTCTGCACATTGTGGGGGACGTATAGGTACTGGGGTACCTAGCTGATGATGGCATCCAGGACAGGTGTGAGGAACTTGGATGGGGCTGGCTGTGAGACTCCTCCGACTCTGGCAGTTGTTGGTTGGGGGGTACCAGAGGCCAACAGGTGCAGCACAGCCAGCAGCTTTGTCTGCTGAGGGATGTTGGATGTCCGCTGTGTTGGTACCGTCCGCCTGTGGGCAATGATGTTCAGGATGCGGAGGATGGTTGTCCTTTTGAGCCTGTAGTGGGCATTGGCATTGTCTGGTGTTAGGTCTGTGAGGCTGGTGCATTTCCTGAAGGTCCGCTGTCTTTGTCTGCGCTGCCTCTGTGGTGGTCTGGGGGGAGGGGCGGGGGTGGTCCGGGGGGGTGGCGGCCCTGGGGGTGGTGGCGGTGGGTGTTGTTTCCCTCTCGGGGCTCCGGGATGCATGGTGGGTGGCTCCATGGCATCTGTTGTTCTTTATGTGTGGCTCTGGGCTGGGCTCCCTTTGATGGTGCAGCTTGTCGTCCGACTTTACACCAGGTCAGAGCAGGTGTTAATTTCCTGCTGCTAACGCGCCTTATCGCCTGTTTTGTGGTATTATCGCCGATGTGGCTGGTCGTTGAGAATGTTGGGGTGTGGTGTTGTTGCGGATTTTTGCTCGGGAACGCCTACTCTGCATCTCATTAGCGATAGTTGCCGGGGTCATCTGTGGCGATGTTTTTTGCGGATGCTTTCGCACGTAAACTGGTGGTGTCGGCTGTTAGCACCAGCTTGTGAATGGGGTGACAAATTTATCGCGACTTTGGCTGCGATAAAGTGCAGATAACCCGGCGATAGCTCCTTGAGAATATGCCGCCCAGTGTTTAGCAAGCATTCTAGGTCTACCTTATCTTGTAAGCATGTGTACTTTTTTCAATGATCTTATGTGACATGAATTGTTTTCATCTATGTTTTTATCTCGGTTCTTTGTATTGTAAATTTTCTGTGCTGTGTGTACTTTTATGACCTTATGGTCGAAATAAAGTAAGAAAATGCATACATATATATTGTTAGTATATTATAGAAAAAAGAATGCAATATAATGATTAAATAATTAAAATTAAATGTAAACATAAATTAATGAAGCTAATATTTTTTGTAAATGTAGAATTTAAATAAATGTAAACTTTATAATTCAATTACAAAAAATATACCCTAAAACTATTTAAATACAGAAGAATTACCAAAATTAAAATTAAAATTCAATTAAACTATACGCAAATACTACTATGAATAGATTCCAACAAACATGAATAAAAATGAATACGACTTTGATACAATGGGAAAAGTATTTACAATTTAACTCAAATTTAATAAATATTTTAAAAAGTATATAAAAACGAAGCAAACCATTCTAACTCAATAACTCAATTTAAACACAAATTATAAAAAGACTCATCAAGGAAAATCGAATTTAATATTCCCACTCCAAACTGAGTAACAGTATGGAAAGTGTTGGACTTTGTGGTAAAAGTTACAGTGCTACTCAAAACTGAGCAATTGTAGGAAAATGTTAGACTGCTAACTCAGCTCCAACATGAGCAAAAGAAAAGGAATCACTGACATAATATCGAACACAAAAATACCTACCTACACAAATATCGATGCAAAAATATCGATAGTCAAAATATCGACATCCTATCCTTATAATGTAAATTACTAATATATCGAAAAAATAATATAGATGTAAAAAATATCGATGTAAAAATATCATTTTTTTTATATATATATAAAAAAATAATGTTAAATAAATTAATTAATAAAATGAACTTTAAAAAAATTACTTAGATGTAATATACATTTAAAAAAATATAATAAACACATTTAATTAAAAAAACTTTAAAATATATATATAAAATGTAATATGTAAATGATTATTTACTTTAAAACAATTAATAAACTAATAACTTAGGGGGTCATTAGGATGGCGGGGGCGAACCGCCCGCCATCCACACCAGAAAGACCCCCCGCCATATTAGGATGTCCGCCACATTTCCGCCGGTCGACTCGTCGACCGGGCGGAAAACACCTTTAATATGGTGGCGTTGTCTGCAAGACACCGCCATCCATATTAGGATGTATGCGGAGATCAGCCTTTCCATGGCGGCTTTGCCGCCATGGAAAGCCATGCGGTCTTTGCCATTGGGGGTCCGTTGCGGGCCCCCAGGGTGTTGGGGGAGTGGGGGGTGCACATGGGGGGTACCTATGGTACCCCCCTGCATTTGCATGCACAAGGTGCACAATGTAGTGCCTGGCACCTGGTGCATGGATATTTGAGGGGCCACAACATGTGCCCCCCTGGCCACATTCCAGCGGCCCACAGGGGCTTTGTTTGGTGCCCCCATAGTCCCTTTCCGGTGTCCTGTTCATGGCGGTGGGACAGCTATGAACAGGCAGTTGGAAAGGGATATCCTAATCCCTACGGCTGTGCCTGTGCAGGCACCGCCCCATTGAAGGTATTAGGAATCCGACTGCTGTCTAGATGGCTTCTTTGATCCTGTCGGAGGCAGTGGTCCTACCCCGCACCTCTGCGGTTTCACCGGCTGCATTCTAATGCAGCGGTCGGACCGATGCCCTGCGGGCCGACCACCACTGAAAGCTGTTGGACTTTAGAATGGGTCAGAATTACTATTCCCGCTCAAAACTCAGGAAGTTAGTATACGTTGGAGGAGTTGCTATTCCAAATCCAACCTGAGTAATAGTATAAATAGTATAGGAAGTGAGCAACAATAGGGAAAGTGTTGGACTTTGGATGGGTCGGTTCTACTATTCCAACTCTAATCTGAGCAACAATAGGGAAAGTGTTAGACTTGGAGGTGTAAGGTTAAATTATTCTCACTTCGATCTAGGCAACAGTAAGGAAAGTGGTTAAATTTAGAGGAGTCCAATGTACTGTTTCCAATCCAATCTGACCAGCAGTACAGAAAAATTATCACTGTAGAAAAATCACATCTACCATTCCCTATCTTAAGAAACAGAAAACAAATAACATAGCAGTGTGCTAACAAAATGTAAAAAATAAATATATTGAATGAAAAAAATAACAAAAGATTATTTTGACTAAAATCACATCAGACCCAGTAAATTATATAATTTAAATCAATAAAATAAATGTTTGCTGTTGTATATAAAATTAACTTGGCCCAAAACCATTAGAGTACTTTCCATGAGCCCAGAGCACATTACACAAGACCAGATTTTTTTCTAAGGCACCGGACAATTAAGTGATTTACCCAGTATTACCAAAGGTTGAGCCAGTTCCAAAGCCAGTGTTTTGGCGTTCGGCCCATCCAACCCACTTAATATAAAAAAATGTTAACATTCACATAACAAAATACTATTATTAAACATTATATCAATTAAAAAAATGTAAAAACTGAAATAAATAAAAAATATAAATAACCATACGAAAGTAAACTTGAACGTAAAAGTTAAAAATACTTCCTAATTCAAAATATACATATAAATTAAATATTCTGACCAAATAAACAAATATTTATAAACTCTCTATAAAATACTTAAACAATGTTCCACAAAATTATGATTTCACTCATTTGTAATAAAGATTTTTAAAATTAATACAATTATATTTATAAATAATTCCCACCCCACTTGTATACAAACACAAAATATTACAAAATGTAAATAAAAATAAATATTAACATTAATTAAACATAATAAACACAAACGCAATGTAAGTGAAAATATTCATAAACACAATAATAAAAAGTGGGCATTTTATAATTTTCAAAACCGCAAACTATTATTAGAATTTTCTGAAAAACAATAATTTTAATAGATGTAATCAACACAATTAAAATTAATTATTCACAAATGAAAATATATATTTAAAACACTTAACCACCTTAATTCCCTCTTAAATCAACATCCTGCAATAAAACAAAGTAGTATTAAAGAAAATATACAATTTTTATGTATAAACACAAACACTACACAAAACGATACTAATTTAAAAAAAAAAATCGAACTATACAAAAAGTACACATAAAAAATAATTATTTAATTTACATAATTAATAATCAAGTCAATTATTTAAAGTGTAAAAATACACTTAATTCATTAGATATTAAACCCAATAATGCAGTACCAAAACACTACAATTAAAAATATATAGGACCTCATTACGATGCCGGTCAGACGAGCGTCCGACCAGCATCGTATCGCCCAACAAGGAGTCCGTGGTCCCTCTTCCCAAATTACGATGCGACCACCTTCACAGTGGTCCGAAAGTTTTTCTCCTATTGTGGCTTGTGCTGCAGGCCGCAGCACAAGCAGAACTAGGAAAAATAAAAATGTTAAACATCCATGCACATTGTGGCAGGCACAATGCGGTGCCTGCCACACGGTGCATGCATCCATGCACCGTGTGGCAGGCACTGTGCAGTGCCTGCCACACAGTGCATGGATGTTTAGGGGGCACCACAGCAAAAGCTGCAGGAGGACAGTGGCCCTGCTAGGGCCCCCAAAGTCCATTTCCGACAGCCTTTCAATGGCGACCGACATCATAATGAGGCCCATAATTCTTTAAGTATATTACCAAAACAAAATAAGCTATTTTAAACAATTATTCAAAAATAATTAACAATAAAATAATAATAAGAACGTAGGGGCCGATTACGATGGCGGTCGGAAAAGCACTCCGACCGCCGTGGTAGCGGAAATTAACCGTCCGCATGTACTGCGGGAAAACCGACGGTCAGATTAGGATGAACCGCCAGAAAAATCCGACTGCGGCGGTCGGAATCCACGAAAGACCGCCGGGAGCGTGCGGAGCAGGTAAAAATATGTACGCGGCGGTCTGTCCTGCAGCGGAAACACCCGAAACCGCCGCACGGCCAGTGGAGTGACCGCATGTTGAATTACGATACCATTGCGGTGACAGCGGAACGATCAGCTCTTTTATGACCGCTGCGATCACAACCACTGGTGAATGGGAGAGCCGGCGGAAGGGCCGTTGCATTCCGACCGGCGCGATCGCAAGCATCGATGAATGGGAGATCCGGCGGAAGAGCGGTTGTAAACCCACCGCTGCGCTCGCTCCGGAACAGCAATGGCGGACGACAACAAAACACACAACAAGGCTACCAAGTGTGGCAATTAACCTGGCTCAGCCTCAAAAAACACCTAACACACCCCAATGACACATCCCCATGGCATCAAAAAAATACAAATCCCAGGTCAACCCACACAACACACCTGACAGGAATACACCATTTTGACCCACCCACATTGCTGAGTATAAAACCAGCCCCTTCCCTGACCACAATCCTTTGCACTACTCCACAACTGAAGGGTCTAACCCCACAGCACAAAGGATAGGAAAATCTGCACACATCACACCATCACAACAACATACACACCACACACATCACCACCACCTCCTCCACACCTGCCCCATTAACCCATTTGCACATCACACACCATGTCACAGACGAAAATGCCCAAATTCACTGACAATGAGTTGTCAGTGATGGTAGATGAGGTAATCAGAGTAGAACCACATTTGTTTGGAAACCTGGTCCAACAGACACCATTAGCCACCAGAACGCAAATGTGGGCAAGGATAGTCAGCAGGGTCAATGCAGTAGGGACCATCCCGCGCACCAAGAAGGAGATCATGAGGCGGTGGCATGACCTCAAGAGCAAGGTGAAAGAAAAGAACAACAAGAACCGTGAGCTGGCTCAGAGGACTGGCGGTGGCCCTCCCATTCCACTACAAACATTCACGGCATGGGAGGAGAAGGTGCTTGGCATACTGCATCCAGAGAGTCTCACAGGAATACCCGGGGGAGTGGAGGCTGGTAAGTACCAACAAATGTCTACCATCTCACTGCTACACCTCCTAGGTCAAAATGCATGCATCTGCACCACACTCTCCCCAACACATGTCTCACAGTTCCAACATCCACTCCCTCTGATTCACCCCAAAGGTAGCTAGCAACATTACCATGGGGGCAGGTGTACAGGCAGCAAGCACCACAACTCCCACCAGGCCCCCTTGTCCCAAAGCTCACCAGGATGGAGCACCCCCCCACCCCACCCAGAAGCATGTGTCAGCCATTGCATTCCCCTCATCAAACTAACAGGTAGGCAGCCATCTTAACAGGGAGGAGGTGGTTGTGTTTGGGAAGCCTGCACTACAACTCCCACCAGGCCCCCTTGTCCAAAAGCACACCAGGATGGAGCACTCCCCCACCCCACCCAGAAGCAAGTGGCAGACATTGCATCGCCCACCTTCACCTAACAGGTAGGTAGCCATCTTAACAGGGAGGGGATGGTTGTGTTTGGGAAGTCTGCACTACAACTCCCACCAGGACCCCTTGTCCCAGAGCTCACCAGGATGGAGCACTCCCCCACCCCACCCAGAAGCATGTGTCAGCCATTGCATTCCCCTCATCAAACTAACAGGTAGGTAGCCATCTTAACAGGAAGGGGGTGGTTGTGTTTGGGAAGCCTGCACTACAACTCCCACCAGGCCCCCTTGTCCCAAAGCACACCAGGATGGAGCACTCCCCCATCCCACCCAGAAGCAAGTGGCAGACATTGCATTGCCCACCTTCACCTAACAGGTAGGTAGCCATCTTAACAGGGAGGGGGTGGTTGTGTTTGGGAAGCCTGCACTACAACTCCCACCAGGCCCCCTTGTCCCTGAGCTCACCAGGGTGGAGCACTCCCCCACCCCACCCAGAAGCATGTGTCAGCCATTGCATTCCCCTCATCAAATTAACAGGTAGGTAGCCATCTTAACAGGGAGGGGGTGGTTGTGTTTGGGAAGCCTGCACTACAACTCCCACCAGGCCCCCTTGTCCCAGAGCTCACCAGGATGGAGCACTCCCACCACCCCACCCAGAAGCATGTGTCAGCCATTGCATTCCCCTCATCAAACTAACAGGTAGGTAGCCATCTTAACAGGGAGGGGGTGGTTGTGTTTGGGAAGTCTGCACTACAACTCACACCAGGCCCCCTTGTCCCAGAGCTCACTAGGATGGAGCACTCCCCCACCCCACCCAGAAGCATGTATCAGCCATTGCATTCCCCTCATCAAACTAACAGGTAGGTAGCCATCTTAACAGGGAGGGCGTGGTTGTGTTTGGGAAGCCTGCACTACAACTCCCACCAGGCCCCCTTGTCCCAAAGCACACCAGGATGGAGCACTCTCCCCACCCCACCCAGAAGCAAGTGGCAGACATTGCATTGCCCACCTTCACCTAACAGGTAGGTAGCCATCTTAACAGGGAGGGGGTGGTTGTGTTTGGGAAGTCTGCAATACAACTCCCACCAGGCCCCCTTGTCCCAGAGCTCACCAGGATGGAGCACTCCCCACACCCACAACCATGTGGCAGCAATTCCCCTCAATTGTGTCACAGTACAGGTAGGTAGACAGTGCATGCACCCTGCAAATCCTCTCAAAAAGCATGGAGCCACATGACCACACCACCCCTCACATGTCACCCAACATGGCATACATCCAATAGTCACTTCCTGTGTGCAGACAGCCAAGTGTATGTAACTGTCACTGAAACGTAACGTCAAGCCAGCAAGCCACATTGTGAAGAAAATCAGGGCACAATCGTGTCCAGCACGGAATGCTATGTGCAAGTGCCATGGTGGCAGAGCATGAAGGCCCATATGAACACAAAACATGCATGGTCAGTTGTTGAAAGAAAGTAAAGTACATGATAACACAAAGGTATGCAGAAGATTACAATGGCTAGTTCTTGCTCAGATGTAACTTCTTCATTGCAGAGCAAACAAAAAAGACAAATCACATAAAGTTGATGGGCTGCAAGTCGGTAGATGACGGCATGTTCTTGTAATCACACAATCTGTACGTGGAACATGGTACCTAGTTACATGTCACACCATGGACAAGTAATGTATGTACCCACACATCATGGCATGATGTGCATTACCTTGCAGCCATACAAAGTGAAAACAATGTAAACTTTGTGGTGTAACACATGTAACATCCAAACATCTAACACCATGCTTGTGGGGTGCACTTTAATGACCATTTCACCTCTGTTCAACAGGAGATCAACAACTCACTGCTGCAGAAGACAACACCAACCTGCAGAGCCAGTCTCCACACTCGGAACATGGACTCTCGGAATCAGACTCCCTAAGTTTCTCGGATGAGGAGCACCGACCTGGCCCGCACTGACTGCCATGGCGCACCATGTCCCAGGCCCCCACTGTCCCCACCACCACCACCCCAGCAACAACAACCGCGCTGACCCCTGCTGCAACAACCTGTGCGGCCTTAACCACCACCACCACCACCGCTGCCTGCAACACTCGCCCTGCCTCAGTGGTTACCAACCCCATCACACAATCAGAGGAGGGCAGGGAGAGTCTGTGGGTGTGTCGAGTGGCAACGCCACAGGCCCGGGGCAGCAGGGCACGTGGGAGGGCAACTGGGGCACAAAATCAAGAGGACACTGGGACCGAAGCCCTGGCCAACATCGCCAGAGTCCTTGGGGCCTATGAACAAGCCCAGGGACACTTGGGCCATGCCCTGGAAGAATCGCGTGAGCTCCGCCTGCTGCTGAGGTCCATAGACACGCGTATGGGCCAAATCGTGGACCTCTTGGGCCAGCTCGTGGGTGTTCTGAGGGACAGACCTGTGGGCCAAACAACGGCTCAACCCCCCTCCAGTGGCCCACAGGGTAATCCCCCCACCAGCCCAGCTGCGGCCACAGAGAGGGGTGAGCAGCAACAGGATGACTCCTCAGACACCGCTGACCCTGCAGCAGGAGCCCCCCCTGGAAAACGCCTATGGGGCCGTCTGAGAAACACCACGGGAGGATCAAGTGACAAAGTACCAGCCAAACGCAAGTCAAAGAGACGTCCATGATAGCACCTCTGTACACCTTGACATTGACTTTGTTGACTATCCTTACCCACACTGCCATGTTGATGGCAGGTGTCTGTTGGACTGTGTCACCTCATCAATGTGGTGACTACTCTATTGTCTTGTTTGCCATCACTGACAACTCATTGATCCACTTAGCACCATTTCTTGAAACATCACTTGTCTGTCACAACCACTCAATGTAAATAAACACTCTTTACACACCTATGTCTTTGTGTCAGCTCCATGTTTATCACAATATGTACAATGTTGAGTCAGAACACAATGTACCAGTGGCTCAGATCGTGACGAGGCATTGAGAGTCTGAAGGGACCTAGAGAGACACAAGAGAACGACATTTACTCGTCAGGTGTTGGCATCACAGCCAGTACACAACACTAGTCATCAAGGTACACAAACCAGCACACATCCCAAGGAGAAACAATCTCAACATAGACATCATGTAGCTGGTCAGGACTACACTGTGCCACACACATCAGCCATCAGCACAGAGCCAACAACAGGCAGCAGTCAAAAAGCTCCTCTCTGCCTCATCACCACCATCAAAGACAGCAGACAATGGCACTGTTGTACACTGTTACTCACACTCAAGGGAAGTAGCGGTTGATGAGCTGTTGGCACAGGTTGACACCTTCCTCCTCTCCACTATCCTCGTCACTGGACACGTGTGGGCTTGCAGGGGGGGGCATCTGCGGCGCTTCATCGTCCAGGAGCAGGGGGATCTCCTTGCGCAAGGCCAGGTTGTGGATCATGCAGCTGCAACAATTATCTGGCACACCTTTTTGGGAGAGTACATCAGTGCGCCTCCGGTCCTGTCCAGGCACCGAAACAGAGACTTCAGAAGCCCAAACGTACGCTCCACCACACGACGTGTCCTCTCATGGGCCTCATTGTAGCTGACTTCCCCCGGGGTCCTGGGATTCCGCAGTGGGCTCAGCAACCAAGGCCGGTTGGGATATGCAGAGTCACCTAGGTGTCAGATACATAGAACAATTTTGTAATATGACTGCAGCTGCGGACAGCATGTCACACATACAGCCCAATACTTGACTCAGCTAACTCACCTACAAGCCACGCACGGTCAGGATGCAGATTTGCCATCATCTGTGGTACGATGCTGTTATGCAGGATGTAGGAGTCGTGGGCTGAGCCAGGGAATCTGGCACAGACATGTGAGATGATCATATCTGCCTGGCATACAACCTGCACATTAATGGAATGGGAATGCTTCCTATTCCTGTAGATGTGCTCCCGTGCCTGTGGCAGAACCAGGCCAACATGGGTGCAGTCAATGGCACCAACAACATTAGGGATGTGGGCAAGGGCATAAAAATCAGCCTTCACAGCTGCCAATTCCTGTCTTTGTGGAAAATGGATGTAGATGTCCTTGTATACCATCATAGCGGACAGGACATACCGTAGCACCATGCTGAACATTGCCTGCGACATCCCACCTGCGCTGGCCACCATGTACTGGAATGAGCCAGTTGCAAGGAAATGCAGGGCCGCCATCACCTTACATGTTGGTGACACAGCAGTTGGATATGTCCTGCGAGGCCTCAGATGGGGCTCCAACTGAGCACATAGGTCTTGGAGGTTTTGCCAATCCAAATGGAACTTACGGATGATGTCCACATCCTCCATGTCCACCAGCAAGGTGAATGGACGATGCACATTTGGTCGCCTCCTACATAAGATAAAAGGGGACACTTGTCAATTCAATTCACCTATGAGATGAGTCCAACATCTAACGTTTTGACTGACACAGCGCCAACAATGACTGGCCTGAAACAACAGCTTACAGCACAAGTCACATGCAGAGACAACTTGACCCCAAGTAGTTGTACACGTGATCAGTATGTACAAACTGAGTACACCCGAGACAGATTCAGACTATGTGAATGTGAAATGGGACATTCCGACATCTTGTGTCACCAGCCCTGAGAGTACTTGACACAGCACATGTCTGAAACAGCAACACTGCTGTCTCCTACGTAGCTGTTGTACCTGCCACACCTTCTTGCGTGAGTCGGACAGTGCACACATTAACGCCACAATGAACACAGTGTGTGCATAAAGATCAAGTATCAACATGAGTTCAGCAATCTACACAGTGAAGTAGGCACATTAAGTAGTCAGTCCATCATTACTATGTGTTGCTTAGCCATCTCACACATTGACATGTTTCCATATTTGAGAGTCCATCACACGACAGATCAGTGTACATGCACAACAACATCATCAGTGACATGTGAGGGACTACATGCCAATGCATGTACTCCAGTGCACTGACATGGCATGTGTAGACATCAGTGAGTTGAATGTCACACTAGCATTCAATTTAACTATCTGGTGGCATGATTCATTGAAAGTGTGGAGTGTTCAATGATGAGAACTGGCCATTGCCATTGCTACAGCATGATGTGCCCATAGGTGCCCTAAGCGTGCACCGCCACCGCAATCACGGTCATTGGCACCAATGTAAAGAGGCCAAATCGCGGTAGCGACCGCCTGGGCACCACGATGTGACACCGCCATTGCCCATGCCCATTCAGCCAATGGGAACCGCAATCGCGCTAGTGGAATACACTTTTGAATATCGCGGTAGGCGTGCTCCGCTACCGCGGGCCGGTCATTGGATACAATTGTAAGATGCACGATTGCGGTAGCGACCGCCTGGGCACCGCGGTGTGAAACCGCCATTGCCCATGCCCATTCAGCCAATGGGAACCGCAATCGCGCTAGTGGAATACACTTTTGAAAATCGCGGTAGGCGTGCTCCGCTACCGCGGGGCCGGTCATTGGATACAATTGTAAGATGCACAATTGCGATAGCGACCGCCTGGGCACCGCGGTGTGACACCGCCATTGCCCATGCCCATTCAGCCAATGGGAACCGCAATCGCGCTAGTGGAATACAATTTTGAATATCGCGGTAGGCGTGCACTGCTACCGCGGGGCCGGTCATTGGTTACATTTGAACAAAGCTGATCTGGAACACCAATTGCAGCAGCTGAGTACCACTGAAACAACCCCAGGGGGCTATATATGTCTGTGAGGGAGCCACACATTTCCACTGCATCCAGACACTGCTGCCTGCCATTCTTCATCCCCAACTGCTGCTGTTCCTGTCTCCTGGACCCAGTGATGGCGAGGACTGAGAACATCAGGGCCCGTCCCTTCACCACAGAGGAGCTGGAGGTCCTGGTGGACGAGGTGCTTACACACTACGGGAGGCTATATGGTGCTCCTGATGTTATGGTGAGTGTTTGAGAGTGAAATTTGGAGAGTGCAAAGAGTGCTCACATGATGTAGCTCTGCTGTAGTATGTGCCTGTGAGTGCAAGTTTGTGTGCTGACTCCATGTCAATGGGGTGTGTAGCCTTATTACCACAGATCCATGGCTGCATTGAAGGATGGGAGGGACATGCAGTGTCTTTGCAGACATACAGTAACACTGCTGGCTTGGAGAGTGGAAGTCAGAACAAACATTGCCTGTGCTAATGGATGTCAGAGTCCATTCGCCTTTCACATGCTCATTTGGGACATTTCAAATGTGTTTCGTCCAGAGGGTACTGAAGGATGTGTGTACACATTTCATATTGTCAACATGGATATGTGAGCATTATGCACAAGATCGAAATGCCTGAGGGTGACACTCTTTGTGGAAAATCGCCTATGACACATCAGAGTGATGTACTTCTGAAACATCTTCCTTCCATTGATTTCATGATGTGTACTGACTCGCATGTGTAGGCACTATTTGACCTCTCATATTGTACATGCATGTGATTGTCCCGACAGGCCAGGTTTGACCTCAGTGTGAGTCCCCCTGGCCTGCACAGATACTGCCCAATTTGTAAGGGACCCATCAGTAAATGGACAGAGTGCGTCATATGTGTTGTCTGCCACCCTGTCACTCAATGAGCTATCTTAGGCCTGATGATTGCACAAGACAGACCTTGTGAGAAGGGTGTGAGAATGTAAGATCATGTCCCTAGATGTGACATCCACGACACAGTGAGCCACTCACAGGCCAAGGACATTGAGGGGTGTATAGTGTTGGACACAGTGAATCATCCCCAACACATCATTTCCAACATGATGTATGTCTTGCTCCCTCACATACTGCATCACAGATGAGGGCCTTCTTCACATTGCTTTGTGTGCTGCCATTCTGCATGTGTGTGAGATGGCCAGGTCCTGTGTCCACCCTCATACCTAAATGCATTTCAATCCGATTATCTGATGCAAATGTACTACGTGTCATGTTGTATGGCCTCTGCTCAAGGTTTCTGTACAGCTGTGCTAAGTGTTTGCATGCTCCTGTCCTGAGACACAGTGGAACATGGCCCAGTGTCCCTGAAACTGCCTCTTCTTGTCTCCCATGCCTGCAGCTTAAAGTCCGCCAGCGTAAGGCCTTATGGAGGGACATTGCACGCAAGGTGCGGGCTCTGGGTGTCTCCAACCGATGGCACACACACTGTCACAAGAGGTGGGATGACATCTGCCGTCTGAGCAAAAATGTGGCAGAGATGACACTGGGGCTGCTCCCTTGGACTGGAAGGTTGTCGTGCAGGAGCATGACACCACTAATGGCCCGCATCTTGGGTGTGACACAGCGAGAGCTGGATGGAAGTTTGAGGGCCCATCAGCAGCAAGTTGGGGGTGAGTATTCTGCGAAGGGTGACTTTGGGTGTGAGTGACTGCATGTATCCCAACCCTGCGCCAGTGTTGAGCTCTGTGATGTTTCCAGAGTGATGCATTGGCTTGTAAGTGGCCTCTGTGTTCAGTGCAGCTGACATGCATTTTTGCTACATGTACTTTCTCATGTGTTTAAAATAATGGCCCTTGACATTGCAAGATAAGATGTGGCCTCATGCCATCTGCTGCATTATGGGTGTCATAGACATCACCGGGGAGTGAACAGCTGTGTTCCTCATCTTAGTGTGCTTACGTCGATGTGTGCAGTGCCTGACTTTGGAATTTTGAGAACTACACATCTGCCGATAATGTGCAAGGGTTGTTGCGCTTCAAAGCACAACATGGTGGACATCAGTAGCTCATGGCCATGGTATGAGGACATTCTGGAGTCAGTATCTGTGCTGTCCCCTTAAAGTGACTCCGTATGTGACTGTGACAACATGTTGAGATGTACATCTATCTCACCTACAGGCACGTAGGTATGCTTACAGGAATCAGTATGTCAGGTAACTAGGAGGCACAGGCCAGCTATTTGGCAGTGTGAACGTCACATGGGTCATTAATGCCAACTATGCATGTTTCCATGCATCTTCTGACTTTTGCATGAAGCTTGCACATGCAGACTGCACAGGGTGATGTGCTACATGGGGGTATCATATTCTAGTTTTTTGCTTTGGTTGCATATGATGTTTGTGAGTAGGGCACTGTACTGAACCTACGTCTCTTTCTTTTGCAGCATCTACCGAGGGCACAGAAGGACAGGGGACGGACCCCAGTGGTGAGGCATCTGGCCCCACTGCTACACATGAGCTCACTGACACTGATGTGACCAGCGCCTCGGAGGGGGACAGGAGTGTCCTGGAAGACTCACGCCCGGAAACACCAACCTCAACATCATCTGACTCTGGCGGTGACTCCTCGATGTTGGCGGGCACAGGGAGTGGGAAATCTGCCTCTTCTTCTACCACACATCGTCCTGTGCCCACCCTCCCGGCTACTACCATTAGTGCTGCCCGTTCCCGCACCAGTAAGAATGGTAGAGTGTCCTTCCCCCCAGGCACCGCTGCCCCTGCCCCTGTCTCCCCTGCTGCCCTCAGTGTTGAGGCGGTGGACCTTTTGCGCCAGCTGTGTGTGGGTCAGACTACTCTCCTGAATGCCTTCCAGGATCATGACAGGAAGTTGGCACAGGTAGTTGCCTTCATGGAGGGCATTCATTCTGACGTGGGTGGGCTGCACAGGACTGTCCAGTCTTTGTCCTCCACAGTGACGGCAGCCATTCAGCTGTCACAGGCTCAGAGTCCAGCTCCTCCCTTCGGCAACCACCCTGCCAGTGGCAACATCTGACGAGGGTGACCTCACACCACAGTCCTCAGGCTCCAAGTACTCAACACGCAGCACACAACAGCAGCACTCCAAGCGGCCCAGAGCACAGACACCATCCCCCAAACCAAAAGCAGGCACACAGGAGCGCAAAGGGAAAAGCCCTTCTGGTGACACTCAGGGGCATCAGGCCAAGAAGCAGGCCTCAGGCTCACATGCATCCACATCACCCCCATCAAAGGACACTCCCGTCCCCAAACCTGCTCCCAAAGGCAGACAAACTGTTGCCCTGCCTGCTGTGAAGCTGGTGCCTGCAAAGAGTCCGCAGAAACAGCTCTCTAAGGCAGATTCACCCACAACCTCAACTCCCACCCGCACCCCTGTGAAGCTGGGACAGGAGCAAAATGTTGGTGGTTCACCTGGTCAACAGGAGATAGAGGGGAAAAGGCAAGGCCACCCCAAGCGTACCACCAGATGCAGCAAATCCCCACAGGGAGAGCCACCTGCACCTGATGCACCTTTGGTGGAGAGTGAGGCTGTTGTGCCTGCCCAACTTCCCACTCCTACCAAGACAATTCTTACCTATCGAATCCCCAAGAAGTGGAAAGGCAGCCCTCCACATTCTCCCTCACACACTGTGTCTCACGGCAGCATGTCTCCGCCTCCCCGTGCCATGCTGCCACCCGGTCCAAGCAGCCCTCCGGCTCACAAAGCCACTGATGCCTCTACCTCAGCTGGTCCTCTCTCTCCCAGGTCCAGTCCTCCAACTGGCCCCGACAATCAGCCACCTCCCAGTTCAACTGACAGCCAAGTGTGAGGCAAAGTCCCCCTCCCAAACCCATCGCTCCCACAGCGGTGCCTGGACTGCCCATTTGTATCCCCAGAGCTGTGCTGATTCCCATGGCAGTGTACTGTGTTACCCATTCCCTGTGCAGGTTCTCATGCACACATGTGCCTACTTTGAACTATGGACTGGCCAATGGCCTTGCTGTTTGTCACTTTGGATGCCCATTCCCTGTGCAGGTTCTCATGCACACATGTGCCTACTTTAGATTTGTACTGGCCTATGGCCTTGCTGTTTGTCACTTTGGATGCCCATTCCCTGTGCAGGTTTTCATGCACACATGTGCCTACTTTGAACTATGGACTGGCCAATGGCCTTGCTCTTTGTCACTTTGGATGCCCATTCCCTGTGCAGGTTCCAATGCACACATGTGCCTACTTTTAACTATGGACTGGCCAATGGCCTTGCTGTTTGTCACTTTGGAAGCCCATTCCCTGTGCAGGTTCTCATGCACACATGTGCCTACTTTGAACTATGGACTAGCCAATGGCCTTGCTGTTTGTCACTTTGGATGCCCATTCCCTGTGCAGGTTCTCATGCACACATGTGCCTACTTTAGATTTGTACTGGTCAATGGCCTTGCTGTTTGTCACTTTGGATGCCCATTCCCTGTGCAGGTTCTCATGCACACATGTGCCTACTTTGAACTATGGAGTGGCCAATGGCCTTGCTGTTTGTCACTTTGGATGCCCATTCCCTGTGCAGGTTCTCATGCACACATGTGCCTACTTTAGATTTGTACTGGCCAATGGCCTTGCTGTTTGTCACTTTGGATGCCCATTCCCTGTGCAGGTTCTCATGCACACATGTGCCTACTTTGAACTTTGGACTGGCCAATGGCCTTGCTGTTTGTCACTTTGGATGCCCATTCCCTGTGCAGGTTCTCATGCACACATGTGCCTACTTTGAACTATGGACTGGCCAATGGCCTTGCTGTTTTCTACTTTTGGTGCCTATCTGAGTAATATGTAATAAAGACAGTTACTCCTGTTGTCTGCTTTGTCTGTGTCCTTGCTAAATAAGAGGTTTTATGTATGGGTATGGTTTCATGTGACACATGCTCTGTATGCCACTTCAACATTGCCAATTGGTTGTTTTACTTTTTCAGAGTTTGGCAGAGGTGACAGGCACTTTAGTTCTTCAAGACTGTGAGGCCTGAGGGTGCAATAATGGTTGTTTGTGATGATCTACTCTTATCCTAATCACTCTATGGTCAGGTTTGCTACATTGTACACATGTCATGTTATGATGCAATGCCACAACAGGGGTGATTTCTATCCACAGGATTACTTGCGGGTGGCCAGGGTCCATCATATCTGTGTGATCTTTCTTGATGTGTGAACAGCAGTGTTGATGTGTGGTCATCTTGTGTAGGCCTGTCTACCTAGTCCCACGGGGTACATTTGAATATGTGGACTTCAGTGGTCATACAGTGTGAATGGGCTGTCATTGTCAGTAGTGTTGATGTGTGTGTGCCCCTGCAATGCCAACTGCACACATGTATGATCCAGGTAATGAGTGCCTGTTTGTTTCAATTGTCTGCCATGTGCTTCAGATAGTGGGCACATGTAGGAGTTGTAGGTTGGGCACTGTGCAGTGTGTTGTTGTGTCCTTGCACTCCTGGGGGACACCTACTTGTTGTCTCTGCCAGTTGTGAGTATGCAGTGTGTGTGCCTACCAAGTCTGTGTTGTGTTTTGTTGCTCAGCCATGTGTCTTGTTACTGTTTGTGCTCACTGTGCAGACCTGCTCAGCCACACTGACATTTCTTGTGATTTTTCTCATGCATTGCTGTCACTTGACCCATTTTTGGCTCCAGTATGGTATGTGGAGTAATGCCATCCCCTATATGTGCTTCTGATGCCTACACATTGTGAGTAACTCCTCTATGTGTTTGTGTACTGTTCACTCCTCACCTGTCCACTACTGAGGTACACACCACTTCAATCTCATGTCTTTCACCCCATGGCTTGCCAGTGTGTGAGCCTCCCCACCACTTCATAGTGTGACACTATGCTGTGTGTGGCTGAAATGTGTACAGGGCCAATGTGCCACTCAGGACAGTTGCCCCAATTAGTTATGTGTTTTTTTCTTTAACTGTTTTGCAGTCATGGTTGCTCCTGTGCAGTGCACATGTTTGAGCAGCACAGTCCTCTAGTCATGTTGTTTGCCCCTGGGTTTCCCTTAGTTGTGCATCTGTGGGTGATGGTTAAGCTGTATGTGTGTTTGCTGAGGTCTTGCTACCCTTCCTGAGTGTGATGTTCTGTGTGTGCTGTGATGATTTGTGTTGTGGGAGTTCATGGTGTGGCACTCAGATATATGTGCTACTGGTTTGGTTGGTGTGCACACAATGCTTGGTGTGCTTGCAGTGCTGTCAGTGTGTGTTGCCTTGTACTTGCCTGGTGTGCATCCCCCTGATGTCCAGCTGAGTTTGCTATGTGATGGATTGGTATGTGCAACTGTTGTGCTTTTGTTGTGAATGTATGCAGTGTTTGGCTGTGTTGGCTCTTTCTACTGACAGATGCTATGTGTGTGTGATGTTCTATTTGCATGGGATTGTGTGTGAGTAGTTGCTGCTGTGTGATACATGCAGATGTGTGTTGCAAGTGTAATGTGCATTACTTGTGTGTCTGGCACAGGCAGCAAGGTGGATTCTTGTTCCTGAGCTTGTTTTGGGTGCACATTGGTGGTTTCTCCTCCTATTTTTGACATGTCACATGTCAGGATTGTGCATGTGCATGCTTGTGGTACACTGTGATGCCATGTTCACTGGATGAGTGGTGTGGTGTCTCAGTCTGTGTCAGCTGATTGTACCATTGATCCCAGTTATTGTTCATGTTTGTTTTTGGATGATGCGATTCTTGTTTGTGTTGGGGTATGGTGTCTGGGCATTGGCCCTGAGTGACAATGTTGTGTACTCCTGTTCTGTCTGTGGTCACATTGCCTTTCCACTATTTGGCTGCACATGTCTGGGCTTGTTGGACTTCTGTGGATGTTGTTTGTGAGCTTTGTGTTTGGCTATTGTTTTTGTGTCAGCATTGGTTCAGGTATCCCTGAGTGCGGGTGTGACATTTGTGGATGCACCACAGGGAGTGTGATTGGTTGTCATTGGACTCACAGGACATCATTTGGACCATTCTGTGTGTTTCTCACAGGTGTGGAGTGTTGCAGGTGTGAGGTGCTTGGGTGAGGGGCATGTATGAAGGTCCTACTTGTGTTTGACAGTCAAGGAGTGTGACAATGAGCCATGTGTGTTGTGCTGATGACATACACATGTCAAGTAAGTGGAGACAGATGTGTGGCTGGTCACTTTATGACTTCAGACACTTCCTATCATTCCTGTGCCTATGCATGGCCTGCCTTGATGTCTCCCTGAGTTGTTGCACAGAGGTCACTTTGGCTTAATTTGACTCACTGTGCCAGCCATGTCTGATTTGATGGCCTAAGGGTGGTGTGATATGTTCCTTCTCTTGCATGTGATGTACAGATGCTATGTGGCTTGCTCCATGGCTTTCCAGCACTGTCCACTTCACTTTTGGCTGGCACATTTGTTGTCCTCCATTGCTGGTGGCCTATGGTATGGGTATGTGGCTGGGTGTCAGTGTGGGGTGTTTGTGAGTGACTTGACAGGCAGTGTGAATAGTTCATTGGATGTTCATAGGTAGTGTGAGTCTTCATTTTGTGATCATACTCAGTTATCTTCACAGGGGTGGAAGGTTGGTGTGAGGAGGTGGGTTGTCCAGCCCCTGAGCTTCTGTGCAGGGTGTTCCTCTTCACCCCCACCTTCCCAGTCAATCTCCCTTGTCCTTTGATGTGTGAGGTGCAAGGTCTGGCTGCACCTGGCAGATTAATTGTGCATGGGGGGCACAGGAGGGGCACACAGCATGTTCTCAAATGGGTGTGGGATGAGTATTGTGGGAAGGGTGAAGGTGGAGCCCTGTGAATCTTTGCGGACTGTCCATGCCTGGCGGAAGCCCTGCCTACTACATTGTGCGCAGGTTTTCCCGCGTCTTCACTGCTGCGGTGACGTGACAGGGACATTGCTGTGATTTCGCGGTTGATGGGTGACCCGGATGCGGAGGGGTGAGTTTCTGGCAGGTGGGAGATGTGTGGGTACACTGTGGGATGTGTTCCTGTCCCCACCAGAGTGTCTGATGTGGACATGAACCGTGTGTCGGCACCAGAGTTGTGTGTTGTGGTTGTGTGCGGAGTTGTGTATTTGCGTACCTGCGTCGTTGTCGACGACGGTGCATTATTTTCTGATAGTGGAGGAGGTACAGCACCGGAAGGGCTTAGAGTGCTGGATCCATTGCGATCAGGACCGGGTGGAGGGGACCGGGAGTCTGGTTTTGCGCTCCGCTGTCTTGCTTCTGCCGTCTCTGGGTGGGTGGATTCTCCGCTGCGGTGTGATGGTCTGTTTGCGGCATTGTGATTTGTACAGCGGACGGAACGTCATTCCGCACGGCGGTGAGTCCCTATTGGCTCACTCCGCCGTGGTGGCGGGCGCAAAAATCTGGCGGTTCACCTGACTACGCAGCGGATGGAAAATGGGCTATGTTTGCCCATCGTAATATGGCGGGCAGGAGGACCGCTGCTGGAGTGCGAAAAGGGCATTTTCCGCCCCCACCAGCACCGCGGATGTGCCTCCGCCCGCCATCCTAATCAACCCCTAGAAAACTCAAACTAATAAAACATTAGAAGAAAACAATTAGGTATTGTATACAAGAATGATAATTAAAGCATTATGAATTACTTCAGTAGCTTTAACAAAGAAAAGAAAATGATGTTCTTGCCTGCCATATTATTTTCAACTATATTGTAGACATCACAATTTTTTTGCAACACTAAGAAAGATCAACTAAGCTTTTGAAATGATATTTAGGTGAAACACCATTTCTGAAAATGTGCAATGGTACTCTCTGATGGAAAGGTGCTGGGAAGCAGAAGAACCTGTACCTGCGGCAAGCAAATAAATCTCATTTCCACCAGAAAGGTGCAGGGAATAAGATCTTGTTTCTGCACCAAGGATGCCAAATGCCAAACTCAGCTGGCAGCAGTACATCACAAGAGTGGAATCCAAGACATGTGAGAAAATAAAATTACACATTGTATGGTCTTCTCCAACTAGGCACCAATATGTGATGATGTGATGCAAATATTCGTAGATGAAATTAGTAAAGAAGAGCAAGTTTATCCATAAATTACAATACCTACACATAGGGGCCGATTACAATTGCGGAAGGACCGTCACCACCAGCCCGGCGGTGGCGGTCCTTCCCACATCCGACCGCGATTTTCCCACCGCCAGATTACGATGGCGTGGGATCCAGACTGTCCGCCACGGAACCGCCACAGGCAATCGTTGCGATTGCCTGGCGGAGCGGTCTGTAGCAATGAAATGGCGGCGGTGCCTAGCAGGCACCATCCGCCAGATCACGATGCTGTCTCCAGCCAGCCTTTCCATGGCAGATAAACCGCCATTGAAAGGCTGGTGGAGATTGGTTTCGGGGGCCCGTTGCGGGCCCCCCTTGTGTTGGGGGGAGGTGTGGGTGCTACCCCCCAACATTCCATTGCACCAAGTGGCAGGCACCGTGTGGTGCCTGCCACGTAGTGCGGTGAAATGCGCAACATGCCATTTTGACTTCGCGGCGTGTGCTGCTGTCAGCAGCGTCCGCCGCAATGTTAAAATGCAAGATGCGACCACCATGGTGGCGGTCGCAACCTGATTTGGTGTGCGGGACTGCCGCATGCATTGCGGACGGTCCCGGTCTCCACCACGATGGCGGACGGACTCCAGTCCATCCGCCATCGTAATCGGCCCCATAGTGTATGCAATTGCAAGTAGCAGCAAGCTTAAACTGCAGAAATTCTGGAACCTTGCAACCATGGCACAAAAGCGGTTGCATGGAACAATACAGAACTGAGAGCACAATGGGCATTAAGATGACTTCCTTGAGCAACTAAAATACCAGAAACAATCACTGGAGAGCTACGTTATTTTTTAAACGTAGGAAGGTTGGATTACAGCACTACCTAGATCTTCAAGGCAACACAGTGGTCAGCTAGGCCTGAGGAGGAAGCTGGGCATGGACAATGGAAGAAGGACTAGATTTCTGTCCAATATGGTTTAATGGGGTCAGCTAGGCTGATAACGTCATTACAGAATAATAATAATAATAATAATATTTATGAAGCGCGACAGCTACCTCAAACAGAGGTGTCCCGGCGCTATAGCGGACATGCAGGAGAGAGGGGTTACCAGAGATCTAGCTCTGGCTAAATAACCAAGTTTTCAGAGCCTTTCTGAACTTCATTTCAGATTGGATTAGGCGCATATTAACAGGCATAGAGTTCAACAGTCTGGCCATCACTACCGTGAATGATCTGCCCCCGATGCGTGCCTTTGCATATCGAGGTACGCAGAGCAGATGCTGAGAGTTCGATCTCAATTATCCTTTTTGTTGGTAGAGGCATATCCGTTGCTTAAGGTAACTAGGAGATTTGCCTCCCAGTGCCCGAAAGGCCATGGTCAGGGTCTTGAATTCTATATTTTTCGCTACCGGTAGCCAATGTAGCTGTCTTATATGCGGAGAGATGTGGTGCTGAAACGGTACTCTTCTTATTAATTTTGTACCATCTGCAATCTCTTAATCAGATAGGCAGGTAGCCCCAGGTATAAACTATTTGCATAATCCATCCGTGATGTCACTGAGGCATGGACAATGATTCTGCCGCAGTTCTCCGGTAGTAGATGTAAAAATGTCCTCAAGCTTCTCAGCTTACCAAAGCATGAGGATGCTATGTGACGTACTTGGGTTGTGAACGTAAGATCCGTTTCCCATTTTACGCCCAGGTTTTTTGCCGTGGTTGTGGGACTAGGTGGAAGTCCCATTTCAGCCGGCAACCACAGTCCGGCAGACGAGGGAGATGTCTTGCCAACGAACAGGACCTCAGTTTTCTCCGCATTGAGCTTTAACTTGTTATTATTCATCCAACAGGAGATGTCCTTCAAACATCCCTTGAATCTAGTGAAAGAGTCCACAGAGTGATCCTTGAAGGAGAATACCAACTGGGTGTCTCCGCATAAGATATAGCCTTTACTTCCCAGCTGGCAATGAGCGTAAAAAGGGGTGCCAAATATACATTGAAGAGTAGTGGGCTCAAGGCCGAGCCCTGCGGTACCCCCACCACAGTGGTTTAGCTTCCGACTTAAAGGGTTGGAGAGTGACCCTTTGCGTGCAGTCCCTGAGATAGGACTGTAACCAGGAGACAGTCGTCCCTCCAGTTTAAGTCTAGCTAGTAGAATTTGGTGATCCACCATGTCGAAGGCTGCGGGCAAGTCCAAGAGCACCAGCATCGCTGAAGCTCCAGTGTACACAGTCATTCTTACTGACTCCGCCACCTCCAGCAGTGCCGTCTCAGTACTGAAACCGGGCCGCAAACCAGGCTGCGTATCATGCAGAATGTCATGCCTATCAATGAAGTTGGTCAGTTGGCGCTGAACCAACTTTTCCAGAAGGTTAGGAAAGTGGGATTCATCCTCATCTTAGGAAGAGAATCCAGGAGTGAACTCAGTTGTGGTGCTAGGATGCCCCACATGTCCCTCTGGATCAGGTGGAGTACAGCCAGTCACTTATAAAAACTAGACACACATAAGAACCCTTAGGAAGGGCCTTTCTCTCTCTTCTCTTCTTGCTGGCCAACTAGAGAGGAGGAGAACTGATTTCATCTGCTGCAGGAGCTTTGTGGTCTAGCAAGGTCCACTGTGAGCGACTCAGCCACTGACCTGGTAGTATCAGTGGTTAACACCTCGAGATGAAGCTCCACAGGGAAGCGTACTTCAGCATTCCTCACATTTCTTCATCAATGGTGCCTATATACCACAAGATGTGCCACTAGCTGGTGTGCCCATGCAAATCACTTCCTGAGAACATGATCGTTGGCTCACCACTACCTTAACCATGAGACAAGTAAAAGTGTTCTGCTTCACTAACTAATTCATCTTACTAGCATTAGCATTACTGTGCCATGCTCACATGTAACTGTTGGTACTATTTCTTATTAAGACTAATTTTCCAAATAAATGACCAAGTCTAGAAGAAATTAAAAGTCAGAGTTCTTGGTCATCACTTTTTCTCTGGTTTTTATATGGAAGACTACAATTGAAAACGTATATTTTCCGCTGAAAAATGAGACTGTAAAACCTACATGGCGAAGCATAGAATATAGGCTATTATATCTTTACTGCTCTCCTTAATATCTGGAATCTGTTGTCTACATTACTGTTATAGCCCACAGCTGATCCCAGAAATAAATTTCATCAAGAAAACTTCGAAATTGTACAAAATGGTGTTGTTTCCCTGTATCAAAAGGATTATATAAGAAGCCACATCCTACCAAAATGCATTCTTTCAAACAAACATTTGGCTTGTCATCAGAAAACACCTCAATTGTACACTAAAAATGTAATAAATATAGCCTGTTATCTTTGCCAGTGCCAAATGGAAACATCTGAGTACTCACATCAGACATGTATGCATAATGCTACAAGCGACCACGTACAACACTGGTAGGCCTGTGCCTTAGATCTAAATGAAGAGGTACCAACACTGCAGTAAGGTAGGTGTAAGCCTGGTATTAATAATCCAGCATTTTGTGGAGGCAGCAACTGTTTGAAGAGAGACTTTGGGGCCGATTACGATGGCGGGCGGATCGCCACTGCCGTGCTGGCAGTGGCTTCCGCCGGCCTGGCGGGTGCTGTTTTGCCTACCACTGTCGCGATTCCCCGACCGTCATATTACGATGCGCAGACATAGCCCAAATCCCTACCGCTGCAGTGTTTTTAGTTCCGCCAGTAGTTTGGTTCCGCGACGAGGGCGGACGTAGCCAATAGCGGGAGACCGCCGTGCGGAATGACGTGTAGACCGCCGTCCGAATCACAATGCCTCAAATAGGCAATCGGACCGCAACGGAGAAACCACCCATTGAAACACGGCGGAAGCAATACTGCGGAGGAAAACGGGAATCACAGACAACTCCACGCGTTCGCTACCGCTATGGATCCTGCTCTACAAGCCCTACCGCTGCTGTTCCTGATCCGCGATCAACAAAGACGCCGCCGCCGTCGACAACACCGCAGGTACGTCAATGACACACATCCGCATACAACACCAACACACAACACCTGACCTGTAAATGGCCTCCTGTCCACAATAGACATTCTGTTGGTCACAGGACCATATCCACCAGTGTCTTCATAAGGTGCTGCAAATCGTGAAACCACACCTCCGCATCGGGGTCATCCATCAACAACGTCATCACCGCATCATCCCGGTCACGTCACCGCAGCGGTGAAGACGCGGGAAAAGTTCTGCACAATCTAGTAGGCAGGTCCAGCGGCACGCATGGGCAGTCTCAGGGACGTGTAAGGATTGTGTTGGCCCTGGGCCAAATGTATATTGTGTGCCTCTGTTGGTAGCAGCTGTCATTACCTGATACCATCACAGCTCCTACCATCCCACCCTGTTCAACATCAAAATGTGTGCCCATCTGATATTCAGGGATAGTGATGTATGTGAACAAGTTCATAGGTGTATTGTGGCAAAACAACACCTGCATAGTAATGCCAAATAGGTGCTTGTGGTGTTAAACCCCCTTCCTGCTAGTGCCAAGATGAGTATTAGGGGGCAAACCAACACCTGCATAGTAATGCCAAATAGGTGCTTGTGGTGTGAAACCCCCTTCCTGCCACTGCCAAGATGAGTATTAGGGGCAAACCCCACCTGCATAGTAATGCCAAAAAGGTGCTTGTGGTGTTAAACCCCCTTCATGCTAGTGCCAAGATGAGTATTAGGGGGCAAACCCCACCTGCATAGTAATGCCAAAAGGTGCTTGTGGTGTTAAACCCCCTTCATGCTAGTGCCAAGATGAGTATTAGGGGGCAAAACAACACCTGCATAGTAATGCCAAAAGGAGCTTGTGGTGTTAAACCCCCTTCATGCTAGTGCCAAGATGAGTATTAGGGGGCAAACCCCACCTGCATAGTAATGCCAAAAAGGTGCTTGTGGTGTTAAACCCCCTTCATGCTAGTGCCAAGATGAGTATTAGGGGGCAAACCCCACCTGGAACATACACGTGTGTAGTTGGCATGTTCAGGGCCACATACACCTCAACACCACTGACAAGGACAGGCCAAGCACACTGTGTGACCACTCAACTGCACACATCCAAATATACCCATGTGAGTACGAAGACAGGCCTACACAAGATTACCACACACACACTGCTGTTCACACATCCAAACACATCACACAGACATCACCAACCTTGGACACCCCGCAAGTTAGACTGTGTGTAGAATTCACCTCTGTTGTGGTATAGCCCCCTAACATGACATGTGTACAATCATACTAAAATCAACAGCGAATGATGATTGCAAGAGTACATCAACACCAACAAACATCATTGCACCCCCAAACCTCAGAGTCAAGCAGACCAAAAGTGTGTGTTACGTTTGCCAAACAATGACAAAGTGAATGAAGTAAATGGCAATGTGGAAGTGCCATGCAGAGCATGTGGCACATTTATCCATACCCACACATTAAAATGTTTAATTAAGCAAGGGCAGTAACAAACTATACGACAGGAGTAACAGTGTTTATTGCAAAATATCCTGATAGGCACAAAAATTCAAACAAATAAAAGGCCATTGGCCAGTCCACAGTTCAAACAATGCACATGTGTGCATGAAAATGTTTACAGTGAATGTGTAACACCGTACACTGCCATGTGAATGACCAAAGCACCGGGGATATCAAAGCTCAGTCCAGGCACCGATGTGGGAGAGATGGGTATGGGAGGGGGTCTTTGCCTCAGACTTGCCTGTCAGTTGGACTGGGAGGTGGCTGATTGTCGTGGCCAGTGGCGGAACTGGACCTGGGAGAGAGAGGATCATCAGAGTCAGAGTCAGCAGTGGCTGTGGCAGGCGTAGGGCTGCTTGGACCGGGTGGCATGGTGGCACGTGGAGGCGGAGAGATGCTGCCATGAGACACAGAGGCAGTAGTGGCTGTGGCAGGTGTAGGGCTGCTCGGACCGGGTGGCATGGTGGCACGTGGAGGCGGAGAGATGCTGCCGTGAGACACAGTGGGTGAGGGTGAATGTTGAGGGCTGCCTCTACACTTCTTGGGTATCCGATATTGCAGAAGTGTCTTGGGAGTAGTGGGAAGTGTGGCCGGCACAACAGAGTCCCTCTCCACCAAAGGTGTAACAGGTGCAGGTGGCCCTCCTTGTGGGGATTTGCTGGATATGGACTTAGCCTTGGTTTTTGCTTGCCTTTTGCCCTCCATCCCCTGTAGTCCTGGTGAACCCCTCACATTGCTCTCCTGACCACGCTTCACAGGGGTGTGGGTGGGAGTAGAGGTCCTGGGTGAAGCAGTCTTAGGGAGCTTTTTGGGCTTTTCCTTTAGAGGCACCAGCACCACAGCAGGCATGCCAACTGTTTGTCTGTCACTTGGAGCAGTTGTGTGGATGGGAGGCTCTTGTGATGGGTGTAATCTTGTGGACCGTGAGCTAGAGGCCTGCTTCTTTGCCTGATGCCCCTGAGTGTCATGTGAAGGGCTTTTTTCTTTGCGTCCCTGTGTGCCTGTGTTTATTTTTGGGGATGGTGTCTGTGGTCTGGCACGCTTGGAGCGCTGCTGTCGTGTGCTGCGTGTCGACGACTTGGGGCCTGAGGGCTCAGTTGTGTGGTCACTCTCCTCAGGGGTTGCCACTGGCAGGGTGGTTGTTGAAGGCATTGGGGCTGGACTTGGATGCTGTGATAGCTGAATGGCTGCCGTCACGGTGGAGGACAAACCCTGGACAGTCCTGTGTAGCCCACCCACGTCCGAATGAATGCCCTCCATAAATGCCAGAACCTGTCCCAACTTCTTGTCCTGATCCTGGAAAGCATTTAGGAGAGCTGTCTGACCCACACACAGCTGGCGCAAGAGTTCTACCGCCTCAACACTGAGGGCAGCAGGGGAGACAGGGGCAGGGCAGCGGTGCCTGGGGTGAAGGCGACTCTACCCTTAACAGCCCTGCGGGCACGGACAGCACTAGTGGTAGTAGCCGGGATGGTGGGCACTGGCCGATGTGTGGTGGAGGAAGAGGCAGCATTGTCACTCCCTGTGACCACCATTGTCGCTGACTCCCCACTGGAGTCAGATGATGTTGAGGTTGTGCTTTCTGCGCGCGAGTCCTCAAGGACACTCCTGTCCCCCTCCGAGGCGCTGGTCACCTCAGTGTCAGTGATCTCATGGCTATCATGCGTGCCACATGCTTCAGCACTGGTGTCCGTCTCATGGCCTTCCGTGCACTCGGTAGATGCTGCAATGGACAGAGACATAGGTTCAGTACAGTGCCATACACACAAACATCAAATGCAAGCACAGCACTAAACTAGATAATGACAACCCCAAGTTGCACAACACCCTGTGCAGTCTGCATGTGCAACAATCATGCTAAACACAGAAGATGCATGGAAATATGCATTGTTTACATCAATGAGCCATGTGAGGTTCACACAGGCAAATAGCAGGTCCCTGCCTCCTTGTAATCCAACATAAACATCTCTGCAAGCATACCCACGTGCCTGTATGTGAGAGAGGCATACATCTCAGCATGTTGCCTCTGTCACATATGGAGTCACTGTAAGGGGACAACACAGATACAGATTCAAATTTGTACTTTAGAATGTCCATGAGCTACTGATGTCTAACAAGTTGAGCAATTCATCACGCAGACTGTTGCACGTTGGTGTCAGATGTGTAGTTCACACCATTTACAAGTCCTGCAGTGCACACATCGTTAAATGCACACTGACATGATGCACACTGCTGTACACTGCCTGGTGATGTCCATGACACCCAGAATGCAGAAGATGTCATAAGGCCACATCTCATCATGCAATGTCAAGGGCCATTGTATGAAACACATGATAAAGTCCATCTAGGGAAAATACATGACACCTGCACTCAACACATAGGCCACTGAGAAGTATTTCATCAAAATTGACACATCAGCAAGATCAGCAATGGCTCCCGGTCGCCATTCATGCAGTCACTCACACCCAAAGTCAGCCTACGCAGAATACTCACCACTAACTCCCTGCTGATGGTCCCTCAAACGTTCATACAGCTCTGGCTGTGTCACAGACAAGATGCGGGACATTAGTGGAGTCATGGTTCGGCGCGCCAACCTGCCACTTCGAGGGAGCAGCCCCACCGTCATCTCTGCCACGGTCCTGCTCAGACGGGAGATGTCGTCCCACCTCTTGTGGCAGTGTGTGTGCCGTCTGTTGGATACACCCAGAGCCCGCACCTTCCGTGCAATGTTCTTCCATGTGGCCTTACGCTGGTGGACCTTCAGCTGCAGGCATGGGAGACAAGAAAAGGAAGTATCAGAGACCCTGTGTCATTCACACTGTGTGTCAGTACAGGAGAACATAAATGCATGGCACACAAATCGCTACATCTTCATCAGAGGCCATACAGCATGACACATAGTACATGTTCATTACAATACTACATAGAAATGAATGCATGTATGACGCGGCACACAGTACATGGCCATCTCATACACATGCACAATGGCAGCACAGACAGCTATGTGCAGAAGGCCCTCATCTGTGATGCAGTATGTGAGTGAGCATGACATGCAATACAGTGCTAATGAAGTGTAGTGGCAGACTCACTGTGTCCACCACTACACACCCCTCAATGCCCTTGGCCTGTGAATGGCTCAATGCATTTTTCAGGAAACATATTGGGACATAATCTGAATTATCACGCCCTTCTCACAATGTTAAGTCCTCTATTGTGCAATTCTCAGGACTATGATGGCTCAGTGAGTATTAGGTGTGTGGACTAAACACATGTTTGACTCAGTCCAGTTAGGCATGGCTCAGAGTAACATTGGACAGTGTCTGTGCAGGCCAGAGGAACTCACACTGCGGTTCAACATGGTCCCTCAGATAAATCACATGGATGTACAGCATGAGAGGGTGAAAAGTGCCAACACATGCGAGACTGAACACATGTTCAAATCAATGTAAGGATGACATCTACTACTTACATTGATGTGAAGTGTCATAGTTGCATTAACATCAAGTGGGTTCCACTCATGCATTGGACTATTGTGCATGATGCTCACATCAACATAGTGCACTTAAGAAATATACAACACACATAAGTCATTGGTCCATTCCAATATACATTTCAACAGTCACATATGAGGTTGTGAAGAGTGAGTGGACAGTTACATCACATGGCACAGTAAAAATTAGTCCCGACTTGTACTGTTTCAAAACACCATCGTATCTGTGTGGCTGTTTAAACAATGCATGTCTCCCCCTACCTTCAATCAACTTATGTATGTGTGGAAATAAGCCTACAGACACCATTGACATGAAGTTAGCATGCATGGCAGTGTAACACACATTTACATCACCTAGTCTCAGACCAACATGTTTATTAAGTTTGTGCAAGAATGGCTGTAGGAGTGTCCATTTTCTACACATAATCAAATGCAATTTCCACAGAACATGTATGGAGCATGCCATGGTAACTATTAGGATGCCTGTACATCGACTTGCACTCACAGGCACATACTACTGCACAGCAACATCATGGTATCATTTTGATCACTCTCACACTTGGAATCAGGAACACTTACCAGTACATCTGGCGCACCAAAAAGCCTCCCATACTGTGCAAGGACCTCGTCCACCAGAAGCTCCAGCTCCTCTGTAGTGAAGGGACGGGCCCTGACATTCTCTGTTCTCGCCATCACTGGGTCCAGGATACAGAAAAATATGCAGTTGTAGAGGAATGGCAGTCAGCAGTGTCTGAATGCATGTGAAATGTGTGGCTCTCCCACAGAGATTTATAGGCCCCTGGGGTGGTATCAGTGGCAGTCAGCTGCTGCAATTGGTCCACCTGGCTGGCATCTTTCAAGTGTGGCCAATGAGCGGACCCGCGGTGGCGGTGCACGCCTACCGCGGTTTTCAAAGTAGCATTTCACTACCGCGATCGCGGTTCCCATTGTCTGCAATGGCATTGGTGGTGTCACACCGCGGAGGCCAGGCGGTCGCTTCCGCTATGCTGCATCTTTCAAGTGTAGCCAATGAGCGGACCCGCGGTGGCGGTGCACGCCTACCACGGTTTTCAAAGTAGCATTTCACTACCGCGATCGCAGTTCCCATTGTCTGCAATGGCATTGGTGGTGTCACACCGCGGAGGCCAGGCAGTCGCTACCGCTATGCTGCATCTTTCAAGTGTAGCCAATGAGCGGACCCGCGGTGGCGGTGCACGCCTACCGCGGTTTTCAAAGTAGCATTTCACTACTGCGATCGCGGTTCCCATTGTCTGCAATGGCATTGGTGGTGTCACACCACGGAGGCCAGGCGTTCGCTACCGCTATGCTGCATCTTTGAAGTGTAGCCAATGAGCGGACCCGCGGTGGCAGTGCATGCCTACCGCGGTTTTCAAAGTAGCATTTCACTACCGCGATCGCGGTTCCCATTGTCTGCAATGGCATTGGTGGTGTCACACCGTGGAGGCCAGGCGGTTGCTACCGCTATGCTGCATCTTTCAAGTGTAGCCAATGAGCGGACCCGCGGTGGCGGTGCACGCCTACCGCACATATGGACACATTATGCACTAGCAATGGCAATAGTCAAATTTAACAATTGAACACTATGCCTCCATAGTGTCTTACTGCACTTGTTTTGTACAATGAATGCTAGTGTGACATTCAACTCACTGATGCCTACACATGCCATGTCTGTGGAAAATGTGACATGCATTGCCATGCACTTACTCACGTCACCTATGATATGTGTGTGGATGTACATCTATTGGTTGTATGATGTTGTCTCAGGTTTGAAATCAACTCAATGTGTGAGATGGCTAATCAAACAACAGTAATGATTGCCTGACCACATAATGGTGGTATTTTACTGTGCCCATAGCTGATTTAAGTAGGATATGTGATCAGCTTACACACACTGTGCACATTGTGATGATAACTAGTGGTCTGTGCAACTTAAGCAAGAAGGTGTGGCAGGTAAAGCAGCTACATATGAGTCAGCAGTGTTGCTGTCTCATACATCTGCTGTGTCACCTACTCCTAGGCCTGGGGACACCAGATGTATTGGTGTACCATTCACAACCTCTGATTATGTTTTTGGGGTAGTCAGTATGTACAACATGACCACTTGTAAAAACACATGTGGTGAAGGTGTCTCTGCATCTGAGTTGTGGATTAAGCAATTGTTGGAGTACATTCATTGTTTCTGCTGCGTGAGTCAAGATGTGAGAAGTCGGACACATCTCATTGTGTAATTTGAATAACATTAGTCCTCTTCCATTTCATGTAGGCGACGACCAAATGTGCACCGGCCTTTCACAGTCCTGGCGGACATGGAGGATGTGGACATCATCCGGAAATTTCGTCTGGATCGCGTTACACTGCAAGAGCTGTGTGCTCAGTTGGAGCCCCATCTGAGGCCTCAACGAACATATCCAACTGCCCTATCCCCAACAGTGAAGATCATGGCAGCGCTGCATTTTTTTGCTACGGGCTCTTTCCAATACACGGTGGCCAGCGCCGGTGGGATGTCGCAAGCCACATTCAGCATGGTGCTCTGGGATGTGGTGTCCGCAATGATGCTATACAAGGACCAATACATACGATTCCCAAATACAGCAGATTTGCCTGCTGTGAAGGCTGGTTTTTATGCCCTTGGCCACATTCCTCATGTAGTTGGTTCCATTGACGGCACACACATTGCCCTTGTCCCACCACAGGCACGTGAGCAGGTGTATAGGAACAGGAAGCACTACCATTCCATAAATGTGCAGGTGGTATGCCAAGCTGATATGATCATCAGCCATGTTTGTGCGCGATTTGCTGGCTCCGCCCATGACTCCTACATCCTGCGGAACAGCATTGTACCCCGGCTGATGGAAAATCTACATCCAGAGCGTGCATGGCTTGTAGGTGAGTACACTGAGTCAAGTAGTGTGCTGTGTGTGACATGCTGTTCTCGTCAACTGTTTGTATCACAACATTTCTCTGTGTATGTCACACCTAGGTGACTCAGCGTATCCCAACAGGCCGTGGTTGCTGAGCCCACTGCGGAATCCAAGTACCCCGGGTGAAGTCAGCTACAACGAGGCACATGGTAGGACACGACGTGTGGTGGAGCGCTGGCCTCCTGAAGTCCCGATTCCGGTGCCTGGACAAGAGCGGAGGTGCACTGTTGTATTCCCCACAAAAGGTGTGCCGGATAGTTGTAGCATGCTGCATGCTGCATGCTTCACAACCTTGCCTTGTGCAAAGCCGTTCCGCTGATCCTGGATGACGATGAGCAGCAGATGCCCCCTCCTGCACACCCACACACTTCCAGTGCGGACGATAGTGGTGAAGAGGAAGGTGTTGACCTGCGTCAACAGCTCATTGCCAACTACTTCCCTTGAATGTAAGTGACTTTGTAGAACAGTGACATTGTGTGTTTGCTTGGATGTTAGTATCAAGGCATAGAGGATTTTAACTGCTGGCTGTTGTGTGTGTGATAAGGGCTGATGTGTGTGGCACACGGTATTTGTATCCAGGTACATCATGTGTATGTTGAGGTTGTTGATCATTGCTATGTGTGCTTGTTTATGTACCTTGATGCCTAGTGTTGTGTTTCAGCTGTAATGGCGTCACCTGATAAGTAAATGTCATTCTCTTGTGTCTTTCTAGGTTCATTCACCCTCTCAATGCCTCCTCTCCTTCAGAGCTGTTGGAACATTGAAATCTGATTTGTCATTGTACATACTGGAATAAACATGTAGCTCACACAGACATAGGTATGTGAAGAGTGTTTATTTAAAATTAGTTTTTGTGCAAGTGAAGGGAATATGTACATAAATGTGAACAGTGAATAAATGAGTTGTCAGTCATGGTAGATGAGACAAATAGTGTAGTCACCACAAAGCTGAAGTCACACAGTCCAACAGACTCAGGCCATCAACATGGCAATGTGGGCAAGGATAGTCAACATAGTCAATGCAAAGGGGAACAACAAGATACCATCATGGCTGGCTCTGTGAGTGGCGTTGGTATGGTGGCCTGCCACCAAATCCTCCCCTGTGGATTCTCGGACGGCCCCTGGTGCGTTTGGGAGGGGGGGCATCTGCTGCAGGGTCAGTGGTGTCTGAGGACTCACTCTCCTCCTGCACACCCCTCTCTGTGGCTGCAGCTGGAATGGTGGGCTGCACAGCAGGCAATCCACTGGAGGGGGGTTGAGCTGCACTTGGGGCTGGGAGTCTGTCCCTCAGAACACCCACTAGCTGGCCAACAAGGTCGACAAGTTGGCCCATCCGTGTGTCCATGGACTGCTGCAGCAGGCGGATCTCATGCATGTCTTCAGCAAGCTGGCCCATTACTCCATGGTTCTCTTGGTAGGCACCAAGGACTCTTGCAATGGTGGCCAGGGATTCAGGGTCATTGTCCTCCTGTGTCTCTGCCCCAGTTGTACTCCCACCTGCCCTCCTGACACGGACCTGTGGCATAGTCCCCCGACGCACTGGCACACTCTCCCTGGCATGCTGTGATTGTGTGGTGGTGTTGGTAACCACCGTGGCAGGGCGTGTGTTGCAGGCAGCAGTGGTGATGGTGGTGGTGGAGGCCACACAGGTCGTAGTGGAAGGGGACAGCACAGTTGTTCTTGCTGTGGTGGTGGTGGTGGTGGAGCCCACACAGGTCGTAGTGGCAGGGGGCAGCACAGTTGTTCTTGCCGTGGTGGTGGTGGTGGTGGGGACAATGAGGGCTTGAGACATGTTAGTCCCTGCCACACCAGAGGTGCCAGCTTGAGAATCCTCATCCGAGAATGTTGGGGAATCTGCATCCGAGAGTTCACGTTCCAGGGGGGGAGACTGGTTCCGCATGTTGGTGTCATCCTCTGCAGTTAGTTGTTGATCTCCTGTTGAACAGAGGTCATATTGGTAATTGAGTTGCACGCAACAAGCTTGATGTTAGACAATTGTTTGAGACATTTGATACAACAAACACTTTACAATGCAATGACTTTGTATGCCTGCTATATACTGTGCACCATGACATGACGTTGAGGTACATACCTTAGTAGTCCATGGTGTCCGTTGTGAATTGAAACTTGGTGCAGTGTACAGATAGTGTAACTACACGGACATGTCCTCATCTACCTAATTGCGTGACATCAACTTTCTGTTGTGCGTCTTTTCATTTAGCTGTTCATGTAATCTATTTCAACAGAGCTAGAAGGAACCATTGTCATGTTATACATAGCTTTGGAATCACATGTACTTTCCTTTTTTTTCATGTAGACCATGCATGTTTGGTGTTGAGATGGGCCTTCATGCTCAGACACCATGGCACTTCCACATTGCATTCTCTGCTGTGCATGATTGTGGGATGCATTTGTTTCACTTGTGACTTGGTGAGTATGAGTTCAAAATATGTGACAGTTACGTGCACTTAGATGTCTGCACACTGGATGTGGCATTTAAAACTATGCCAAGTTGGCTGACATGTTAGTGCTGATGTGGTTATGTGGCTACATGCATTTAGAAAAGGATGGTGGTGTGCATGCAGTCACTACCTACGTGTAAGTTTTGGGAGAGCAATGCGATAGCTGCCCCATGCTTGTGGGTGTGGGGAATGCTCCATCCTGCTCAGCTGTGGGACAAGGGGGCCTGTTGGGAGCTGTAGTGCAGACTTCCCAGCCACAAAGACCCCTCCCTGTTGAGATGGCTACCTACCTGTAAGGTTACACATTGGAGGGAAATGACTGGCCCATGCTTGTGGGTGTGGGGAATGCTCCATCCTGCTCAGCTGTGGGACAAGGGGGCCTGTTGGGAGTTGTAGTGCAGACTTCCCAGCCACAAAGACCCCTCCCTGTTGAGATGGCTACCTACCTGTAAGGTTACACATTGGAGGGAAATGGCTGGCCCATGCTTGTGGGTGTGGGGAATGCTCCATCCTGCTCAGCTGTGGGACAAGGGGGCCTGTTGGGAGCTGTAGTGCAGACTTCCCAGCCACAAAGACCCCTCCCTGTTGAGATGGCTACCTACCTGTAAGGTTACACATTGGAGGGAAATGGCTGGCCCATGCTTGTGGGTGTGGGGAATGCTCCATCCTGCTCAGCTGTGGGACAAGGGGGCCTGTTGGGAGCTGTAGTGCAGACTTCCCAGCCACAAAGGCCACTCCCTGTTGAGATGGCTACCTACCTGTAAGGTTACACATTGGAGGGAAATGGCTGGCCCATGCTTGTGGGTGTGGGGAATGCTCCATCCTGCTCAGCTGTGGGACAAGGGGGCCTGTTGGGAGCTGTAGTGCAGACTTCCCAGCCACAAAGACCCCTCCCTGTTGAGATGGCTACCTACCTGTAAGGTTACACATTGGAGGGAAATGGCTGGCCCATGCTTGTGGGTGTGGGGAATGCTCCATCCTGCTCAGCTGTGGGACAAGGGGGCCTGTTGGGAGCTGTAGTGCAGACTTCCCAGCCACAAAGACCCCTCCCTGTTGAGATGGCTACCTACCTGTAAGGTTACACATTAGAGGGAAATGGCTGCCCCATGCTTGTGGGTGTGGGGAATGCTCCATCCTGCTCAGCTATGGGACAAGGGGGCCTGTTGTGAGCTGTAGTGCAGACTTCCCAGCCACAAAGACCCCTCCCTGTTGAGATGTCTACCTACCTGTAAGGTTACACATTGGAGGAAAATGGCTGCCCCATGCTTGTGGGTATGGGGAATGCTCCATCCTGCTCAGCTGTGGGACAAGGGGGCCTGTTGGGAGTTGTAGTGCAGACTTCCCAGCCACAAAGACCCCTCCCTGTTGAGATGGCTACCTACCTGTAAGGTTACACATTGGAGGGAAATGGCTGGCCCATGCTTGTGGGTGTGGGGAATGCTCCATCCTGCTCAGCTGTGGGACAAGGGGGCCTGTTGGGAGTTGTAGTGCTGGCTGCCTGTACATGTGCCCCCATGTAAATATTGTTATGTACCTTTGTGGTGAATGAGAGGGAGTTATTGTGGGATCTGTGAGACATGTTTGGGGGGAGTGTGGTGGACATGAGTACATTTGGGCCTAGGAGGTGTTGCTTTTTAGTTGTGCAAGCTACTACATAGCAGTGTTATGGCAGACTTTTGTTGGTACTTACCAGCCTCCATTCCCCCTCAATTCCAGTACAACTCTCTGGGTGCAGTATGCCAAGCACCTTCTCCTCCCATGCGTTGAATGTTCTTGGTGGAATGGGAGGGCCACTGCCAGTCCGGTTTGCCAGCTCACTGTTCTTGCTGTTCTTCTCCTTGACCTTGCTCTTGAGGTCAGTCCACCTCTTCCTGATCTCCTTCCTGTTGCGTGGAACTTGCCCTACAGCATTGACTCTGTCAACTATCCTTTGCCACATTTGATTTTGCCTGGCTGATGGGGTCTGTTGGACCCTGCTTCCTAAAATATATGGCACAACTCTTATAATCTCATCCACCAGGACTGACAACTCACCATCAGTGAATTTGGGCATCTTCTGTGCCATGGTGTGTGATGTGCTGAGTGGTTAAGAGTGCAGGTGTGAAGGTGGTGGTGATGTGTGTGGTGTGTGTGTGTTTGTGATGGTGTGATGTGTGCAGGGTTGCCTATCCTTTGTGTGGTATTGTTGGGCCCTTCAGTTCTGGAGTTGTGCAAAGAATTGTGGTCATGCAGGGGCTGGTTTTATGCTCTGCTATGTGGGTGGGTCCAAACGGAGTATTCATGTCAGGTGTGTTGTCTGTGTTGAGCTGGGACTTGTAGTTTTTATTTGCCAGGGGCATGTGTCAATGGGGTGTGTTAGCTGTTTTTATTGGCTAAGCAGATACACAGCCACATTTGGTAGTTTTGTGGTGTAGTTGCTTTCGACCGCCATTACTATTTCCGCGCGAACACCGCGGTCGGACTGCAATAGTCCGTCCTCCGGCTCTCCCATTCATCATTGATGACAATCGCGGCGGTCGGAAACAAGCGGTCGTACTGCAGACACCGCGGTAACATCATAATTACACTCGTGGAAATTCCGCTTGTGTATCGGCAGTTTGTGAGCTTTCCGCAGTGAATCCGACCGGCGTGGACGGAATTTCGCCTTTTCCGCACGTGCCCGGCGGTGTTTCTTGGAATCTGACCGCGGCGGTCGGATTTTTCCGGCAGTGCATCGTAATGTGATCGGCGGTGGTGCCGCAGGCCATGCGGGCGGTCTTTTCCCATTGCCACGGCGGTCGGAATGGTTTTCCGACAGCCATCGTAATCGGCCCCTTTGATCCTATAATTTTTATCAGCTCGGTTTCTATCTAGCTTAGGTTGTATTGTGATAGCACCGACCTGTGAAGATGACAACCTTGTCACTTTTTGATGCTAGATTCACCGGAGAACTCTTGCCTCTTTGTTTAACTTTGTAGAGCAAACACATTTCATGTTGCTTGTGTGGAAGGTTGCAGTGAGATTTGTAACATGACAGGTGCTCACATGGCAGCCTCCCCAGAACCAGTAAAGACCCCGATTACGGAACCAAGACCTCTTCTCGGAGAAGGAAGAGGAGACTAAGGGGCCAATTCCGATTCAGGCCGGAAATCTCCCCGACCGAGCCGGACCCGGAGAGATTTCCGACCGAATCAGACCCTAGCAGTCCGACCGAACGAGTACGATGCGCACGTATGCTATCGGACTCGATTCGGTCGGACTCCCATTGAAGTCAATGGGAGCCAGTCGTACGACGCGTACACGGGCTCCCATTGACTCAATGGGCACGACGCGAACAAGGGCGCCCCCTACAGCGTGTTCGCATCGATGCGGGTCGCACCGTACATGCACGTGTAGGGGGGACCCATGGGTCCCCCCTGTGTGCGACTCGCACGCCTACGCTTCCAGGGGGGTCCGACACGGACCCCCAAAGTGCGGCTCCGACAGCACCTTGGAGCCGGACTGTGCGAGTCGGTCGGAGCGGTCGAGGTGCGCATCGTACTTACCCGGCCAGGGAACGTCTCCATTGCGAGGTGCGCGTCGTCCCCGTGCGAGTCGGTCGGAGCGGTCGGGACCTGCGAACGAGTCGGTCGGAGATTTCGTGAGCGCACGCATCGTACTCGCTCGCCCGGACGCACGTACGACTCGGTCGGGAAATAGGGCTCCGAATCGGATCCGGTTAAGCCGAATCCGATTCGGTGCCCTACCGGCCGAGATCGGAATCGGCCCCTATAAAGTGAAACAAGCAGGAGTTGTAATGCAATGTCCCATCATTATTAATCTTTCTTGAAAGGTGTTAGATACAGAGTTAAGAGTAGCAGGAAATGTAAATAGTGATATGTTTCTTACCATTGAATGTTCTGCAAATTTGCAAAAAGGTTTTCACTTACTTAACCAGTATAGAGAGATTATGAGAGGTGAGGGTTTGTAGCAAATTTTCCCAGAAGCTCAAAAACAATACATTGGTGTAGCTTTGTTTGCTTAGTATGTAAGTCTGTCTGTGGAATTTGTTTTGTTGAAACCTAGCCAAAAGGCAGCGAAGCACTGTACATGGTCAAAGGCACAGCTAAAGTAAACAAATTATTAAAGAGGTAGTTGGGTCCTCGAAGCAGAAGTGGACTGTTACTGTATCACGATGTAATGTTCCTTAAAAGATTATTCTTCAGCACTTTTGTAAAATATAATATGGTTGGGTAATCCTGATGGTTTCAAGGATGTTGTTCCAGGTCAAGGCTGCATAGACTGAGAAGGCCTGTTGCCATGTTTATTTTTCTTTTTTTTCGTATGTCCATCCCTCCTGCCTAATGGTGTTCTGGATGTGGTTGATTCCGATTTAGAATTCTGCCTTGATGGAATTGAGCTTCAGGTAGGTGCTGGAAGTCAAAGTGTGGGTTAGGTACATACAGTGTTGGAAGCATTGGATGTCTAGAGTGGAGAAGTGTTTCAAGTAGTTATGTATTATCAGCATATTGGCAAATTGTGATGCTATTAGCAGTGAGGGATCACTGACAGAATATCGACATTGAAAATATCGAGGTACAAAAAAATCGAAGCAAAAATATCGTTGTCCAGAATATCGAAGTCCTATCTACATAATGGTAAGTACAAAAATATCGGGAAAAAAAATATCGTTGTTAAAAATATCGTTGTTAAAAATATCGTTTTTTAATGTTTGAAAAATAATGTAAAATAAAGTAAATAATACATATAATTAAAAAAAACATAGGGGCTCATTACGATGGCGTAACGATCGCCACCGCCGGGCCGGCGGTGGCGATCGTTACGCCATCGAAATGAGAATTACCCACCGCCATATTAGGATGGCGGTGGGTATCGCGGCGGACGCAAAGTGCGTCCGCCGCTTTTCCGCCGGTGGCAATCGTTACGATTGCCTGCCGGGTGGAGCTGGGCTACTAATATGGTGGCGGTGCCTAGCAGGCATCGTCCGCCATATTAGGATGAGGGTGTATGATGGGCCTTTCCATGGCGGCGATGCCGCCATAGAAAGGCTGGTGGGGACTGGCTTTGGGGGCCCGTTGCGGGCCCCCTCGGGGGTGGGTTGGGGGGGTGCATTGGGGGGTACCCATGGTACCCCCCTGCAGTTCCCTGCACCAAGCGGCAGGCACCGCGTGGTGCCTGCCACGTGGTGCAGGGAAATGCTGTGCATGCCCTTTTACCATTGCGGACGGTGCTGCAGCCAGCAGCACCGTACCCAATGGTAAAAGGCCTGGATGGCGGGCGCATCCTAATTGGGCTGGTGGGACCGCCGCACGTCTGGCGGGCGGTTCCATCACCGTTATGATGGCGGGCGGACTGATGTCCGCCCGCCATCATAATGAGCCCCATAGTTAGAATTATTAGAAAATGTTTAAAATTATAAGTAATACATATATTGTAAAAATAAATTAAACATACATATATATAAAATATAATATATATATATTTACATAATAATATTGATAAATAATTATTTTAATTAATTATAAATTGTTAGAATCATATTAAAAATTATAAATACATATATATACACATACACCAATAACATAAAAATAAAAATAAAATATATATATAATAAATTAAAATATTAAAATATTTTTAATCTTTTAAAATACATTTTACACTACATTAACTGAAACAGTAGAGAAAATATTGGATAGCGGATGGGATAAAATTACTATTCCCACTCTAGAGAGTGCAACAGTAGGGAAAGTGTTGGATAGCATAGGGATAAAAATTACTATTCCCACTCCAATGAGTGCAACAGTAGGGAAAGTGTTGGATAGCGGAGGGGATAAAATTACTATTCCCACTCCAGAGAGTGCAACAGTAGGGAAAGTGTTGGATAGCATAGGGATAAAAATTACTATTCCCACTCCAATGAGTGCAACAGTAGGGAAAGTGTTGGATAACGAAGGGGTAAAAATTACTATTTCCACTCCAGTGAGTGCAACAGTAGGGAAAGTGTTGGATAGCGTAGGGGTAAAAATTACTATTCCCGCTCCAGGGAGTGCAACAGTAGGGAAAGTGTTGGATAGCGTAGGGGTACAAATTACTATTCCCACTCCAGAGAGTGCAACAGTAGGGAAAGTGTTGGATAGCAGAGGGGTAGAAATTACTATTCCCACTCCAGTGAGTGCAACAGTAGGGAAAATGTTGGATAGCAGAGGGGTAAAAATTACTATTCCCACTCCAGTGAGTGCAACAGTAGGGAAAGTATTGGATAGCGGAGGTGTAAAAATTACTATTCCCACTCCAGAGAGTGTAACAGTAGGGAAAGTGTTGGATAGCGTAGGGGTAAAAATTACTATTCCCACTCCAGTGAGTGCAACAGTAGGGAAAGTGTTGGATAGCAGAGGGTTAAAATTAATATTTCCCAAAAATTTAAATTAAAATAAAAAAGAAACAAAATAGCAACTAGAATACAAAAATTGTTAATACAAAAATAAAAACCATATAAAAATATAAAAAATTCCAAAAGATAGAAAAATAATTTAGTGTTAAAAAATACAAAAAATTAACTACAAACATTAATTTATAAAAGTTTAAAAACAACATTTTACAAACAAATAACTATCTTCAAAATAAATTAATTATAATCAAAAAAATATTTATTAATGATTTTTAAATAAATTACTTCACACCATATTCCCCTATAAATGCACAAACAACTCCTACAGATTTGACACAATTAACATATTTACCAATTAATTATTTATAATTTACAAACAATTAATAATAAATTATTAATAAATAAATTACCACAAACAACACTATAAAATCGAAATATGAAATAAATACTAATAAATAAAAAATATGAATTACTTTATTTTAATTAAATTACTTCCCACTCTATTCCCCTATAAACCTACAACCCGCTTCTTAAAAAAATAACACTATTAACATAATTATCAATTAAATAATTAATAAAAAGAATAACCAATTAATAATTATTCATTAATAAATTAATTATAAATACTAATACATAAATATTAATAATTACTTTATTATAATTAAATTACTTCCCACCCTATTCCCCTATAAACCTACAACCCGCTGCTAAAAAAAATAACACAATTAATATAATTATCAATTAATTAATTATTGAAAATTAATAACAAATTAATAATAAATTATTTATAAATACTAATAAATAAAAATTAATAACCAATTAATAATTAATTAATAATAAATTAATTATAAATACTAATAAATAATAATTAATAATTATTTTCTTAAAATTAAATTACTTCCCACCCTATTCCCCTATAAACGCACAACCCACTACAGAACTAAAATACCAAAAATGAATTAACATAAAATTAATTACTGCCAAAAATGTAACACATACATTAAAAAAAAAATCTATACTTATACAAAAAGATTACATCACATACTTTTCACACATACTAAAATACAGAACACTAATATAAATATCAATATTATTAACAGCGATACTTTTACAAACAATATTACTGTCTTCGATATTAAAAAAAACGATATTTCTTACCTTACTGTTGATATTCTGTACCACAATATTCTTGCAGTCGATATTCTTGTACCTCGATATTTAAAACTCGATATTATGGTACTTCGAAAAAAACAACTCGATATTCTGTCTGTGCACCAGCAGTGAGTAGAGGTTGAAGATGATGGGGACCAGATGTAGCGTTGGCGAACAGTTGTGGGGAGATAAGTATCTTTTTAGACCTGGAGATGCCCATGTGAACAAACTGATTTCAGTTGTAAAGGTAGAAGGAAATCCATTGAAAGGAATTGCCAATGAATTCCATTGAAGACTTTAGGTTGTGGATGCAGATGGGATGGTTGATGTTGTAAAAGCCAGCTTAGAGGTTTAGCAGTATCAGGAGCAGAAGTCATCTTTATCTGTAAAACACATAGGGGCCGATTCCGATTCGGGCCGGAAAACGTACCGACCGACTCGGTACGGGAATATTGTCCGACTGACACGTACCGGCGCTGCCCGAACCGCGTAGTATGATGCAATGCATGTGAATTACGACCGACTCGTACGGAACACAAGCCGAACGACCGAACCTCACGGAAACCAGCTATCCGGCCGGGAAACTACGCGAATAGAACCGACCGACACGCACCAGGAATGAACCCGACAGAAACGTACCCGCGAACTCCGACCCGCACAGTACGATGCAATGCGTGGAAAACCAGACCGAGTCGCACGGAGTCCAAGCCATACGACCGACACGCATACAAAACCGAGCCGAAGCAACCCAATACTCCGCGACCGACGCATACGCCGCACATGAAACCCATCAGAAACACAGCTTTAAAGACTCGGAGAAGCCCGCACGAGCCAACTTCAGCGACCTACTCGGTCAGAAGAACGTCCTCTACATGCCCAAAACCCACAAAGGAAAAATACAAAAAAAAGGGCCAAACAAGCAATGACAAAGTCAATAAATACAGGGGTGAAAAAACATGGAACAAAGACACACCCACAACCCCACCCATATAAAGGCCACAAATCACTACCATGATCCTTTGCAAATTCAACTGACCTGCCAGCACAGAACACCATCAGACAGCAAACACAGACACACCCACAACTCATCCATCACACAAGCCACACACCATTAGCACCTCCCAAATAGCACCCTCACATACACCCAGCAAAACCTACACTCACCCACCCTCACTTGCACACTCACACACACATCAATCCCCACCACCACCCATCACCATGCCCCCAAAGAAGAATCCAAAGTTCCTAGACAGTGAATTGGAAGTCCTGGTAGATGAGATCCTCAGGGTAGAGCCACAGTTGTTTGGTACATTGGTCCAACAGACCCCCATGTCGCAGAAAACCAAGATGTGGGAGAGGATCGTCGACAGGGTGAACGCACAATCACCATGTTTGCGCTCAAAGGAAGACATCCAGAACAGGTAGTATGATGTGCGCAGGAGGGTCAAGGACCTACTAAAGAAGGATTACGCCTTGAGTAATCGCACCGGCAGTGGCCCTCCTGCCAAACCAGTATACCTCAGGCCCTGGTAGGAGAAGGTGCGGGCCATCCTACCACCAGTGAGCGTATATGGACTATCAAACATCCCAGAACCTGGTGAGTACACAACCAATATACCCAATATTGTGTGACAATACACACACATCACTGTCAAGGGGATAGTCAAACAAAGCACCCTTAGCAAATCCACAGCAACCAAAAGATAATCATCCCAAGATGTGTATGTTAGTTAGATAAACACAATACATGCCATCTCATAGTGATATGTAACTGTGTCATGACATGTACAAACCTAACAACAAATAGAGCAAGGCAGTGGCACAAATCTAACCAACAAACACTGTCAGATATTTTGCCACCACTAGAACACCACCTCACAGGGAAGCTCACTGAAAGGAAGGAATGCTGTGTATGCTGGTGAAGTGAGTGTAGCCAATAGCATGTTGGGAGTTGTAGTCACAGATATTGGTCACCCTCACAATTGGCCCATCAACACCACTCTGAACCATGCTCACATCACAGGGAGTGGAAAAGAACTGACAAGATGGCTGACACTGGGCACTGCTGTGGGGAGCACAAGGCCCTGCTGGGAACTGTGCACCAACCAACAGCAGGACACCACTGACTGACATCCTGAAAGCCAACTTGCACTCCCTGCAATGGAAGCACGTTCCATGGTGGGAGATCTGGCTGGGTGGGAAGGAGGACTGACAGCTCTGACCATAGTTACAAGCAGCTTTTCTCACACACACCCTTAACACAAACTCCACACAACTCACCTAGGAGAATGCAATGCCTCACACTCTAATTAAATATCCCACAAAGAACCACCACCCTGGGTTATGCTGTGTGAAGCACAGGGACACTCTTGGGACTTGTAGCCAAACAAACGCCAGGACAACACTGTCAGCCATCCTGTCAGCACAGGCACACTACCCCACAGGGAAGCAGAGTCAAAAGGAAGGAAGTATGGGCATGCTGGGAAGGGGGGTGTAGGCAATGACATGATGGGAGTTGTAGTCACAGATATTGGTCACCCTCACAATTGGCCCATCAACACCACTCTGAACCATGCTCACATCACAGGGAGTGGAAAAGAACTGACAAGATGGCTGACACTGGGTACTGCTGTGGGGAGCACAAGGCCCTGCTGGGAACTGTGCACCAACAAACAGCAGGACACCACTGTCAGCCATCTTGCCATTGCTGCCACACTCACACACAGTGAAGTCGACTCAAAAGAAAGGAAGTATGGGCATGCTGGGAAGGGGGGTATAGGCAATAGCATGATGGGAGTTGTAGTCACAGATATTGGTCACCCTCACAATTGGCCCATCAACACCACTCTGAACCATGCTCACATCACAGGGAGTGGAAAAGAACTGACAAGATGGCTGACACTGGGTACTGCTGTGGGGAGCACAAGGCCCTGCTGGGAACTGTGCACCAACCAACAGCAGGACACGACTGACTGACATCCTGAAAGCCAACTTGCACTCCCTGCAATGGAAGCACGTTCCATGGTGGGATATCTGTCTGGGTGGGAAGGGAGGACTGACAGCTCTGACCATAGTCACAAGCAGCTTTTCTCACACACACCCTTAACACAAACTCCACACAACTCACCTGGGAGAATGCAATGCCTCACACTCTAATTAAATATCCCACAAAGAACCACCACCCTGGGTTATGCTGTGTGAAGCACAGGGACACTCTTGGGACTTGTAGCCAAACAAACGCCAGGACAACACTGTCAGCCATCCTGTCAGCACAGGCACACTACCCCACAGGGAAGCAGAGTCAAAAGGAAGGAAGTATGGGCATGCTGGGAAGGGGGGTGTAGGCAATGGCATGATGGGAGTTGTAGTCACAGATATTGGTCACCCTCACAATTGGCCCATCAACACCACTCTGAACCATGCTCACATCACAGGGAGTGGAAAAGAACTGACAAGATGGCTGACACTGGGTACTGCTGTGGGGAGCACAAGGCCCTGCTGGGAACTGTGCACCAACCAACAGCAGGACACCACTGACTGACATCCTGAAAGCCAACTTGCACTCCCTGCAATGGAAGCACGTTCCATGGTGGGAGATCTGGCTGGGTGGGAAGGAGGACTGACAGCTCAGACCATAGTCACAAGCAGCTTTTCTCACACACCCCCTTAACACAAACTCCACACAACTCACCTGGGAGAATGCAATGCCTCACACTCTAATTAAATATCCCACAAAGAACCACCACCCTGGGTTATGCTGTGTGAAGCACAGGGACACTCTTGGGGCTTGTAGCCAAACAAAACGCCAGGATAACACTGTCAGCCATCCTGTCAGCACAGGCACACTACCCCACAGGGAAGCAGAGTCAAAAGGAAGGAAGTATGGGCATGCTGGGAAGGGGGGTGTAGGCAATGGCATGATGGGAGTTGTAGTCACAGATATTGGTCACCCTCACAATTGGCCCATCAACACCACTCTTAACCATGCTCACATCACAGGGAGTGGAAAAGAACTGACAAGATGGCTGACACTGGGTACTGCTGTAAGCAGCACAAGGCCCTGCTGGGAACTGTGCACCAACCAACAGCAGGACACCACTGACTGACATCCTGAAAGCCAACTTGCACTCCCTGCAATGGAAGCACGTTCCATGGTGGGAGATCTGGCTGGGTGGGAAGGAGGACTGACAGCTCAGACCATAGTCACAAGCAGCTTTTCTCACACACCCCCTTAACACAAACTCCACACAACTCACCTGGGAGAATGCAATGCCTCACACTCTAATTAAATATCCCACAAAGAACCAACACCCTGGGTTATGCTGTGTGACGCACAGGGACACTCTTGGGACTTGTAGCCAAACAAACACCAGGACAACACTGTCAGCCATCCTGTCTGCACAGGCACACTACCCCACAGGGAAGCAGAGTCAAAAGGAAGGAAGTATGGGCATGCTGGGAAGGGGGGGTGTAGGCAATGGCATGATGGGAGTTGTAGTCACAGATATTGGTCACCCTCACAATTGGCCCATCAACACCACTCTGAACCATGCTCACATCACAGGGAGTGGAAAAGAACTGACAAGATGGCTGACACTGGGTACTGCTGTGGGGAGCACAAGGCCCTGCTGGGAACTGTGCACCAACCAACAGCAGGACACCACTGACTGACATCCTGAAAGCCAACTTGCACTCCCTGCAATGGAAGCACGTTCCATGGTGGGAGATCTGGCTGGGTGGGAAGGAGGACTGACAGCTCAGACCATAGTCACAAGCAGCTTTTCTCACATACCCCCTTAACACAAACTCCACACAACTCACCTGGGAGAATGCAATGCCTCACACTCTAATTAAATATCCCACAAAGAACCACCACCCTGGGTTATGCTGTGTGAAGCACAGGAACACTCTTGGGACTTGTAGCCAAACAAACGCCAGGACAACACTGTCAGCCATCCTGTCAGCACAGGCACACTACCCCACAGGGAAGCAGAGTCAAAAGGAAGGAAGTATGGGCATGCTGGGAAGGGGGGTGTAGGCAATAGCATGATGGCAGTGGTAGTCACAGCTCAACATCCCCCACCCACATGGCCCAGCAAGCTCACACTGAAGCATGCACACCTCACAGGGAGTGAAAAGCCACTTCTAAGATGTCTGACAATGGTCCTCTGTTGTGGGGAGTACCAGGCCCTGCTGGGAACTGGGCACCAACCAACAGCAGGACACCACTGACTGACATCCTGAGAGTCAACCTGCACCCACTGCAAGGGTGGCATGCTTCATGGTGGGATAACTGGGCTGGGGGAGAAGGAGGTCCGGATGTCAACCAAATACCACCAATGCTGGTCATGCACACACCTCAACATCCACATTGCAAAGCATCAGGTTGGCAGGACAATGAGCCACACCAATATCAACCTCTGACTGTGACAACTTAGGACAATGCAATGTACAGGGCCGCATCCAGAGGTACAGTCACAACTGTCATGTGTTTGAACCATTGATGCCTGCAGAAACATAACATACATTGTGTGTCTTTTCCAAAAACAGGTGATGATGGGGACACAGCAGCAGATGAGGAGGAGTCCCTGTCCCAGGCTCCGGTGGCCCATGAGCTCTCTGGTGTGGAACAGCCTCTGCCCTCATCAGATGGCGAAGACCAACCTGGCACCTCCGGTGTGAGTCATCATGCAGCACCAGCAGGACCACCATCTGCACCCCCTGCACCCATTCCTCCAACATCTGCCGACACACAGACCACCCCCGCCGACACGGACAGACCAAGGACACTCAATGACAACAGCACAGGGACCCCAGCCCACCGTGAAGCAATGGACAACAACCCCAGTACCAACCCCCAAGGGGGCCTAGGGTCACCTGTGCATGCCACCGCAGGTCCCGCACGTGTGGCCAGGGGTGGTGGCAGGGGTGGTAGGCAGAGGTCGCTGTTTGCAGAGGGGTCTGGACTGCATGATGACCCACAACTGGTACGCATTGCTGATGCGTACCAGAATAGCACCGGAGAGGTCAGCCAGGTAGTGGGGATCCTCAAGGACATTCAACAGCAGCAGGCTGCCAATCATGCCCGCTTGGACTCCCACATGTCCCGTGTGGAGACACACATGTCCCGTGTGGAGACACACATGTCTGGCATGGAGTCCAAGTGGGACACATTGGAAGAACTGACAGCGGTGCAGAGGGACATATTGACATGCCTCCGCCAGATTAGCACCAACATGGCCACACCTCCCTGTGTGCCCACAACATCTGGTGCCGCAACAACTGCAACTGCCACAGGGAGGGAGGATGACTCTGGTGGAGAGTCCTCTGCACCGCAGCGGCCTGCACGTGAGCGTCCCCCCAGAAAGAAGAGGGGCCGTCTGAGGAAGGACAACTGAGAGGCCGATGGCCATGTACATCCCCCAGGAACCCAACACCTGTTCTGGAAATTCTCCTTTGTGTGCAAACTGTTCACCCTGTCGAATGCAACACAACTCTCCCACATGACATGGGGAGTTTAAGTTGGACTAATGTATCAGATGACTGTGGACTTTACTCAGGACATTTCTGCTACCAACACTTCCAACTCATCTGTGAACTTTGGATTCCAATCCCAATGTACAGCACCCACCATCCTGTGCACTATCCTCACACATGTATGTAAATAAACTCACTAATACACCATACTTGCCTCTGTTGTGATTCCAACGTTGTTTTTGTCATGGAGATGATGATCTGCTAAATGACACTGTGCATGCTAACTGCTACAACAAGTTCAACACCGTCATGTGAGTCATGGCGACGTGACACATATGAGGGAGACACACCACTAGGGCTACACAACACATACACACCAGGGCCATCTGACTCATCGCCTACACTGATGTTGCCAGGAAATACAGTGGAATGCACAGACACCACACCTATTCACAGTCTGTGTTAACTAGCCCACAGGTGCAGCAAGCAAATGTCAGTCAGATGTGTGACCACAGACAACGCACATCCCAAAGTGAAGCACAGGTTTATTACACATTTGCAACATGTGGTTTCCACTACAGATGCAAGGTAATCCCACGTGGCAGTGGCCACACACTCATCAAGTGTAGAAGAAATAAAGTCTAGGGGTGTGTGGCACATCACCTGTAGGGAAACGACTGCTTCCACCCTGGAAGTTGAATCATGGTGTCGGGGATCTGAGTTGACCAAACAACTCTGAAAGCACCCTGTGAAGGACAGACATGACACACAGTCAAAAGCACTGAAGAACAGGACAGAACTGCAATACTCATGCCCAATACATGTCACAAGATACCTACACAAAACCAAGTTAGCATGTCAACACTGTTGGGGAGTACCGACTACCTGTAAGGACACATTGCTGCACGCATCCAGTCAAGTAGCACATGACCACACTCAAACAGCAATTTGACCACACTTTTCCTTGTTTACATTGATTTACTTTTATTTCAATGGTTTTATCCAGCAATTGAGGAACTCCTCTTGTTTGTATCCCTACCGGGCACTGATGACGCCTGGTTATACTCACTTTATGGGGTGAGTTTACTTGTTTTTATCTGCTGCGCTTCACAGTGCCGCTATGGCCATAGCTCACTATAGTACACTTTGGACATTCACTGTTCGGCACTATAGTTTTCTGCTACTCACATCATAATGAATACAACATTCTGTTAAGAGTCACAAGGGTTACCACACTGTTTATATACCTATATGTGTATATTTATGATTCATGTTCCTTTTTCTCACCAACATAGGTAGGATCAGGGATTGACAGGTATACTTACGTAGGTAATGAATCGGCTGCGGTGAGTATTTGGCCACCGCACCGTGTGTATGTGTAGATAGTCTACCTTTTATAGAGGTCCTGACGAATCGCATGTAGATCTTGACAACAAGCGTGAAACATGTTGACCTTCCTTTAAGAATGATGATGCCTTACTTGAGACATAATACTCACTTTTGAGCATCACATTATCACTCTTTTAATTAGGGTAGGAGACCATTTGAATAAATCACATTTAATGGAACTCCCAACTCTATTTTAGATCACACATTCAACTTTACACATCTACACAATTCTGGCCCCATACCCCCACTTCACCATACGGCTATTGGAAGAAGATCTCCGATAAAGAGCCCCTACTATAGGGAGCCCGTTGGGTATTGCACCGCCGACCCGACGAGGAGCAGCCCAGATGATGAAGCATGACACCCTTTGGGTGTGTGAGGGCATTACAATCCAATAATTGGACTTCCCACCTTGAACCAAATTTGGATCAGGTCGGTGTCACTTCCCTTGTGTTGACAACCATCAGGAACAGCATATCTGTATACTTTCATTAGCACACTCAAACAGCAACAGAGCACCACCAACACATATCATGCAAACTCAAATCATTGACATGACATCTCTGGATACTCACATTCAGCTGAAGAAGTTGGTGATGAGCTGTGTGCAGACATCACCCTCATCATCATCATCATCACTGGCATTGTGGCCCAGGCCAGGATCCTCCACAGGTGGCAGGTGTTGGTCATCGTCATCCAGGATGAGAGGCAACTCCTTCCGCACTGCCAGGTTGTGTAGCATGCAGCAGACGATGACAATCTTGCACACCTTTGCTGGGGCATATGGGAGGGCCCCTCCTGTCTTGTCCAGGCAGCGAAAGCGGCTCTTCAGGAGACCAAATGTCCGCTCGATCACTCTCCTGGTCCGACCATGTGCCTCATTGTAGCGCATCTGGGCTGGTGTCACAGGGTTCCTGAGGGGTGTCAGCAACCACGGCATGTTGGGGTATCCGGAGTCACCTACATACAGACAATTGCACATTAGCTGAGTTGGAAAAGAGGGTGGAATACAACATTGCAGAACACACACAATGGTACAAAGTCAGTACACACCGACAAGCCAGGCATGCTGGTTCTGCATCTGTGACATCATCCTCGGGATGCGACTACTCCTCATCACGTAGGCATCGTGTGCAGAACCAGGGAAACGTGCACACACATGTGAGATGCTCATATCTGCAAGACATACCACCAGAGCATTGATAGAATGGTAATGTTTCCTGTTCCTGTATGCCTGCTCATGTGCCTGTGGTGGTACCAAAGCCACATGTGTCCCATCAATGGAGCCGATGACATGTGGCATCCTCCCCAGGGCATAGAAGTCACTCTTGACGTCAGTGAGTTGTTGACGTTTAGGGAAATAGATGTACTGGTTCAGGTATCTCAACATTGCCTCCAAAACATCGCGTAGCACACGGCTGAACATGGTCTGTGACATCCCACCAGCAGACGCCACAGTGTGTTGAAAGGTACCGGTGGCAAAGAAGTGTAGGGCTGCCATCACCTTCACCTTGGGGGTCAGCGCTGTAGGGTATGGCCGGCCAGGTTGCAAATGTGGGGCCAACCGCACCGCCAATTCCTCAATCAGCGGCCTGTTGAAGCGGTACCGTCGGATGCAGTCACGTTCAACCATGGTTGCAAGGTCAGGGAATGGTCTATGGACAGCTGGTGCTCTGCAGTGCATAGGTGAACAAAGAAAGATTGTCAGTCACCCCACATATGTGGCATTGACCATACTCAATATCACATGATACATCATTACGAGACACAAGTACTTGATGTGTGTGCCGTTCTGTATGGACATATATGGCACCTACATGGCCAACATCTAACATCACAGTTCAACATGTGTTGACAACAAGTTCCAGGTTGTGCTATGGGAAATCATTAGGCTGTGTCACAGTACCCATGTACTGCTGTCACGTTCCAAACACACACCACAGTGACAAGTGAGGACAGATGTGCCACAGGCATCACAGCTCATTGACAGGTAGATTCCCAGGGACCCTGTATTGCCACATGGACACTGGCATGACATGGCGTATCATGTACACGTCAGCAAAACAACCATGACTCCCACAGGTAGTGGCCCCTGTTGCCTCTGCAGGACAGACATGGACGTCTGTGACACACACACGCACAACATCAAAGTCGATGCACAAACAACGTGGATGTGGAGACTGTCTCCCATTGTGCACATGGAATCAGAGACATCTGAAACACAACATGCACACAGACTGTGGAGGGCCATCACTATTGTGGCAATGGGTCACCCTGTGACGTACATACCTTCCCACATGGGACTCAGGGTGTATGTGACATGACATACACATACACAACCTGGAAATGTGACCATGCCACAGGCCCTGAACTGAACAGTTGCACATCACAGTGGTCATGTGCACAACACACAAAGGATTCTGTCCCCATGAACACATGCACAGCCTGGGAGTGGCTGCCCCCAAGTGCCACTAAAAAAACCACATGTTGACCCCCATACACACACAGGTAATGCAGCCTTACATGCCTTAGGATACAGTGTGGACAGGCTGTGGTGTTGTAGGTGTGCCCCTGAGTCCCTGGCAAGTAATTGTGGCTGGCATACGTTCACCAGTGACAACCATGGTGACATATGTGAGTGACTTGTACAGGGATGCGTCGTACAGCAATGGACCGATTGGTGCGCACGCATTGGCCATTGCATTTGATGTGGACGGATGCGTGTTGTTTTTTTAAATACGCGTTGTACAGCAATGGACCGATCGGTGCGCACGCATTGGCCATTGCATATGATGTGGACGGATGCATATTGTTTTTCGAAATACGCGTTGTACAGCAATGGACCGATCGGTGCGCACGCATTGGCCATTGCATATGATGTGGACGGATGCGTGTTGTCATCCGAAATACGCGTTGTACAGCAATGGACCGATCGGTGCGCACGCATTGGCCATTGCATATGATGTGGACGGATGCGTGTTGTCATCCGAAATACGCGTTGTACAGCAATGGACCGATCGGTGCGCACGCATTGGCCATTGCATATGATGTGGATGGATGCGTGTTGTTTTTCGAAATACGCGTTGTACAGCAATGGACCGATCGGTGCGCACGCATTGGCCATTGCATTTGATTTGGACAGATGCGTGTTGTTTTTTGAAATACGCGTTGTACAGCAATGGTCCGATCGGTGCTCACGCATTGGCTATGGCCTGACATGGTAACGGACGCATTTTCGAAGCTTTAACGAGTCTGATGCAGTGAATTCAGTTGGCCACCCACAACAATGTTGCAAATTCATGGGTGTCATGAAGTTGAACTTTTGAAGGATGCTGTGGGCGTGTATAAGTGGTGCAATTCCATGGATTGGCCAGATTCAGAAGATGCAAACGACTTGGACCTATCACTTTGGACACATGGGACAGTATCTGCCTCTGCAGCACACATATAATGCTGGCTGTTCCCCTGAGAGCTCACTTGCCTGCACTACATGCTCCAGGACGACATCTGCCACCACCACTGCTGCTGTCTCTGCATCCTCTGCTACTGCAATGGCACGTACTGTGGAGAGAGCCCCAGCCTTCAGCACTGAGGAGAACCAGGCCCTGCTGGACAGCCTCCTTCCACAGTACAGCAAGCTGTATGGGAAACCAGGGGAGCAGGTGAGTGTGCTGTCCACTGCCTTACTAAATGTGCATGTTGTCTGACTAGCAAGACTTACAGTGTGCACACCACTGGCTAGCATGCTCACTGAGTACTTGGCACCCCCCAAAGTGTGTAGTTACATTCACTGAACAGGTATAGTGCAGTAACAGTGCATTCCAACAAGGTTTGACTTCCCAGGCAATGATACCATTTGGTAACTGCTGGCAAACTGTTCATAGCCATAGTTGCACTGCCTGTGTACATCATATGCCCCTGTGATTGAGACATGTATATCCAACTGTGTGATGCACGGAAATGTTGCATGTGTAGTAATGGCCTTTTCACTTTGTCATCCTCACAGGTTGATGCCCACCAGAAGCAGGAGATCTGGCTGACCATCGTCCGGGCAGTACGATCGGTGGGGGTCTACAGGCGCAGGATCCGCAACTGCCAGAAGAGGTGGCAGGACCTTCGGGGCTGGACCCGGAGGATCGCAAGGGTCCAGCTGAAGCTGTCGCCTCCTCGCAGGAGGGCGGACACCGGACCCTGACCCCCCACATGCTCCGGATCCTGGCGGTGGTCTTCCCTGACCTGGATGGGCAGCTGAAGGCCAGACAGCAGCAAGGAGGGGGTAAGTGCTAGCCTCAACTGTGTACTATGCCTGACATGCTCTATGCACTCCTTTAGCCTGGTTCCACTTCCCCAGTACAACTGTCATGTCGTCCTGGACTCATGTCCCTCACTTGTGTCATGCCCCCTCCTCATCTGATACACAGGTGTGGCCCTTACAGTCTGTGACTTAGGTCACTTGGGTACTGTGTACTTGCAGTTACCTGTGGTTCAAGTTGGGGACAGCATCAGTTACAGGAACTTTGTGGTGGGCTGCATGGGTGGTACAATTGCTCACAATGCCTGTGATCTGACATGTACTCTGGGTATGGCTTTAACATGTGTTCCAATTGCTGCTCTGACTCACCACATGTCTGGGGTATGTGCCACACACCCATGCTGCTGCAGAGACCAAGGTAGGAGCCTCAGTAGTATGTACATCATGTGTGTGACACATGCATAGCCACCTGCCTAGTGTTCAGGGTAATACCATGTTGCACATGGACCAGGACTGTAATGCCTACTCCGGACATCGAAGGCACTCTGTTCTCCCACTCCCGTGTGTCAGCATACATATTGGGCATTGTGAAGAGGGCACTCAGGTGTATGCCTCTGTGTCACCGTGGTGTGGCCTTGCTATTTGGACTCCTGGAGTGTTTAACAATTTGGGGTGGCCAGCCATCTGAGTTATGACTATGGGATCTGCACATAGGTCAATGCATAGGTCTCTGATCCCTTGACTGTGCACAATTTTGTATGAAACATTGGGGTGCAGGCAGCTTTGGTTCATTCTCATCAAACGTTGAAGTGCTCATGTGTATGGATTTGTGTTTGCAGTCACTCAAATGTCTCATTTGATTGACGTGGGATCATCTCAGTCCTCATGATGTGGCTGGCCAGGGTTGCACATGTGCACCTGTCAGCTACAGGGCTTACTTTTCATAAACTTCCATGATTGTGACACAGTGCAGACTGGTGTTGTGTGTATGCACTGTCCCTGTGACAGGAGACAGTTATGACTGACTTGCCAGACAGGCCTGTGCCATGACATTCCAATCGCAAAGGGTGATCCAGCAGTGGTGTGACATGTCCTGCATGCACACCATTGTTGCATTGTCTATCAGGACATGAGGACATCATTGTGTCTGGTGATGGAACCAAAACCCGCATATCAACAGAGACTTTGCCCATCACTTCTCCTGACACATGTACTGAGTCAGTGGCAGGAGATGGCATGTGTTTGGAGTGACACATTTCCATATGTTCTCTTGGATGTCCAACAACTGTGTATGTGGTGCATGTGTGCACATATGATTAGTCGCATAAAACAGGCAGCAGACAGAAGGGTGCATGGACAGGTAGGATATGTGTGGCATGACTGACTGTCAGGCAGGCAATGGGCTTCTTCAAATCAGTGTCAGCACTTATTGCAATGTCTAGCAAATGATGGCAGGGCTTGCTCTGTGATGTGCTGTACTTACTGTGGTGTGTGTGGTCAGTACAGGTGACTAATGTTGCTCTGTTTATCCTGATTATTTGCAGATACGGCCACAGGAGGAGACAGCTCCACGGACCAAGAGGAGCGGCAGAGCCAGACTGGGTCCACTGCAGGGGAGACCGAGGGACCCAGTGGCATGGAGGGTGAGGGGAGCCACACTGAGGAGACCTCAGCTACGACCACCTCGGCTGGGGAACACAGCACTTCCAGTGAGGACTCCCTTGTGGAGGCGGGTGTCAGCAGACCAGAGGCAACGTCAAGCAAGTCTGTCCCTGCCACCACCACCATCTCCACCCTCCCCTCTGCTCCCATCCCACATGTCCGTGGAGGCTCCCGTGTAGGGGAGCGTGTCTCCTTCATGCCAGGCACTGCACCCCCTGCCTCTGTCCCCCTGCTGCCCTGAGTGTGGAGTCTGTGGACTTGCTGAAACAGATCCATGTAGGGCAGACATCAATGCTGAGTGTCCTCCATGCACACACGGGTCTTTTGACACAACTGGTGTCATTCATGGAGGGCATGTCATCTGGCATGTCTGCCCTACATCGGACCAATCAGTCCATGGCCTCCTCACTGACGGCAGCAGTGTCCCTCCTGCAACAGTCCCTCACCCCTCCTACCTCTGCCCCATCCACAATCCCCAGCACCCTACCTGTCCCAAGCACACACACACCGGCACCGGCACGCACCAGCACAGACACAAGCAGCACACAGACACACAAGCCAAACTCCAGACGCACATGCACGCACAGTCAGGGGACTGATATCTCACTCATAGGGGATGGGGCCCAGACACACACACACGCATCCACGAGCACTCCGCAGTCCTCAGATGCCTCTCCCTCCAAAACCCCTTCCGTTGCCTCACCTGCAACCCCCCTCCCAGAAGCTCTTCCTCTGTGAGCTTGGCCTCTTCCCCACAGATACATCTGACACGAAGTCCAGGCAGAAGAGGCGACCACCACACACAGAGGGGAGTGCCCCTCACACCTGGACACCCTCCCCCAGGCACAGGCAGGCTGAGGACCCCATTCGAAAGTCCCCCCGGACCAGGAAGGGCAAGACCCCACCACCACCACCACCATGCAGCTCCACCACACAGTCTCTCTCCTCCATCCCCCAGCCCACCACTCCACAGGTTCCACCGCCACACCCTGCCCCAGGTTCCCCCACACACCGATACCGCATCCCCAAACTGCTTAGGCCCTCCCCCCCTACCACTTGCTCTTCCACCCCCAAACCAGACGCTCTGCCTGTTTGTGCCACTGGTGTGGAGACCGGGTCCCCCCACTCTGTCCTGCCCACCCCATCTGACCCCCTTCCACTCCCTTGGAGTCATGCACTGCAGTGGAGTCCACAACCACCCCATCTGACTCGGGCACTGCAGTGGGGACCCAGTCCACTCCATCTGACCGGCCCACTGCAGTGGTTGCAGCACCCACACCATCTGACTTGTGCCCTACAGTGGTGCTGGCCACCACTGAGTCAGACACCTCCACTGCAGTTGCCGGTGACACTCCTGCACCCACCACCCCTTCACTGCCTCCTTCTGGCATCCCCTGATCCTGTCCCTGCGGTGCCTGGCCTGCCCCTTGTATGCCCCTCCGAGGGGGATGTCCCCTGTCCGTACCAGTGCAGGCAAGCAATGGGTGACAAGTTGTCACATATCACCCTGTTGGGACTGTGTATTTGGACTGGCCATTGGCCTTAGTTTCTTTTGGACTTGAATTTTTAGTTTAACATTTGCTGAATAAAGCCTCTTTTTGTTTACTTGTTGTTTTTCTTTGGATGTACATGATGTAGATGAGTATCATCATGCATTTGCAGTTGTAATAGTGTTCAGATCATGAAAATGAAGTGTTGCTGTGATGGACTCCATGTGGTCCATGGGATATGTGTCCTAATGTAGTCTGGATCTATAGCATCCTTTGCTGCAGTCTGAGGGTGTAATGTTCAGCATTTGACACAGGGATGTACGTTTTGCATTTGTAAATTAACATCTTTGGCTTACACTGATGCACATCTGGTGGGCTTACCACTGTTCAATGTTTCTATTTCCCTGACTGTGTGCCCATCTCCACTGGACATGCAGTTTAGCACATCAATGTTGAAGGACTCATCTGTGTATACAGTGCAACTTGCTTGACATGTGTTTTGGGTGTATGCAGATGACTGACGTGACACTCCCGTACCCAGGCTGATGTGAGCAGAGCCTTCAGTGTGTTGTAGTTGTTGACTCACTGACCGAGTGTTCTGCTGACATGTTTGAGTCGTGCACAGACAAGGTTTGGCACAGCGGACCTTCCACAGGAGTGGAGTGCCCTCATGGCAGTGTGTAATCCCGTGACATTGGCTGGGCCCGTGTTGTGTGTTGTGTGAGCATGTCTGTGTGTGTTCCCTTCCCTTTTCCTACACAGGCTGTGTCCCTAGGGATGTTCCTGTTTGTGATGCTTGCTGAATTGTCCTGTGTTCATCCAGCATCTTGGACCTGGTTTCTCCGGGATGTGGGTGCATGGCAAACTAATGTTCATCAGGTTGTCATCCCTAGTTGTCTTTGTTGTCAGGGCTGGGGATGTGGGCAAACGCAGATGGGACACAGTCAGGATTCCCCTTGGCACTTGTTGGTTACACAAGTCATGTAATTTACAGTTTGTGGTAGCTTTCAGTGATTGTGACACGTTGTGTGTGTGACTGCTGCCACTCCTCAGGGTCAGAGCTGCAATGTTGGAAGTTGTCTATGTGTGTTCTTTGTGGGTCACCTTGGCTTCTTCATTGGTGTGTGACTGTGGCCGGGATCCCATTGATTGGGGTGGATTTCACGTCATACCCATTCACGGCGTACTGTGCAGTGTGTCAGACATTCACGAGTCTTGTTGACTGGCCATGTGTGATGGGTTTCTGCACCTTAGTTCCCACCACCACCACCCCTGGGATTGTCATGGGTGCATGTGCAATGTCACCAGTCCATGTGAGCTTCACTGCTGCACATTGGTGGAGATCAAGGTGTGTGGTGTTGAGTGTGTGCAAATGAGAGTTGTTGCACGGCTAGACCCCTACCTCCATATTGGCCTTGGCTGACAGGCCGTGCTGATTGATTTGTGCTTGTGTAGGTGTGATGGTAGTTTGTTGCTCAGGACACATGACTGTGGTTCACAGTGTGAACGACATCTAGCTTTGTCATCACAGTGGGATTATCATGCAGGCCAGTGTCACCACAATGTGGGGTCCCTGGGGGTAGTGCTGTGGTGGGTCTGTCTCTTGCTGTGTTAGTTGCTGTTCCTACAAGCTTGTGTGACATGTGTAATTTGGGCTCCCTCTCATCTAACAATGCCTGATTGCCCACATAGGGGAATCCGATCCATGAGTTACTTTTGTGTGGCACTGTATACACATCTGTGTAATTGGGATTCAGGCCTCCTCATGTGTTGTGTGGTTGCCTGGGGACACTGGCACACCCCCCCCCCCATCACCTGTTGTGTTTGATATGCAGTGTGAGGCTGCCTGTTTGTGTTTGTGCATCTGCACCACTGCATTGGCATATCTTTAGTGTGCCATTGGCTGTATGTTATTTTGTGGATTTCTCCTGCTGTCCCTGGGACTCCTAGGTCATCAGTCAGCACAATGATCATGGTTTGTATGTCCCATTGCTGCCATGGTATGGTATTTGTTCACCTCACATCTACAGTCTCCACAGGATATCTACATTTGTGTGTCCATTGGTGCAGATATGTGGGTCTGCATTATGATGGTCACTTCTGTCATTGTGTAATTGATGAATGTTGACAATGTCAGCCCCCATGGGTGATGTTTGTCTGCACATGGCCAAAGGTATGTCTTATTTGCACTGCACTGTTTGCCTCACCCAATCTATGTTGCTGTGGGACACAAGCACTACTATGCCACTGATGTGTTTGTTGTTCTGTGACCAGGAATCATCCATGCTGTTTGGCAGTTGCAGCTTTTTCCATGACAACACTTACCTTTTGGTCACTGTGATGATGTGGGTTTAGACCCCATTGCCACAATGTTCAAAATGTGCTTCAGCTATGGACCCCACACTTACATTTTGGTCACTGTGATGATGGGGGTTTAGACCCCATTGCCACATTGTTCAAAATGTGCTTCAGCTATGGACCCCACACTTACCTGTTGGTCACTGTGATGATGGGGGTTTAGACCCCATTGCCACAATGTTCAATTGGGCTTCAGCTATGGACCCCACACTTACATTTTGGTCACTGTGATGATGGGGGTTTAGACCCCATTGCCACAATGTTCAAAATGTGCTTCAGCTATGGACCCCACACTTACCTTTTGGTCACTGTGATGATGGGGGTTTAGACCCCATTGCCACAATGTTCAATTGGGCTTCAGCTATGGACCCCACACTTACATTTTGGTCACTGTGATGATGGGGGTTTAGACCCCATTGCCACAGTGGTCATGTCTGCTTGCATTGTGGAGGCCACACACATTTATGTGTGACACATGTGATTGGGGGTCACATTGTATGTTCAATGTCATGTTCAGTGTTGTAGGCATTTGACACAACCTACACACGCTTGTCATGATGTTGGGGGATGTCTTTTTCTGACATTCCTTATGTTGGAGTATGCTGGTTGTGTCATGCATTACCCATCCTATGAGTAGGGGTGGTGGTAGTGGTAGGCATCCAGGACCCCATGAGTAGGGGTGGTGGTAGTAGTAGGCATCCAGGCCCCCATGAGTAGGGGTGGTGGTAGTGGTAGGCATCCAGCCCCCCCTGAGTAGGGGTGGTGGTAGTGGTAGGCATCAATTCCCTTATGAGTGGGGATGGTAGTAGGGGTAGGCATCCAGGCCCCCATGAGTAGGGGTGGTGTTGGTGGTAGGCATCCAGGCCCACATGAGTAGGGGTGGTGTTAGTGGTAGGCATCCATCCCCCTATGAGTGGGGATGGTAGTAGTGACAGGCATCCAGGCCCACATGAGTAGGGATGGTGGTAGTGGTAGGCATCAATTCCCCTATGAGTGGGGATTGTAGTAGTGGTAGGCATCCAGGACCCCATGAGTAGGGGTGGTGGTTGTGGTAGGCATCCAGGCCCCCATGAGTAGGGGTGGTGGTAGTGGTAGGCATCCAGCCCCCCATGAGTGGGGATGGTGGTAGTGACAGGCATCCAGCCCCCCCTGAGTAGGGTTGGTGGTTGTGGTAGGCATCCAGCCCCCCATGAGTGGGGATGGTGGTAGTGACAGGCATCCAGGCCCCCCTGAGTAGGGGTGGTGGTGGTGGTAGGCATCGATTCCCCTATGAGTGGGGATGGTAGTAGTGGTAGGCATCCAGGCCCCCATGAGTAGGGGTGGTGGTAGTGGTAGGCATCAATTCCCCTATGAGTGGGGATGGTAGTAGTGACAGGCATCCAGCCCCCATGAGTTGGGGTGGTGGTTGTGGTAGGCATCCAGCCCCCATGAGTGGGGATGGTGGTAGTGACAGGCATCCAGCCCCCATGAGTAGGGGTGGTGGTAGTGGTAGGCATCCAGCCCCCCATGAGTGGGGATGGTGGTAGTGACAGGCATCCAGCCCCCCTGAGTAGGGGTGGTGGTAGTGGTAGCCATCCAGCCCCCATGAGTGGGGATGGTGGTAGTGACAGGCATCCAGCCCCCCCTGAGTAGGGGTAGTGGTAGTGGCAGGCATCCAGCCCCCCATGAGTAGGGGTGGTGGTAGTGGTAGGCATCCAGCCCCCCCATGAGTGGGGATGGTGGTAGTGACAGGCATCCAGTCCCCCCTGAGTGGGGATGGTAGTAGTGACAGGCATCCAGCCCCCCATGAGTTGGGGTGGTGGTTGTGGTAGGCATCCAGCCCCCCTGGGTAGGTGTGGTGGTGGTGGTAGGCATCCAAGCCCCCATGAGTAGGGGTGGTGGTTGTGGTAGGCATCCAGGCCCCCATGAGTAGGGGTGGTGGTAGTGGTAGGTATCCAGGCCCCCATGAGTGGGGATGGTGGTAGTGACAGGCATCCAGCCCCCCATGAGTAGGGGTGGTGGTAGTGGTAGGCATCCAGCCCCCCATGAGTGGGGATGGTGGTAGTGACAGGCATCCAGGCCCCCATGAGTAGGGGTGGTGTTGGTGGTAGGCATCCAGGCCCACATGAGTAGGGGTGGTGTTAGTGGTAGGCATCCATCCCCCTATGAGTGGGGATGGTAGTAGTGACAGGCATCCAGGCCCACATGAGTAGGGGTGGTGGTAGTGGTAGGCATCAATTCCCCTATGAGTGGGGATGGTAGTAGTGGTAGGCATCCAGGCCCCCATGAGTAGGGGTGGTGGTTGTGGTAGGCATCCAGGCCCCCATGAGTAGGGGTGGTGGTAGTGGTAGGCATCAATTCCCCTATGAGTGGGGATTGTAGTAGTGACAGGCATCCAGCCCCCCATGAGTTGGGGTGGTGGTTGTGGTAGGCATCCAGCCCCCCCTGGGTAGGGGTGGTGGTGGTGGTAGGCATCCAGGCCCCCATGAGTAGGGGTGGTGGTTGTGGTAGGCATCCAGGCCCCCATGAGTAGGGGTGGTGGTAGTGGTAGGCATCCAGCCCCCCATGAGTGGGGATGGTGGTAGTGACAGGCATCCAGCCCCCCCTGAGTAGGGGTGGTGGTAGTGGTAGGCATCAATTCCCCTATGAGTGGGGATGGTGGTAGTGACAGACATCCAGCCCCCCCTGAGTAGGGGTGGTGGTAGTGGTAGGCATCCAGCCCCCCATGAGTAGGGGTGGTGGTAGTGGTAGGCATCAATTCCCCTATGAGTGGGGATGGTAGTAGTGGTAGGCATCCAGGCCCCCATGAGTAGGGGTGGTGGTAGTGGTAGGCATCAATTCCCCTATGAGTGGGGATGGTAGTAGTGACAGGTATCCAGCCCCCATGAGTTGGGGTGGTGGTTGTGGTAGGCATCCAGCCCCCCATGAGTGGGGATGGTGGTAGTGACAGGCATCCAGGCCCCCCTGAGTAGGGGTGGTGTTAGTGGTAGGCATCCATCCCCCTATGAGTGGGGATGGTAGTAGTGACAGGCATCCAGGCCCACATGAGATGGGGTGGTGGTTGTGGTAGGCATCCAGCCCCCCATGAGTAGGGGTGGTGGTAGTGGTAGGCATCCAGCCCCCCATGAGGAGGGGTGGTGGTAGTGGTAGGCATCCAGGCCCCCATGAGTGGGGATGGTGATAGTGACAGGCATCCAGCCCCCCCTGAGTGGGGATGGTAGTAGTGACAGGCATCCAGCCCCCCATGAGTTGGGGTGGTAGTTGTGGTAGGCATCCAGCCCCTCCTGGGTAGGGGTGGTGGTGGTGGTAGGCATCCAGGCCCCCATGAGTAGGGGTGGTGGTAGTGGTAGGCATCCAACCCCCATGAGTGGGGATGGTGGTAGTGACAGGCATCAAGCCCCCCATGAGTAGGGGTGGTGGTAGTGGTAGGCATCCAGCCCCCCATGAGTGGGGATGGTGGTAGTGACAGGCATCCAGCCCCCCCTGAGTAGGGGTGGTGATAGTGGTAGGCATCCAGGCCCACATGAGTAGGGGTGGTGGTAGTGGTAGCCATCAGGCCCCTATGGGTGTGTATGGCATTGGTGATAGCCAACCCGCCCCTATAGTTCTGCTGTTGCTAGTGTACGTCATTTCTGCATCCCTATGTGTGTGTGACATATGTCGGGTACGTGTCGTTTGTTTGTGTTGTGGGTGTTTGACTTACCGTCTGCGCCGTACGCGTCCGTACCGGTTCCGGTAATAGATGTAGAGTATTGGTAGGACCTGCGCGATGGGATTCATGGTTGGGTCGTCTCGTTCGTGTTTCTCGTGGCTTCGACTCGTACTCGTCTCTGGCTTGTTCGTCTCATAGCCGTGGATCGTCTTGTGGCGCAAATCGGAGCTTATGTGCAGCTCTCCCGGATGCTCTGACGTGCCAGACGTAGCGACGGGTTCGGCGCGTACGGAAGGCGCATCGTACTAGTCCGGCCGGAAGGTGCTGTATATTTGCTTCTGTGCGACTCGATTCGGCGTTTACGGATCCGGCTCGGGCGGGGAACAGGAGCTGGAATGGGTACGTACGGCTGGGTCGGGATCTGGGCAGTTATGCGCATCGTACTTGCTCGTTCGGATGAATGTTCGAATCGGTCGGGAAACACGCGTTCGGCTTGGTTTTTTTCCGGACGAATAGTGTTAGGTGCGCTTCCGGCCGAGATCGGAATCGACCCCATAATCTACAATTGTAAGGTAGCTTTCTCTGTGCTGTATCATGGCCAGAACTCAGATTAGCAGTTGTGCAGGAGATGGCTGGTGCTGATGTGTTATTGGAGTTGAGCCTAGATTGTTTTCCCAAAAACCTCGCCATTGATGGGTTGGTGAATGATGGGCCAGAAGTTGACAAAGTCATTAAGGTATAGTGTGGGTATCTTCAGGAGGATCGGGCCTGTCTTGAAAGCTTCTGGGAAGACACTTTGAGTGAGGGAGTTTTTAATGATTGTGAGGTGGTGTGGGAGAGCTGTTCCAGAAAGAGCTTTGACGAGTTTAATAGAGTGCCTATCTTGTTTATAACAGCACAGGATCGCTGTGACAAAGACATCATGGGGCATATTAGCAAGGGCGTTATCGCCGCTTTAGCGGCACTTTTTGCCGCTAAAGCGGCGATATTGTTAACGCCCTATTAGCAAGCTGTCGCTAACAGCTGTTAGCGACAGCTTAATGGCGAAAGCGGCCGTTTTGGGTGCCGCTTTGCATGTCAACGATATTTATCGCTAATGACATGCAAAGTAGGCGTTCCCAACCTAAAGTCAACAGAAACAGCCGCTAACACAACTACCCCCTATTAGCAATGCGGCCCCGGACCCGGGTAGCAATGACAAAAGTCGCGCTAACCGCGGTCATCGCTGGTATTTTTACACCTGCTCCAAACAGTACTTACCCATCTTCACAATGGGTGGTGGATTGTGGGGCTGAGTCCACCGTGGCATATCATCAAGCATTCCCCTATCGCTGCCCTATTATCCCTGGATTCCATGCGATTAACTGGCATTCCGCCGCTATCGCTGGATTAAATTTCGCCTTGGAGATACGCGTTGCTAATAACGCGCTATCTCGGCGATCAAATTCAGCGATAGCTGGCGATAAAAAAATAAGCGCAAAGCGTTGCTAATATGCCCCCATGTCCGTTAGTTTATAATTAGTGTAAAAGTTCACAGGTTTAACAGTTCATTGCATTGTACTGCACCTGGAATTAATTTATTAGTGTAGCACACTACAGGATTTAATAGAATCTCCAGTGCCTCTCCTAGTATTTGCATGCACACCACACACTAACTTCTTATATTATGCATACTTATTTGTAATTCTTAATCTTGTATACAGATTGAATATGGTATATGATTTTTCTTATTCCTCAATTTAAAATGAGTGCACCATTTTACTTGGTCAAATACTGCATGCCGATTAAGGTGAAAATAGAAATGGTGGCGCTCCACTTTAACCTTTATCTAGACTCATATCTTTCCAGGAAGTGTACCACAAAATCTATGGATCTCACGACTATTAGGGGTTCGAGATATCACTCATGCCCTAGGATTATTTTTAATTTAAGCTGTGTGTTTTTTTAGGTTTTTCATCTAAAGTTTCGAGCTCCTCCGGTTCGGGCTGGGCTGTGGGAAAGAGCTTGAGACTGGGAATTGCCTTTCGGAATGACCTGTAATAAATTTCCACAGTTACCTACTTTCAAATTTGGGGTCCAACCTATACTTAACAATATTATTCTGATCACACATGCTTTTGTAAAGCTCTTACCTTTCTAACTCTCTCTGTAAATGTTGAGATTATCGTGGTCCCTACTGGAAATGATCTGTACTCAGTCATTTCAACCATCTTCATTGAAACTAGGGGAGTTCAACTAATTCTACACAAATATCGCATGAGTATATTTACCAACCAAAATGTGCATACCACTTGCAAGATTGATCATCCAAATGTCAAATGAGCTGTTAACAGCTACCCAGGACCTTTGAATTGTGCAAAATATATCAAATTGAAACAAACCACACATATGTCAGCCAAACTTAAAAACATATTTTCTAATTTAATAATCAATTGTAATCATAATATATGCCATCAGCTTTCTTACCTTCGGGCACAATTATACACAAGCTTTACTGCCTCAGGCTCTTGCATTAGTAATAAATAATCTCTATCACTACTATGAGGTACTTCATATTGAAAAGGTTTAACATTGTGATGCTTAATTACTTGTCAAAATCAATTTATTAGAGAAGAAGTTCTTAATTGCCACAATTTCTTCCTAAGGATCACAGTTAAAAGCATACACATAAAATTCATATAAATATTTATATGAGCGTGTGATATGCGATCAGTTTTTTGTTTTTTTGCACTGCTCCGGGCTACTAAGATCTCCATTGCTTTTAACCTACTATTCTGTTTTAAATAGTTGATATGCTTTCTGTACGCTTGCCATCAACCAGCATCAATGAAGTGCAAAGAGGAAATCGGTTCAGTTCTTCTGAAGTGTCCACATGTTTTACGAGCACAGTACGAGGTTTTGTTGAGCTCTGAGTTAAACGTGCACAACAAAAAAATGTGTTAATAACACAGAAACTAATGAAAGAAGTGTTCTGGTGAATACGTTATTACAAAGAAATGCCTCATGCATCATTTGAGTGCACATTTTCAAAAACACATGAATTGATGTCATTTTAATCTGCATAATTGGATGGAAAGGTAGGCTTTGATTGTCTCTGTTTGATTCAGCCCTGCAAGGTTCCCAGTTGCCAAATGCACTTTTTGGCATTGTGTTCATGGAGTCTTTCCGAGACAAACGTTTGATCCCAATTTGTTTTATGTTTGGGAACGAATGTCCAGATGAAACCAATCCTAATGGTAATTTTTCACTGGCGGCTTCACCAGAAGCATCATTGTTTTTCTGCTGAACCACTTTGTGGTCTTTCTTCTCTGTCATCTTCTCCTGATATGTATTTCAAAATTCTGGAATTCTCTTCCCCTTGATATTAAAAATTCTCAAAATCTTCAATAATTCAGGAAAGCCTTGAAAACATGGCTTTGCAATCAATAGTGGTCCTCAACTTTTCTTAGATACGTGTTCCCTTCCCAAGGCAGCGACAAGACACCTTAGGGTATTCGAGCACTATACAAAATCCAATCACATAACATAAATGGGTTGCACCTGAATATTGGGTGCAGTCATCTAGCATGTTGGCGCTCATTTTAGCTCTCTCCAAGTAGCAGAGAGCGTAAGGTATTTAGGGCTCTCCTGTCGCGGCTAACCACTGGATTCGGCGCTGTGCTTGGTTTCCTCCTCACCCAGCACTGGGAGTCATTCATATCACCTGATCCCCAGGAAGGAAACAGGTAAGGATCTTGTGCTTGCACACCTGTGGCTGGGAGGCAAGTATACATTTTCTTTATATAGATGATATATTTACATGTTTGCACAGATTACAACTCAGATTTCTCCAATCAATTACTTCCTTTCCTTGTTGCTAATCTTTATTTATGCATCATAGAGGGCCACTTCTGTACCAATTGGCCTTCTTTGATTTCACTATTTGGGGAATCTTTTCAGTGACCGAGTGGAAGATCAATTCTTCACTTCCATGGAAACAAACAACATACTCAGGAATAACAGGAATATTGTTTCAACTATAAACACTCTACTGGGAAATATGGCCCCTCAACATGAGGAAGGTAACTGGTTAATGCAGCAAGTACTGGAATTTTCAAAATGTGGGGAGGGTAGTCGCAGTCTTCTACTAGACCAATGAATATACCTCCATTACTTTCATTTCGCCCTTAAACATATTGTCAATTGGAATGTGTTAGAAATGGGGTTTCTGGTTGGCTAGGGTATGCACCTAAGCCAGGCAGAACCCAACACTCTAGTCAGGTAAGGGAGTTACACACCCAAGATAACCCCTGCTCACCCCCTTGGTAGCTTGGCACGAGCAGTCAGGCTTATTCCAGAGGCAGTGTGTAAAGTGTTTGCGCAACACACACACACACACACCAGTGACACAATAAATGCACCACAAAAGAGCTTCCCCACAGTAGTATATAAAAATACGTATCTGATTTGCATATAAACAGAGACCAAAAGGACATAAAAGAATACTCACTTTGCCAACTAGGCAATTGTCATAACATCACAGTTAGTGCAATAAAGTAAAGCATTATATGTTGCACACTTCATAAAAACACCATCACTGCACACACAAATGGAAATCCTGAAATAATGCTAGTTATCCTGACAATACACAGTAAAAACATCATATATTAGAAAACAACAAGGCATGAAATGCAGGTTATAACATATATAAACCATAACTGCTAAGCATACTATGCAAGTCCCAGCAAAGTAAGGAAAAACAACATACGTCATAACATCAGGGCCTGACATGCAGGAGTTTGGTGGAAAGCACGTAAATCACCAGATACACCTTAGTAACGACAATCTCACCCTAAAGCTATAGGGCACAGCGCTCCTGTGCTCGTATTAGGTATTATGCGGTAACTTGCCATGAAAACATGGGCACAGAAATCTCGGTGCTCCCACTTCCAGCAATACGGTAATCAAAGCACAAGTGAAGGCTCAGAGGCACCCACGTGCATTTCACTCGTAATATGGTAGCTGAAGGGATTTCCTTCAGGCATGAAATGGGGGCCTCTGTCGCGGTTAAACCCTGTCCTGCCATGTTATTCAAGTACCCCTGAGGCCCATGTTGCCCGGTACAATGATGGGGAGACAAACAATATGCAGGTTTAAGTGGGGAGGCCTCCCTGGGCCCCCCACATGTAAAATGATCAAAGGACAGCTGCCCTGAAGCGCGCGATGCAGCTGCCAAGCCCAGTACCTTTTTGGCGCCACTGAGGTCTCTCCCGACCCGGACGCGACATGCTCTAAGGCAAGGAGGGACTCCGGTGCAGGGTTAGTGGCGTCTGTGCTGGGCCGGCAAGCACAGGCCGGCTCTTCAGGCGAACACCCAGCACGCGCTAAGATTTCAGTAACACAGGGCAGGCTACCACGTCCTGGGAGATTACTGGAGGCACCAAAGCAGGAGTGTAGGCAGCAGTCCAGCACACAGGGTCCTTTGTAAGTGAAGAGGAAGTCTTTCTCAGCAGGTCAGCACAACAGAGTAAAGTCCAAGTTGTGGTTTTTCCTGACAGCCCAGCAGTTCCTTACGACAATGTGCAGAATGTTGAGCCAGCAGCGTCTGGTTGCAAGTCCCATGCAGTGTCTAAAAACATGGGGCCAGAGCCCCTGTACTTATACTCAAAATGTCTTTGATGTGGAGGTAACTTCAAGCTAACTTTAGAAAAGCACAACACCCCCATTCAATCCCAGCCCTGGGTCCAGACTACAGGGGGCTGGAGACAGCATTGTGAGAGGACAGGCACAGCCCTATTCAGGTGTCAGTGACAACTCCTCCCACCACTCCAGCTCAGGAAGACCCATCAGCCTGGCGATGGGCCATCAGGATATACGGGGCACACCACAGGTCCTATTGTGTGACTGTCTAGAGTGAATGCACAAACAGCCCCTGTCAGTCTAACCAGATTTGATTGGAGTCAGGCTGAAAAGCACAAAGAGGCATAAGCACATAAAAATGCCCACTTCTAAAAGTGGCATTTCTAAAATAGTAAGGAAAATCCATCCTCACCAATAAGCAGGATTTATCACACCTATTCCAAACGTACCAAACATGGCAACTGTGGCATCTGAGACTTGCAGGTCTCTGATGTCATGTTGATATGGTTACCTAGCCTCCATTCATACCTGTGTTACCTTGGTGTTAGGGAATGTTGATGTTCAAGGCTAGAGTCAGTTATCTACTGGCTGTGGTTTGGATGGGTTCTCTCCCTCTCTCCCTGCAATAAACCTGAAGCTGCACTTCACCTCTTTGTTGCCAAGAGTCTTCCTTGTGCTGCATGGGATCTTACACTGGCGTAGTCGGCAGCTGGAGAGAAGGAGGACCCAACAGCCTCAACTATCTATCTGAACTATCTACAATTTCATTCCTGCTTATTTCACCTACGAGGTATTGTACTTTAATCTACTTCTTATTGGGGACTGGGAGCTTTCGCCGCGCTTCAGGATTTCTGTTTTTGGAATCTGTGTTTCGACGCGGGCTCGTCCCTGCATTCAAGTGCTAGGAGCCGGGCGCTGCCTTTGGCCAGGGTTTCATGTGCGTGGCTTTGTAGCCGAATTGGGAATTGGAGAGTTTTCTGCTCTGGTATCGTTTTGGCAGTGTTCCTTGGAGTCTGGAGCCGACTGTTAGATGTGCATTGCCTGTTCAATTTTATTGTGGGCCCCAGCCATCACCGGGGCTTTCAGAGCCAACCGCCGCCATAACGTTTAAATCTACACAGCACGCTCTTACCTTCATTTGTTCAGCTTCACGCGCTGTTTGTTCCTGGGCCCCTCTGTGTTCCTGGGCCCCTCTGTGACGTTCACACGCTTGGTGTGTTTTGAGGACGCTCTGCTGCACGGACGCTCTGCCTCTCATGCGTGCCTTGAGCCATCCGGCATAAACGTCAGGGAACGTGCAGCCATCTTGGAATTGGCGTTTTTGCCAATCACGTTGTTTAAGTCCCAATAAAGTTTTCTTTCACATTCTGCAGCGTCAGCCTCCAGTAGCGGCAGTGTCACGACGTTGGTTTCGGTTAAACTTTACCTCAAGTTTGTCTCCTCTACACGTCCATTGTTCAGGTATTTTACTTGCCTTTGGCTATTTCAACGTGAGTTCCGGTGACACCTGTTCTCAAGTTTTGTCTCGCCCATCCATTTCCGGTAACTTCTTCAAGGTGAGCCATTTCCTCTAGTTTCTTCTGTGACACGCTCACATTGGGTGAATTCAAGCATATTCATGGCGAGCACTTCAGTGACACGCACACTTTAATGTGTTTTTGCACTTCAGTGACACGCACACTTTTTGCACTTCAGCACATTGGGTGAACCTAAGCATAATCATGGCGTGCACTTCAGTGACACGCACACTTTAATTTTTACCCTTTTCTTTTTCTTGTGTGTTACTTCCGTGACACACTCACGTTTCTGCTTCGAATTTCTTCCTGCATTTCATATATTGTGAATATTTGTATTGAATGTAAGACTCACTTTTCATTAAGTTATTTCGAACTACTTCGTAGTGTTTACTGTTTTCAAATCTCTTAAGTGTAAATTCTACACTATAGTGCATTTTCCTGGTTACTCTTGTGCCTCTTCTGTGACTCACACTCTCTTAAAAGAGCTTCCCTCCTGTGTCATTCACATCTAGGTTACAAGTATGCAGAATGTTACTGCTCCCCCCTTTTTAGGTCGAGCCTCGAGTAGCGCGCAAGCGCTGCTAGGCGAGACTTTATGTTAGGGGGTTTGGAAAGCTGACCAGACGCTCGTGCGTCATGGCCTTTTTCCTGCGGTTACGCGCGCAGGGCCGACATCTGTTTCGCATTATCGTGCCCGATAATGCAAAACAGATGTCTCGCTGTGGCACGCGCAGATCGCTCGCTGTGGCGCGCGCGCGCACACCACTCACGTCGCCCCCACCTCCTCCCCGCTCGTGCCTTCAAATGCTTGTTTTTTAAAACTGACAGTGCTGAACACAGGACCCGGCACTCTCAAAGCCCTGCCAACCTCGCTTTCTCCTGCTGCACTGCTCTAGTCCGCTCTCGCTCTGTACCTAACCCAGTCCCTTCTTTCTAATTCCTTAGCCCCTCCTCCTCGCCTGCCTGTCATCTCTGCTGGGCCGCTGACTTCCTCTGCGCCTGACAGAAGACAGGAAGCAGTACTGTTCTGTCGCTACCGCTTCCGGGGGGAATTTGTTGTCCTTAGCTGCCCGTGTTTACAGGCAGGGGGATCCAGCCCAGCGCGAGTGCTGCTGGCCTCGGAGATGCGGGTACTCTCCGGCCCACGGGCTCTGCTGCTGGCCCGCAGCCCAGGCCTCCTTCTGATTCTCTGCTACCACCTCTGCCTGGGCTCTGGCAGCACCACCACTATGCCGCCCGCATCACAGCGTAAGGACAGGGGTGGCCAGGGCACCGGGTATACAAAGGACTGGGCACCGCGGTAGTTAATTGAAGTAGGGCATGTGGGTTATTAAGGCACTTGTCGTCTTATTCCCGCACACCGTCAGTGTTAGAGCGGCATTCATTGTGGTGCGTGTAAGACTGTAGAAAGTGGCATGCGGGCAGTGCACTGCTCCCAGTGACCTCATCACTGTATAATTCATGTACTCCTTCTGTCGAAGCCACGAAGCGCTCCTTTGCATGGTTGATAGCAAGTATGCAGTTAACTTCCTGTGACCGTAGCCGGGGATAGCATTGATGAGCAGGCTGGCTGTATGAGTTTGTTACAAAACCTCTGATCTAAACCGCATAATTCAGTGACTTTCAATGGAGACAGGCGACGTCTGCTACTTTTAGGAGGTAATCAGTCGCTAACAATGCTGTGGGTCTGTACTCTCATAGCTAAGAGGTCAAACCGGCATACTTAGTTGTTAGACTGCTATTGACATGACATTTGACATTAAACCTCAATGATGGAATGATTAATGAAACACAAAGGTTACTGTTTAGCAAGGAATACCAAGCCTGCTTCACAGTCCTTCTAAATTGTCAGCAATGCATCCCCTTGTCCAAGTTATACAAACATATTATAAAACCGTCCTCCTCCAGGTACTTTGTGTAAATATGTCCTCAGTTAGATGCAAATATTTATATACTCCCCCTTGTCCATTGATTTCACAGTGTGGCGGACACCTCCCCTTTATTTATTCTTCATGCATGCGCAACCACATAGCATAATACATTTCATCCTCCCCTTTAACAGGTGCTGCTAACAACTTTTTTTTTTTTTTTAAACTAAACTACAAATCTTTCTGGCTTAAATCTGACTTTCGCCCACTCCATTAGCTCTTCCTATTGTGAGTTTCTGGATGTGGCCATTCAGATAGAAGAGGGCAAAATAATAGCTAGCCTCTTTCGCAAGGACACCGCAGGAAATACGTTGCTGCACGCAAACAGTAATCATCCTGCTCCCTTGCGCAATAGCATCCCCTTTGGCGAATTCCTTCGGGCGCGAAGGAATTGCAGCACTGAGAGTAGCTTTGTCAAAGAGCAACAAATTATGACAAAAAGATTCAGAGAACAAGGCTACAAACATACGATCATTACAGCTGCCAGTAAAAAAGCCAAAAACATTACACGGAATGAAGCACTTTTCTCCACAAGAAAGAAAACTCAGAGTGGTAGTGAGGCCCCAAGATTGATTGCAACCTTTAACACAAGGTCGAACAAATTTAGAAACATCATGAGACGACATTGGGGGCTGCTGGAATCTGACCCTATAATTGGGTCATGTGTAGGGAAAACACCATCTATAACCTACCGTAAGTCCAAGTCGCTAAAAGATCATCTAGTTCATAGTTACCACAACATGCCAAATACCACAACATGGCTAGGAACTGCCAAGGGATTCAGGAAATGCAATTCCTGTAAAGCTTGCAGACACAGCAGCAGTCGGGATAGTTACTCTGTAGGACAGGACAAAAAGAAGACAAGCATTGGTATAGCCAATAGGTCTCGCTTTTGGGACCTTATAAGTATTTAGATATGCAACACAATATCCTTGGTGCAACAACATCAACTGTTGCATAACTAAACACTTATAAGGTCCCAAAGGCGAGACCTATTGGCTATGCCAATGCTTGTTTTTGATGTCACCTGGGGAACCTGGGATTAAATGGCAAAAGTGGAAAAAGATTTTTGAACGCTATGCCAAGGTTTGTGGGGTAAGCCTAAGTGCTGAGCGCAGAACTTCTCTTCTTTTGCATTGCCTCGGGTCGGAAGGGCAGGATGTCTTCGATCATCTTCCTGATCTAACTGATGCAGAAAGTAGAGACTTAAATGAATTTGAGATTTGTATCAAAAAACTGGACAAGCACTATTTACCAAAAGTAAGTACCATACTTGAAAGGTACCAATTCGTTAAGAGGTTACAAAACGATGGTGAGTCTGTTGAGATGTATGTTACGCAACTTAGGAAACTTGCTTCTTCTTGTAAATTTGGTGACTTACTTGATGAGAGAATCAGGGATCAGTTCATGTTGGGGTGCAACATTGAAAGGGTTCGTGAGGAACTCTGGCTAAGAGACGAACCTTCCTTAGATGAGGTCTTACAAGTTGCCAAAAGGATTGAACACTCACTGAAATGCGTTGATATGTTAAAAAAGGACAAGCAGGTTTCTGTCCAAGTTGTCAGTGATGGAGCCAAGTCTGCATTGAAAAGTGATAACTCTGTCAAATCTAAAAACAAGGTGTTTGTTCCTAAGTGTTTCAGGTGTGACAAGGTTGGGCATTTCGCAAATGATAAGAAATGTCCTGCTTTAAAGGTGGTATGTTCCAAATGCAAGAAAAAGGGACACTTTACTATTGTTTGCAAAACCAAGACTTCTCCTTCTAATGGGAAACATCCTTTACCACGAAACCATTACAACGCGGTATGGTTACATCGTGGTTTTCACAACGAAAGTCGTTACATCGACTTGCACTGGAGGGCGCTTTAGACTAAGGAATAGTGTGAATTACTATTCCAACACCTTCCCTACTGTACGTAGACTGGAGTTGGAATAGTAATTCACACAAATCCTAAATCCAGCGCCCTCCAGCCCAAGTCAATGTAACAACTTGCGTTGTTAAGACCGCAATGTAAGATACCGCGTTGTGATGGTACGCGTTGTATCATCATACATTCCTTCTAATATTAGATGTATAGAATCTGATGTCCTAGAAGAAGACTTCGTATGTGGACAAGTTGTTGTCCAAGTTGATTCAGGGTTGCAAAAAAAGTCCTGTCCGGTGGACACAATTCAAGTGGAAGGTGAGCCTACAAAGGTTCTCTTTGACTCTGGGGCTAAAATCACCATTGTGTCAAGAACCTTCTATGAAACTAAACTTGCTTACAAGGTTCCACTGTGTAAACCTGACATATGCCCCTTAGCCTATGGGGGAAAACCTATACCTTTGTGTGGTTATTTTGTAGGCCTCATTGAATATGAGGGGCGTTTGGTTTCGGGAAAGGTTTATGTGTCTCAAAAAGGTGACAGCATTATTAGCTGGTTTCACCAGGGGGATTTGGGGGTCATGCTAGACCCAAGTAGTTCTACTCCCATTGTTCTTAAACAGAATGTTCAGGCTGTTCACGTGAATTCTGACGTTGGCGTGGAGACTTCTGTTAGAAGTGAGTTTCCTCAAGTCTTTAGAGAGGGACTTGGTTGCCTCAAAGGTTTCAAATTGGACATTCCCCTACGTCCTGATTCTCAACCTTATAGTTGTAAGGTCAGAAGCGTACCCTTGGCTGTGAGGGAAGAGATGAAGAAGGAAATTGAGAAACTTAAAGAAGGGGGAATCATTGAAGAAGTCACCAGTACTGATTGGCTTGCCCCTGTTGTAGCCGCACGCAAGGCCAATGGATCTTTGCGCTTGTGTGTGGACTTGAGGCAGCTCAACAGATGTGTAGTGGTAGATAAATATCCCCTGCCTAATATTTCTGAATTACTAGCTTTGTTGGGGGGTGCCAAGGTCTTCAGCACCATCGATTTGGCATCTGCCTATCACCAGATCGAGCTGGCGGATTCCTCTAGGGACCTTACCTCTTTTATTATGCCGTTTGGCACATTTAGGTTTGTTAGGATGCCGTTCGGTCTGGTGTCAGTGGCAGCTGTGTTTCAGCGTGTAATGGAGAATGTTCTCAATGATTGTGAAGGCGTCTGCGTTTACAAAGACGACATTCTGGTCTTTGGTAAAGATCATCAGGAGCATGAGAGTCGCCTAGATGCTGTACTGGGCAGTCTTGTGACAGCCAACCTCACTGTGAAGTTAGAGAAGTGTCGTTTTGGGACTCGTTCCATTCACTACTTAGGGCACACAATCTCAGGTGACGGTATTGCACCTAAATCTGATTTAGTAGAGACAATCTCTCGCATGCCTCCTCCATCTTGCAGAGAAGAACTTATGAAGTTCTTCGGTATGATCGAATATTACAACAAGTTTGTTGAAGGATTTGCTGAGCATTGCAGCAACATGAGGGGACTTTTGAAAAAAGGTATCGAATTCAGGTGGAGTGATGATTGCAATCGTGAATTTATTTCCCTCAAAGAGAAACTCAGTCTTGCTCCAAACTTGAAGAGTTATAATCCCTCCAAAACCTCTATTGTTACCACTGATGCCAGCCTTAAGGGGGTGGGTGCAGTTCTTCAACAGGAAGGTGAAAAGGGGTTGGACACCATCACTTTTATCTCTAGAGGGCTTAAAGACCCCGAGTCACGCTATTCCGTGATTGAGCGCGAAGCTCTTGCTGTATTTTGGGCAGTGAGAAAGCTTAGGAAGTTTCTTTGGGGAACTAAATTTTTGGTCAAAACAGATCATAAACCTTTGTGTGAGATCTTCACAAAAAAAGGGATTGACCAGGTCTCGAGTAGGATAAGCAAATGGGTCATAGCTCTCCAGGAGTATGACTTTGAGGTCCGATACATTCCTGGTGTGGAGAACAGTGTTGCTGACACACTGTCGAGATTGGTTGTGGATGGGGCCCTTGATGAAGACAGTGATGACGATTGGTGTGAAAACGATTATAAGGTTTGTGAGGTTGGTGAAGGGATAATTGATGAATGTCAGTGGCGCCTAAAGTTATCTTTAGATCCTGTGTTGTCTGAGGTAATGAGTCTCATGAGTAATGGGTGGCACTCTAAAAAGCAAGCTTCACTGGAGGCCTCCAAGTTCTGGGGGGTGAAAGATGAATTGGCGGTTTGTGATGGGATGTTGGTACGTGGGACACGGTTAATACCTCCCCTTGAGATTCGCAAAGAGTTGGTGGATTTGGCCCATGAATCTTACTCTGGTATGTCTAAAACAAAGGAGAGACTCAGGTCCGCCTACTGGTGGCCTGGAATGGATATACTGGTTGAAAGGACTATAAGAGACTGCATGGTGTGTGCTACGAGTGAGAAATCCAAACTTTTAAGAGTACAACCGATGGTGATCAGGGAGCTTCCCCGTGGACCTTGGAAAGAAGTGGCTCTGGACATTGTGGGTCCTGTTTTTTCCAACGGTCAGCAAGTTTTTATTATGGTTCTTCTTGACTTATTTTCCAGGTGGCCGGAAATTCGCTTTACTTCTAGTATAGAGACTGTGCAGGTAATAACATTTTTGGAAAGTCTTATAGCTAGAGAAGGGTACCCAGAATCCATTCTTACGGACAATGGAGTCCAATTGGTCTCGAAAGAGATGGAAACCTTTTTGCAGAATAGGGGTATTAAACACAAAAAATGCTCTCTGTACCACCCTGAGATGAATGGCATGGTGGAGAGATTTAATAGGGTCCTGAAGGAAACCATATCGTTGGCCAAAAACTCTGGGCATAACTGGAAGGAACAAGTCATTAAAAAGGTTGAGGATTATAGAGTAACCCCTCACAGTTCGACCGGTTTGTCACCTTTTGTTCTCTTTAAAGGAAGGGCTCCATGTACCCTTGTTGAACCCTCGTGGGTAAGGCGTCTTGAGGAGTCTGCCTCTGGGTCTTCTCTCCAAAAGGGTGCTATTGACTGGAGGAAGAAGGAGGAAGCTAAATGTGTGGCTAGGAAATTGCATTTCGATGCCAGAAAAGCCACTAAAGAAACAGTGGTCAAGGTTGGTGACCTGGTTGTTATCAGACTCCCGGGCTCTAAAGTCAAGTTTTCTGAGCCTTTGAGTGTGGTCAAGGTATTCAAAAATGCTGTAAGAACTCAGGACCACAGAATGTGGAATTTAAGTAGGGTTGCTGTCTGCAATGCTTCCATGTTGGGTGATGCGTCTCTGCCTGGAAAAAAATTGACTACTGACAATTTTGTTTCTCCTCGTTTGTCTTCCAGGATTGTCAAGAAACCATCATTCTTAAAAGACTATGTTTCATAAGTATTCCTGTTGTTTTTTTTATTTCTTTTAATTTTATTTTATTGCTTTTGTTTTCGCTGTATCATTTATATAACTTCATGCTTCTTTCTTTTTGTGTTAACGGGGGAAGGTGTGTGGCATCTGAGACTTGCAGGTCTCTGATGTCATGTTGATATGGTTACCTAGCCTCCATTCATACCTGTGTTCCATACTCTGTTACATTGGTGTTAGGGAATGTTGATGTTCAAGGCTAGAGTCAGTTATCTACTGGCTGTGGTTTGGATGGGTTCTCTCCCTCTCTCCCTGCAATAAACCTGAAGCTGCACTTCACCTCTTTGTTGCCAAGAGTCTTCCGTGTGCTGCATGGGATCTTACAGCAACCCTACTCCTTTCAGATCAGAAATTACCACTGAACACCTATCAGGGAATTCCCAATGTAAATCTATGAGATTAGGAGGCCTCACAGCAGTGAGAAACCAAATAGGCTGTTTGTCACTATCAGGGCATGCCACACACCAAAGACACATGTCCTACCTTTCACCTACACAGCATCCTGCCCATACCAAGAGTCTACCTAAGTAGTGACCTATATGCAGAAAAAGGGGAGTTTCGGGCTTGGCAAGTAACTTTAAATGCTGAATCACTGTGGCAGTAAACTGCGCACACAGCTCTGCATTGGCAGAGGCCTGAGATAGGTTTGAAAGGCTACTTCTGTGTGTGGCGCAAGCAGTGCTGCAGGCCCACTAGTAGCACTTAAATTACAGGCCCTGGGTATATAGCATACTACTGTACAAGGGACTTTCAGGTAAATGAAATATGCTAAACAGGTGTAGACCAATCATACCAAATTTAAAGGAGAGAGCACATGCACTTTAGCACTGAATAGCAGTGGTAAAGTGCCCAGAGTCCTAAAGTCAACAAAAACAGGTAAAAAAAAAATATAGGAGGAAGCCAAAAAGTTTGGGGATAACCATGCAAAAAGGGTCAGGTCCAACAGTATGTATAATATTTCCCTGGGAATCTGATTGACTGGACAAAATTATCATCTTGCAATTCATTGTCCCCTGCTCAGAATCATTCAATTTAACAACAATACGCCAAACTGGGAAACGTTCGGTGTTAATTGATCATTATGTGAAATCATTGCGATGTCATGATTTTTACAGTTCTTCACTCAAATGCTCAAATATTAGATTTTCTCTGAACTGCCTTTGCCTGATTTTTATGATACTGGCTCTTAAACCTTTCCAATCTCTTCTAGACGATTGGTGTTATTGTATTAGATCTTGATTATAATTAGATTATCTGTACATTGAACAATGAAATACTTTAGCAGGGTGAATTTTCCAAACATAATTAGTATCTGAGTTACCCCTATAATGGGCACTGACTTACCTTATACTTATACTTTAGTGCCTTTCATGATTTATTCTGCAGTGCCTTGTAATTCTTTATTTAATTTGTTACATTTGTGGACAAATATTAGGGTGGACGTACTCCCTGTATCAATCAAAGCCTCGACCTGTACTTGCTTGACAACTACATTAAAAGGAGCATAATAACTGTTCCTTTTGTTAGTGAGTTAGTCAAAATTGCGGTTTCTAAACCTTCCATTTCTGAGCATCGAGAATGTTCCTGCTATCAGGATCATTTGACATGTTTACTTTCACTTTCTTTTCCATTTCTGAAGTTAAAATTTAGGGTATCTCCCCCGATCAACTTTGGGACTTTAAGCAGTAAGAAGATTCTTCTGAGGAATTCTCATCAGAGGTTTCTCCACAGTTAGATGCCTAGAGGAATTAAATCACATTCACCTGATCTTAAAACCCAAAGAGGCCCAATTTTATTGAATCCTTATTCTCAATAGAATGGGTTTCAGGACTAACCCTGTGACAGTGTTTTGGGGTATAACTTTTCTCAGTTCAAGCTGAAGGGGATTATTATTTATCTTAATATTTTTTATTTATGCTTTCAGTGCAGATATCCTTGAACTACGCCCTTTTACCAAAGTTCCTTTTTCCCAGTTGTGCCCAAAACAAGTCAGTACTTTCTAAATATTTTGTATATTTACATGGTTATCTGTGACTTCTGAATCTTGGCATTTGATCTTCACAGATTAAATAATGAATATTCAGCATTGTAAAGGATGTAGATTAATAATGGTTACCCTAGATATTGGTTAAAAAAATGGCTCATTTGGAGGTTCATTGGAAATTGCCAATATTTTTTATTTATTTATATTCAGTGTTAATTGATATTTTTTTTGTTGTAATTTATTTGGTTACATGATTTAAGCTATTTATTCAAATTTAATTTTGGGCTACAGGTATCGGGGAATTGGGTGTGTAGTGTTTAAGTAAAATACACATACATTGATTAATGTATTAACTATGCTATTTTTATATTTAAATATGTTTATCTATAGGCTTCATTATTTTTAATTTATAAAAATGTTTGTGTATATATGGGTCCGTAAAACTATTATTTTATGTACTTTTTATGGATGGTGGTCTGTATTGGGTTTGGGTGGGTGTTGTGGTTTACAAACTGTACATTCATTATTGTTTCTTGTTTAATGCTAAACAATTTTACATTTTGAGAATTATTTGTTATTAATGCAATTTCGATTTTTTGGTAACAAGAGTGCATTGGGCAATGAGTGGGTAGTGTTTTTATCTAAATATTAGTAAAAGTACAATTTAACATAAATTAACATAGTCATTTTATCATTAAAGATTATATTTAAATGTGTTTGTTTTTGTGTTATGTTGGGGTGTGATTTAGGATACTTTTTAAAATTATTGTTTATTACAATAAAAAATAACAGTGCAGTTCTCCTATATTTGTTATTTTCATAAGTCATTTTACTTATTTTAATTTTGTAATTTTTAGAACTTTATATCTTTTTATTTACATATATGAAATAAATGTTAACGTTTATTTATTGTATTTGTAAGCGTTGAATTTTACCGCTCCAATTGTATGCACATTGCCCAATGTTTGTTAGACTCATGTTAGAAAAGTAAATTTCCCCCTTTTAAAATGTCTTTGTTATATACGAGTTAGAATAGTTTATCTGACCCTCCTGATGTATCCACTGTCTTCAATGTTTGTTAGAATGAAGTTAAAATATTAAATATGACCTCCCCACTGTAAGCACAGTTGTTTGTTAGACTGGAGTTAGAATATTTAGGGCCTCATTACGATGTTGGTCAGAAAGGCTCCGAACGGCATTCGGATTTTCCTAATCTGTGTCAGAACCTATGTTTCCGACCGACTTGGAAACATTTCTGACCGACTGATTACGATGGAAAGGTAACCGTTTGGTCTTTCCAACTCGGTTCCGACCGGCATTTGGAGACTCCGATTCAGTTGGAGCCGAATCGTACAGGTCTATGGACCGCGTTTACGACCGATGTATTACGATGTCAGATTCAGACAGCCTTTCCGAATCGGTCCGTCCGACACGAAACGGCTGTCGGAAACTGACTTTGGGGGCCCGTAGCAGACCCCCCTTCACCTGGAGGCCTCCGGTTTGGGCCCGTGGGGGTACCCATGGGACCCCTCTTTGCAACCAAGCACAGTGGGGCAAGCACCATGCCCGCCAAAAGGTGCAAGATTTTCCGCAACCACCCCTTTTTTCAATGGGAGCCTGTGTTGTTGGTCGGAACACAGGCTCCCATTGAAGTCAATGGGAGCCTGACCGAACAATGTACGGAAACATCGTAATCGGTCGGTGGGACTCCCCGAACCCCGCTCGGAATGTTTTCGGACCGACATCATAATAAGGCGCTTAATGTAACCCCCAACTCCCAATGTATGTACTTACCCCAGTGTTTGCTAGATTGGAATGACAATAGCAAATCTGACCTCCCTGTCCCAATGTGCAATATGCACTTTCTCCAATGCTTGCTAAAATTGTGTTTGTTAATTGTTTTTTAAATTAATTTTGGATTAGATTTAGGTTACTACATATTTCGATTTTTGGATTTATTTATTATACTTTTATAACGTATTTAAAATGTTTACAATATTTTCTTTGTTAATTAATTTATTAACGTATTTTATTTTTTTAATTATTTACTATGTCTCATTTTTCAGTATCCTAAAAATATCTGCTTGTTACATATTTATAAATAATTTATAACATTTGAATATAATTACAATATGTTTTAATATGTTTTTCAAATTAGTATTTATAAGTTTATGTGGTATTTTATTCATTCATTCATATAAATTGCACATATATTTCATTTAAAAATCATTTTGTGCATGATAAATTTAAAGTAATGTATAATTAATTATTATTACTTTATATTTTTCATTAATTGTAAATATTTTATAAATGTACATGTAGTTTTATAATCAAACATTAATAAATTGAGGGTTATATGTTTTTACATTGCATATATATTTTTAACTATATTCATTTTATGAACAATAATGAAACTTTTGTTTCAAGTGATAATAATGTTAAATACAAATAAATATATAAACATACCATTAAAATGAGTATATTTTTTTACTACAATATTTTTGACTACCATATTTTGGTTCTTTTCATTATAAGTATACAAAGTTAATTTTTTGTGGCCATTGTTTTTACCACGATATTTTTATACACTATAGTTTTTTGGTCCACATCTTGTCATATAATTACAATGTGCAGCTCCCTTAATAGAGCAGTTACATACATAATGTTATACATCAATAAATATCTTTGACTATCATAGTAAGTGATGTGACCATCTACCTTCCCCATGAGTGGTTGCTTGCAAGCCTGCTGTTATCATACCCCAACTGTTTGCTCCATCTCTTGCTGGAGATTGAGCCATACTATGTTAGAAATTGTCGTCTACAAGCCCTATCATTGCCTGTGATAACATTACATTTTAATTGATGATTTGTCCAGGTTTATAGAGCCGACTACAATCAGATTTTCCCCAAGATGAGGTTCACACAAGTCTGAAAAAACGTCCAACAGCTGAAGTTCTCCCATGAAAAAAAGATACGTACTGAGGACTTTCACCCACTTGGCTGTTTCGGTAAATCGAATAGCACAAATGATAGATATGCTTCCGCCTTTCAGTTGAGGAACTGGTTATGTGAAACAAGTTACAGAAAGTGTTATCCAGATTATAAACACTCGGTCAAGTGGCACAGCCGTGGACTCATCAACGGTCTGTGCTAAGTGTATAATGATATTTAAATGGTTTTAACCCCTATTGCATTGGAGGTGATAAAGGATTTAATGGCAGATCCTCCTGTCATGAGAACCCCCTAAACAGGTTGCTTGTCAAGAAAAATCACAGTTGCTGTCCTCTTCAAATCACTCTATCCCCTTAGTAAATATTTCTGCTAAGATCTATAGCGATTAGACCAGTTTATTCCAGATTTGAAATCTCCTTAGCAATATAGTTGAGTCCCCGACCGTGATGCCACCACACATATGGATATGGCTGTTTCACTAGCTGACTGAGCTGAATTGACCACCCTCCAGTCTGTGCCCATTATATTTTGTGCCACTGAAAAGGCACAAGTGTTTGTAGAATGCCACTTGTGGGATGGGTACTAGCCTATATTTGGTATAAAAAATATTCCTTAATGGTCTTTTGTCAAAATAGGTTAAGGTCCAGCATTGGACACAGCAGATTTGCCATCTGCAACTGACGGTGTATGCCTTGTGGATGCAGCCATATATTTGCCATTTACTCAACTCTTGTCACATTCCTTTCAAATACAGAGATCACAAGATCAGGCGTTATGTTTCATACAGGTGCCCGATATAGGCTCAGGTAGCAACCAGAACTTTCACCTATATTTCCCCTGCCATTACACTACATAACGGTTCTTGGTACTGACCTTTTACCTAGTTACGGTAATGCCTAAATGACATGGGGTTTTCTCTGAAAACTAGCCTCATTCATTATGCATGAGGATTCTTGGAATCACAGCAGGACACCATCTCCTGCATAATAACTATGTATAAGGGTCATTCCTTCCATCATCCTAGTCCGACATGACACAGTAAGGTATATCCCCTGAGGGTACCACATTGGGTATATAAACACCCTGGGGCAGATTTACAAGCCCCGTACGCCACTTTTGCGCCACCGTTGCGTCACTTCTGTGACGCAACGGCAGCGTAAAGCCAGCGCCATGCTGCGGGGTATTTACAACGTGACGCATCTAGGGAGATGCGTCACGTTGTAAAGCCCTGCGCCATATGAAACCTGCGTCAGGTTTCATGTGGGTGTTCCGGAGCAGGGGGGGGCGTTCCGGCGCAGGAACGCCTCGCAAAAGTGGCTGAGTGAAATCTACAAGATTTCACTCAGTCACTTTTTCCGACCCCGCTGCGTCAAAACCTTGCGCCTGCTTGAAGCAGGCGTAAGGTGTGACGCACCATGTGCAAGATAGGCCGGGTTGGCACAGTGCTGGAGTTGCGTCGCGCCCGCGACACAACTCCAGCACTGCGCCAACGTTACGACGGCAGATGCAACACGCATCTGCATCTCCTTGCGCCATGATGCGCCGCATTGTAAATACGGCGCATCCGTGGTGGCGCAAGGATTGTGATGCGTGTCGCAAGTTTCCTGGCGCATCCCTGCTGATTTGCAGGGATGTGCCAGGAATTGTAAATCTGCCCCCATATCTTTGCTGAGGCAAGAGAGGAGAAAAGGACTTCCATGCTGACACACTGACGCAAGGCGCTGAGGTTCCTGCACGCAGACACTCCAGCTCGCAGTGGTCTGACATCCCTTGCGGGGTGTCCATCTCGAGACCAAGACAGGGTCCCACAGTCTCTCACTTCAGGTAATGGGGTTGACTTTATCCTAGAGGGATTCTTGGCTCCACACCTACACACATGCTAGGTGCACTTAGGTACATCTAGTTAGGGTTGCATCGTAGGAGTACGCATTTATTACTGTCATGTATTTTTATACTTGCCTGTATTCATTGTTTTAGCACTATGGTAGGAATCTACCATCCTTCTACTCAATCAATCAATCAATCAATCACAGAATTTGTAAAGCGCACTACTTACCCGCGAGGGTCTCAAGGCGCTGGGGAGAAAGAAAAAGGGGGGTGCTGCTACTGGTCGAACAACCAGGTCTTGAGTAGCCTCCTGAAGGTCAGCAGGTCTTGGGTCTGTCGTAGGCTTAGTGGAAGGGTGTTCCAGGTCTTGGCGGCGAGGTGGGAGAAGGATCTGCTGCCGGTGGTAGTTCTTCGAATGCGAGGGACGGTGGCGAGGGAGAGGTCGGCGGAGCGGAGTTGGCGGTTGGGGACGTAGAAGAGGAGTCGTCTGTTGAGGTAGGCTGGGCCAGTCTTGTGGAGTGCCTTGTGTGCGTGGATGAGGAGTTTGAAGGAGATTCTCCTGTCGATGGGGAGCCAATGCAGGTTCCTCAGGTGGGGGGTGATGTGACTGTGGCGTGGTACATCGAGGATCAGGCGTGCGGAGGCGTTTTGTATGCGTTGCAGTCGCTTGATGAGCTTGGCCGGGGCCTCCAGCAGAGGGCGTTCCCATAGTCAAGTCTGCTACTGACGAGGGCCCGGGTGACTGTTCTTCTTGTATCTGTCGGGATCCACCTGTAGATCTTGCGAAGCATGCGGAGGGTGTTGAAGCAGGAGGATGAGACTGCGTTGACTTGCTTGGCCATGGAGAACGTTGAGTCGAGGATGACTCCCAGGTTGCGTGCGTGGTCGGTGGGTGTCGGGGCTGCTCCCAGCGTCGTTGGCCACCAGGAGTCGTCCCAGGCTGAGGGGTTGGAGCCAAGGATGAGGACCTCTGTCTTCTCCATGTTCAGTTTTAGTCGGCTGATCTTCATCCAATCGGCGACGGCCTTCATTCCTTCATGGAGGTTGGATTTGGCGGCGAGGGGGTCCTTGGTGAGGGAGAGGATCAGTTGAGTGTCGTCGGCGTAGGAGATTATGTTGAGGTCGTGCTGTCTGGCGATGCGTGCGAGCGGGGCCATGTAGATGTTGAACAGTGTTGGGCTGAGGGACGATCCCTGGGGTATGCCGCAGATGATCTCGGAGGCTTCGGATCGGAATGGTGGGAGGCGGACTCTCTGGGTTCTGCCGGCGAGGAAGGAGGTGGCCCATTCCAGGGCCTTGTCTCGGATCCCTGCGTCGTGGAGGCGTGCGCGTAGAGTGCGGTGGCAGACAGTGTTGAAGGCGGCGGAGAGGTCCAGCAGGATGAGGGCTGCGGTCTCACCGTTGTCCAGCAGGATCCTGATGTCGTCGGTGGCGGCGATGAGGGCAGTCTCAGTGCTGTGGTTGCTGCGGAACCCCGATTGGGATGGGTCCAGGATGCTGTTTTCTTCGAGGTATCGGGTTAGCTGTTTGTTGACGATCTTCTCGATGACCTTGGCTGGGAACGGAAGCAGGGAGATGGGCCGGAAGTTCTTGAGGTCTCTCGGGTCCGCCTTGGGTTTTTGAGTAGGGCGTTGATCTCTGCGTGTTTCCAGCTCTCTGGGAAGGTTGCGGTCTCGAAGGAGAGATTGATGATGTTGCACAGGTGGGGTGCGATGGAGCTGCTGGCTTTGTTGAAGATGTGGTACGGGAAAGGGTCTGACGGGGAGCCGGAGTGTATTGTGCTCATGGTCTTGATGGTGTCCTCGATGTTCACGCTGGCCCAGGCTGGCAGGGGGTCGTGGTCGATGGTGTGCGGCGGGTCTGGTGCATCGATCTTAGTTGGGGCTGTCTGGGTGTTGAAGCTGTCGTGGATGTCGGCGATCTTGCGGTGGAAGAAGGTGGCGAGGGAATCGCACAGGGGTTGCGACGGCGGGATGTCATTGGTGTTGGAGCTGGGGTTGGAGAGTTCCTTCACGATGTTGAAAAGCTCCTTGCTGTTGTGTGCGTTGTTGTCGAGGCGGTCTTTGAAGGAGATTCTCTTGGCGGACTTGATGAGGTGGTGGTGGTTACGGATGGCGTCTTTGTGGGCTGCGTGGCTGTCCGGTGTCTTATCACTGTGCTACTCTGTTGGTGCTTATAATAATTTATATCTGTTTCTGTCTAACGGTTGTTTCAGCATACCTATTTTACAATAAAATTACGCTGGTTCAATAAATGCTTATTGAAAAACATCCCCACCATTTATTCTGTGTATCTCTCTAAGACAAAGTGAGCATGAGTGACTGACCGAAAAGTATTGCACTCTTTCCATGATCCCTGATGGGACAGAGTTGTCATGTTCAATAGTTGCCAAGAACTATTCTCTCCTTCGTAAGAGGGGTTTCTAGTGGCACTGTGAGCTAGCTGGTATACAGGCTAACATACCCGGTGGGGGTGTCTAGAATCTGGACACCAATCCTACAGTGTATGTTGTCTAAACGTGCAGATCCTATATAGGTTTATAGGAACTACACGACATGGTGCCGCCAATGTTGGTTTGGTACTTATTTAGCGGTCAAATCTGAGTAGTTCAGTTGTGCTGTTCTCAGAGACCCCTACTCACATTTACCCAGAGACGTCTGGAGTGGGAAGGGAACTATCCACCACAGCTGAGTAGGGATTTCCTATGTACTGGCTGTACGTTTATCAAGCTTGAAGGACAAACAGTTCCTATTGTGCATAAAACCTTATCTCAGTTTCCTTGAAACTTTTTCTTTCTTCAAAATAATGGCTGACAAAGACACTGCTGCACATCATGCTGCAGCAAGGTAGGAAGAACAAGAAGGGGAAATAAACATTTCAGAAAATGTTAGAACTGCCCTTACTTTAAAACTAGCAGAATATGGAGTAACAGTTAGGGGAGGGACAGTAACATTTGTGATTGAGGCTCACAAATCATATAGAACAGAGGTATTCTATTCGTGGGTTAAATTTCTACAAGCAGATGCACAATCACATACATTTCATTCTCACAGTGAGGATAAACCACCAAATGAATACTGTCCGTATGAGGACATTGAAATTCCGCTCACCTACCAGGTTTGAAGGCGCCCTCCCACACACAAAAGAAAAAGTGAGACTCGGTCCGCTTGGAAGAGACGGAGCCACTTGGCCAGTCCTTGTGGCTTACACACAGCATCCAGACATTGACTCAATGCCAGTAGCAGATTTACGTCCACTTCATAAAGAAATAATAAAACTTTACAGAAACCTGACACAGTTCGTGATGAGAACACTCACACTTCAGCCAACAAGAGCTACACCAGCAGGACAAATTCAGGGATCTACAACTAAAATTACACCACAAACGCTACACGCGTCATGGGTAAAATGCCCACTAGATGTGAACAAATGCCATTCTGGATAGCTCAAAAATAACACAGCTAGAGGCAGTATTTCCACACACAAGCCCTCAAGAAAAACACAGAATGCTAACAATCTGCTTGCCAATGGGGATAGCTCCCCAGATAGAGGATTGTACCACATGGGGTACAGTTTTCGCTGCCATATATACCAGAACTTTCATTAGCAGTAATACCAGATGTATTAAGATGTATTAAGACAAATACAGAATGAGTATGGAGAAGAACCTGCTCTGAACTTAGGGATGAAATTGTTAGTACATTTTGCCCAGGTATCAGCTATTATATTAGCTAACATTAAAGGGGATGCTGGAGCAGTGGCAATTTCGCCAATGCCTGAGGGATTTCACTCCTTTACAACATGAACGTGAATTACCTAAAATGATTGTAGACACCTATGCTGAATTAGGTAGAGATAGTTTGGGAGCTAGAGCAACAAAACCTCAACTCATGGGTGGTCCTGAAAAAGAGAAAACCAAGCAAGCACCCGATTCTTCCAAGAAGAAATGGGATAATATCAATAAAAAACAAAAGAATAGAGAGAATAGATCACAATCCAGGGGTGGGTCTCCTCAACAGGAGCCCTCCGAAAAGAGGTACAACCTTAGGAATCGTGATAACATTAAAAAACCTGACAGGTATCAGTATACTGATACACGTTCCTCTCGTTCCTTTCAGGGTTCCTCAAAAAACTCTGAGAGGGAAGCACGGTCAGAACACAGACAAGAAGGGCGTACAAAGTCCCAAGACATGCAACGCACTTCAGACTACACTTCCAAAAAAGAAGAGAAACAAAAATCAAAACCTCAATTTAAAAAGAAGAAAGTAATAGGTCTTAAAGTTAGACATGCCCAGAATTCTGAGGACTCAACTTCGGAACAGGGAATGGGCTCTGACGATGCTAGACAGCGCAGCAGAAGTAACAATAGCTCGCCAGAACCTGATGGAATTTCTGGTGACAGCAGAGTTGAATGAGCATATCACAGTGGAAACACCTGATACGAGGGTAAGTGTCCCACATAGGTTACATGAGATAACACTCCTAATGGAGGGGGACAAACCCAGAAAAATTAAAGGTCTCTTTTGGGAGAACCTGACATGGCTATGACATCCTTTTAGCTGAAAAAGATTGGCCGCCTGAAATTGTTATGGATTACCCAAAAGGAGAAACTGTGATTTTGCCGGCTTTTTCCGACCTCGTTCCAATATACTTAAAACATACATACGCGCAGGAGTGGGCGGTAGCACTTGCTCCAGCATTATATCACAACCATGGGGCCGATTCCGATTCCGGACGGAAATCTCTCCGACCGAGCCGGACCCGGAGAGAATTCCGACCGAATCGGACCCCAGCAGTCCGACCGGACGAGTACGATGCATTTGCATGCTATCGGACTCGATTCGGTCGGACTCCCATTGAAGTCAATGGGAGCCGGTCGTACGACGCGTACGCGGGCTCCCATTGACTCAATGGGTGCGAGGCGAACAAGGGCGCCCCCTACAGTGGGTACGCGTCCATGCGCATCGCGGCGTACATGCACAGGTAGGGGGGACCCATGGGTCCCCCTGTGTGCGACTCGCGCGCCTACGCGTTCAGGGGTCCGACGCGGACCCCCAAAGTCCGGCTCCGACAGCTCTTCTCGAGCCGGACGGCGCGAGTCGGTCGGACTGCTTGCGGCGCGCATCGTACTTACCCGGCCGGGAAACGTCTCCATAGCGCGGTGCGAGTCGTGTCCGTGCGAGTCGGTCGGAGCGTGTTGAAGCCGCGTACGAGTCGGTCGGCGATTTCGCGGGAGCATGCATCGTACTCGCTCGGCCGGACCCGCGTACGATTCGGTCGGGAAACAGGGCTCCGAATCGGATCCGGTAAATCCGAGATCGGAATCGGCCCCCATGTTGGGTGGGATGCTGAGTCACCTCACCATATAATACCAGCAACAACTACTCCAACTGCACAGAGGCAGTACCCAATAAAACAAGAAGCTAAAAACAGGTCAGGGAGATCTTAGATCAACTTGCATACCAGGGTGTAATAGAACCTTGCACCTCTGCAATGAATAATCCTTTGTTTCCTGTAATGAAACCCGATAATTCATATCGTCTGGTTTTAGACTACAGACATCTGAACACATGCACAAAAACATTTGCAGTAAAGAATGCACACAGTGCCACATTAATGAATAAAATTCTGCGGAAAAAATACAAAACTACACTAGATATCTCAAATGGATTTTTTTTGCCAAAATATAGCGCCTGAGAGCAGGTATTTGACAGCATTCTCAGCGCTAGGTTTCCAGCGTCAATTTTGTCGACTACCCCAAGGGTATAAAATTGCCCTGGGTTGTTTTCCGCTAGGGTAACAGAGCTACTTCAGAATTTGGGTGAAGAGGCATTTTCCTATGTAGATGATATTTATCTGACAGATGATTTGAAGGATCACTTGACCAGGGTGAGAAACATCATTTTGGGGTTCGCTTCTGAGGGCTACAAATTAAACTTTAAAAAATCAAAAATAACCCACCTCAATGTCCTATTTTTGGGATATGAGCTTTCAAGTGAAGGGAAAAGCCTGGCAGCTAACTTTTTAGAAAAGTGTGCACTGCTCCAACCTCCTAAATCTTTGAAGAATTACAATCCATATTGGGATTTTTAAATTTTGGCAGAACATACATTTCGGATTACGCAGAAAAAGTAAAACCTTTCTACGACTTGATCAGACCTGATTTTTCAGTTAGGCATTTGACACAGGAACACAGATATCCTTCGTTCCCTACAAGCTGACATGATAGCATCAAAACACTTGCAGACACGCGTGAATGTTCGCAACCTGGTGATACGGGTCGTCCCCGGGTTATCAGGTTATACTTACCTAACCTTCAATGAAGGTGAGACAGTCCTAATTGCATACAAATCACACCTGTACACAAATGCAGAAATGTGTTTTGATTCAACAGAAAAGGTTTTGACAGCAGTACAGACCACTGTAGCGAGAGAACAAGCACTGGCTCAGGGGAAACGAATAATTGTCGTAACTCCAGTACCAGCTTTAGAGGCTGTTACAAAGGCTAGCATTCCTAATGCTAAAGCCTTATATCCAAGATGGATACAATGGGCTAATTCTCTCACTGCCACAGATGAAGAATACAGATTAGTCTCTGCACTTAAAACACAAGCAATTCTGCAATATGAACAAGAATATCCTCTCCCAAATGAAATAATGCCTCTAGATCAGTATGAATACATTATTTACACTGACGGATCTGCTCAGCCGACCATAGGAAGTAAACAGCCATACAGCGCCACGTGTGCGATTGTGAAGGGTCGTATGCAGGAAGGCAAGTTCCATCCTAGCAGTACGAAGACACAGTCTCTAGGAGACTGCACGGCACAGCTGGCAGAATTAAAAGCCCTGTTACTGGGGGAAACAACCTTTACAACGCAGTCATTACACTGCGATACCTTTACAACGCGGTCGTTACAATGACCGCGTTGTTACAACGCAGTACCATTACAACGCAAGTCGTTACAACAACTTGCTCTAGATGGCGCTCTAAACTAAGGAATAGTGTAATTTACTATTCCAACACCTTCCCTACTGTTGCACACACTGGAGTTGGAATAGTAAATTATACTATTCCTAAGTCCAGCGCGCCATCTAGAGCAAGTTGTTGTAACGACTTGCATTGTAATGGTACTGCGTTGTAACAATGCAGTCGTTGTAATGACCGCGTTGTAAAAGCACGCGATGTAATGATTCGCGTTGTAAAGAGACATATTCGTTACTGGCACTAATAAATACGGATCGAGAATTCCCCACGCTGATCGTGTGCGATTCTTTTTATTGTGTCCAGTTATTCAATGAGTATCTTCACTACTGGGGTCAAAATGGGTTTAAAGAATCGAAAGGTGGCACAATCAAGCATAAAATGCTATGGGAATAGGTAGCTGAGTTGAAAAACGAACTACCAAGAGCTCACGTGATTCACACGCTGAGTCATCAACGGGATGGCATTCACGTTGAAGGGAATTCATTGGCTGATGAAGCTGCGAAGGGGGCAGGACGAACTGCTGCCGTAGCTGCAATCACTCGTTCAAAAACAAGAATAGACGGACAGATAATGGTAGCTGTCATTGCTTCACGCAAAAACAGCACAGCCTTACCGAAAAATGTTCCACTCAAGTACTCCTACAAGTTAGATGCAAATAACATTCTGTATACTCAAATTCCAGGAGTAGAGGATAGAGTAATACCAAACATGGATCACAGATTAGGTTTAATTCTAGCTGCACATGAGGGTCTAGGTTCTGCACACGCAGGGATTACCGCGACGGTTTCTTTATTGAAACAGCACTATTGGTGGCCAGGGTTAACTAAAAAGACAAAGAATTTTGTCCTGAATTGCAAAATCTGTCAACAGATGAAGGGTTCCACCGTAGCACGTCCAGCGCAGACACCATTACTAATTTCAGACAGACCACTCACTTGTGTCTATTTGGACCACTGCGGCCCCCTACAATCGGATGGGGCTTACAAGTATATCTTGGTGGCAGTGGATTCATGCTCTAGATTCCTATGGGTATGGCCTCAGCTCTCGGCTGACGCTCGAACTGTTATAAAAGATTTGCGAGTCTTCATAGGGATATACACAGTTGGCACATTACATTCTGACCTTGGCCCTGTGTTTAGCTCTAGGGCATACAAGGAAGCCATGGGTAGTTTTAGTGTAGTATTGCGGTACTCCTCTCCGTACCATCCTGCGGGAAATTCGGTCGAAGAGAGGAAAAACTGAGACTTAAAGCAATCTTTAACAGCAAGAGTATTAGGTCCGGGTGGTAGTTGGGTCAATCGCTTATACGAGGTCCAAAGAGCCCTTAACAATATGCCAAGAAGTTCCCTAGGAGGTGTCACTCCTTACGAGGTCCTATTTGGGACGAGAATGTGGGTACCTGATCTCAATTGTGAAATCACAGTGGCGGATGAAAAACCATTTGACATCAATAAACTTTTGGCTGTTTGACAGGATCTTAATGAATTCCGGGCACTACAAAGCAATGTGCAAGCAAAACGCACCGCCACTGGTGAAGTCAAATCAGTCACGGCAAGACCTGCCTGGGTCCCAAAAGTCGGGGATCTGGTCAGAGAAAAGACTGTGGACAAAAGAGAATTTGGGCCATCATACAGAAAGCCAGTCTCTGTATTGGCTATCGAAGGAACAAGAACAGTACTTCTTCCGGCTCTTGCCGGCAAAAAAGAAAAGAGATTCGTCTCCACTGATCAAACCACTCTATGTGGCCGATACTCAATAGTAGGCCTCGTGGGCTCCTGGGTAGCCGACACTCTCCTCTCGCTACCATACAGGAAGTTCAGACAGAAAGACTCATAACATTTGAAGAGTCACGAATACCAAATAAAGGAATTTCCAACAATGAAATGGAACTCATTCCTCTTGAAAAAGAACATCAAAACGCAAATGAAACACAAATATCAATTTGGCCTGCAACCGATGTCTACATAAATATGCCTATACAAGAGACGTCTGCCAGTTCAACTAAACCTGCTGAGCTACCAAAGATAGATTGAACTGCATCTAGCTACTTCATCAATTTTGATACCTTCTCTCTTGATCCCAGTGAACCTGAGACAACACCAGCTCCAGTTTCCCGTAAGCAACAAATTAGGGATTTCTACACCTTTCTGAAAAAGACTTACCTAGTATCACCTTGGCTACAACTCTGGATAATAACGGGAATATTGTTTCTTCTATTCTGGATTGGCCTAGTGACTGTTTTTTGCTTACTCATGAACGGTAACTATCTCCCAGAACGCGCTGCAGTTTCAAAAGTGAACTTGATCCTAAAACCTCATACGTCATCTCATCGTGAACAAAGAGACCTGTCCTTCGTGAACATTACAGCTGTTCCAATTCCTGATGGTATAGTTTGGGACAAGGTTGATTATGATGTATTTGGTCCCACTGAACTTTTGAAAATACCACATTTATTTAAAATTTCTCTAAATGATATCATTACCTCCAGTACATTTTCTGATGATTGGGATTTTGAAACTGTAAATAACATGTTGTCTGATTTAGAACAATCCGCTGCATTTTCAAGCACTGAAATGTTGGAGGACACCTCTGATTTTGACACTGTACTGTTACCAACATTATGGTCATCACTTCTTACAGAAATCCAGTATTCCACGTAATGTTTTTACATACCACCAATGGGAACATTGCCGAACACCACCAAAAGGTAGTTCGAAAACGTTTGCACAGAAATTTTCATATTTTGCAGGGTTTAACACTTCTGACCCGACCTCATACTACTATAAGGTTGCACCTATAACTGCACAGAAAAATATGCTGACTAACACCAAACAGATTTATTCTGCATCCTTTATTTCCCAACTGTCTGAGCACGGTTTCGACTTATGGAAGAACACTATAGACATAAAATCCGTCTGGGGCTCAAAGGAATCGCAAGTTCAGGGAACAGAACCACTATTTTGAGCTTGCCTCATCCCACTGCAAATCATCTTTTCGAATGACACAGTGCAACAGACTTCCTGCCTTGGATTAGCCAAGAACAAGGATTTGAACACACCTTGGATTCCCACACCATCACACATGAAATTTACAACACGTGGAGGGGATACAATAGATGACAACATACAGTACAATTCATCAGACCCTAATTGGAAGGGATGGTTAGTTTGGCCCACAGACACAAACAGATGTCAATCAAGATTCAGGGGTACAACAGAAGGGTTTTGTATCCATAGGCCAGACCAACGCTATGTACAAAGAGAACTCCCGGGGGTGGTGACATCATACAGTGTTAAAGAGCTATGCCTCGATTGGCTAAAAACCTTGACACTGTCCCAGGTGAAACAGCACTTATCCTTACTCACAGATGAGGTGGATCTAAGGGATTTTTTATTAGGTCCCCGAAAGCCACGTCAGAAACGTTTCTTATACGCTGTTTATAATGAAATCTGGAAAATATCTCAACAAGAAGCCGCAGAGAGACTCCATGAAGTAGATAGAATTAACCTAGAGAAAGCATTGGCAGTAGTCGATAATGGTATGAGTACATTAACATCCAGGATTTATTCACTGGGCAACATTGTATCTTCTGCTATAGATATACTAGAACAGGACTTGTCCATACTACAACACGGACAATCTCAACTATGTTCTATTATGTTGTTAAGCTAGACGCTGCAATCATTGCGTGATGGTTATGTGCCTTGGCGATTTATCAACAGTACGTCTTTGTTCTCTGCATACAATCTGACTGCAAAACAGATAACAATGGCACAAAGGGGAGCAAAATATACAATGCTGTGTTTTAAAAAACTGGAGCAATTACCTTTTACTGTGGCAGAATCACCATCCACAGAATGGTTAATCCATGGCCATATAACATTACCGGTCACAACTTTCCAGTTTCAGTATTGCCTAGAACAACAACAGGCAGGCAGATATGAAGCGATAGGTAGGGAATTCATCAAGGAATCTTGGGAACTGCCATACAGATTTCGATGCAGGAGTGGGGACATGGAAGTGTTTCTAAGCGGTACTAACTGCAAGAACGCTTTGAGTGGATCTCTCATATGCCAGGATATCATGCTTCAGAGGGCCTGTAATGGTTCAGTTGCTAACTTATCGTGTCACTTGAAAGGGTCCCCAGCTGCCCTGATTAATCAGGTGTTCAGGTTACTTTCAAATGGGAGTTACTTGATGCTGAATGATCAAGGTTGTTGTGGGATGCTCCCGGGAATCGCATATCTTGTCACTGTAAGCTCCAGGGTTACTTGCTGAATGCAAATATTGTTTCCACCGACCCACACAGTCAGGGAGGCGCCGTTATGGCCTTCGTTGAATGTTTCCTTTATACGTTTTGATACTCTGAGCAGAATGAAAGCCATGCTTTTACAGAAAACATTGCTCTTAACTTCCGCCCGAGAGACTTTTGATCTTCAGGTCGCAAGGTCCTCAGCTGAGATACTGGCACTGGTACGAACAAACTGCCCTTTCCATTTCACAGAAATGGTACAACGTATCTTTAACATGTCTGATACAACGAGTATAGTACACCTATTTAAGACCATAGGTTCTGGACTGTTAAGCACCTTTCAGACAATCTTCGGAGTTATTCCCAACTTCATACACTCCGTGTTTGGAAGCATTTTTAGAGTACTTATGCTGATCCTGTTTCTGATAGCAGGAATCCTGATTGTAATTTTTCTGCTACGCAATGGACGTCACAGTCACCAAGGAGATGGAAAAAACGCTCTTGGAGCGCCAATACCATGATCGCATGGTACTCCATCTCTGGGCACACCTCGCCTTCGTTCCTATCATTTCGACCAGTCTGGATTGACTGTGTTCTGCCTGTCCTCCGATGCCTATTCTGCAGACAAGAATGCGTGTTGGATCTCTGTCCATCGGTTGCGCCACCGGACGTAGATGCTTTACTGGACCCGTTAAAGGCCAATGTATTGCTGTGTCCTCAGCGTATTCTCATGTTGATGTCGGCATTCTTAGAGCCACCACAGGATGCTTCAGCTCCTGTTGGAATGGAGACCGGCTCCTCTACAGGCACACAAGTCATGGGTAATATACAGGATTCCCCAGTCCCCAGCATCTGCTGTGAGCACTGCAGAAGATCATCTGTGCTCGATTGACCTGATCTGTGAGGTGTTGCAGGGATCGTCGTCTGCGTTGGCAAGCAACAGTGATGTTGCGTCTCTCAGCCAGGAAACATAAACATTTGGCTCATCGTGTGCTGGGAAGAATTTGGCCTTTTTTCAAAACAACCAAAATCTTGGAATTGTAAAACAAAAACAACTTTTTATGCTTCTCTTGCTGAACAGCATGGCTTTCAGGCACTCATAGTTGTTCGGACCATATATACGAACATATTTTTAGAGACTTCTACAGCTTATACTAGAATTTTAGCATTTGTTATGCATTTTTGGTTATTAAATTATCTACATATTTTAGAAATACATGTGGTATTTTTCATATGTCGTCCAGTCAGATGAGGAGTGGGCGTTATGTTTCATACAGGTGCCCGATATAGGCTCAGGTAGCAACCAGACCTTTCACCTATATTTCCCCTGCCATTACACTACATAACGGTTCTTGGTACTGACCTTTTACCTAGTTACGGTAATGCCTAAATGACATGGGGTTTTCTCTGAAAACTAGCCTCATTCATTATGCATGAGGATTCTTTGAATCACAGCAGGACACCATCTCCTGCATAATAACTATGTATAAGGGTCATTCCTTCCATCATCCTAGTCCGAAATGACACAGCAAGGTATATCCCCTGAGGGTACCACATTGGGTATATAAACACCATATCTTTGCTGAGGCAAGAGAGGAGAAAAGGACTTCCATGCTGACACACTGACGCAAGACGCTGAGGTTCCTGCACGCAGACACTCCAGCTCGCAGTGGTCTGACATCCCTTGCGGGGTGTCCATCTCGAGATCAAGACAGGGTCCCACAGTCTCTCACTTCAGGTAATGGGGTTGACTTTATCCTAGAGGGATTCTTGGCTCCACACCTACACACATGCTAGGTACACTTAGGTGCATCTAGTTAGGGTTGCATCGTAGGAGTACGCATTTATTACTGTCATGTATTTTTATACTTGCCTGTATTCATTGTTTTAGTACTATGGTAGGAATCTACCATCCTTCTACTCTGTTGGTGCTTATAATCATTTATATCTGTTTCTGTCTAATGGTTGTTTCAGCACAGCTATTTTACACTAAAATCACGCTGGTTCAACAAATGCTTATATAAAAACGTCCCCACCGCTTATTCTGTGTATCTCTCTGAGACAAAGTGAGCACGAGTGACTGAGCGAAAAATATCGCACTGTTTCCACGATCCCTGATAGACCAGAGGTGTCATGTTCGATAGTTGCAAGAACTATTCTCTCCTTGGTAAGAGGGGTTTCTAGTGGCACTGTGAGCTAGCTGGTTTACAGGCTCACATACCCGGTGGGGGTGTCTAGAATCAGTCTGGACACCAATCCTACCATGTATGTTGTCTAAACGCGCAGATCCTATATAGGTTTATATGAACTACACAACACAAGGGGATGACATGAGAGTCTAACTCACTCACTATGGCTGTATTTTTCTTTGTAGGTTTTTTTCCAACTTAGGCGGAGTTATTTCAGAATTTGCTTTGGCATGACCAATGATTCTTGCCGCTGCCTTTGCCACATAAGGGTTAGGCCATTCTAAAATGAAGCTTTATTATTGGTTGCCATGGAAAAACTGTTGATGATGTTTATGCAACCAGATCTTTTTCATTTGTTGATTAATATCTTCTTCAGTACACCACATTTGTCCACTCTTTGACATTTGTGAATCCAAAGCAGGTTTAAATAAAATAATGTATGATGCACCTAGCTTGCTCAATTTCAGTTGTAGGGTGGTAATACAATTCTGCAAAGTGCCTAGGATGAATTGAAGGATATAACTCTCAGCTAATTCATCTTTCCACACCATTTTTATTGGTACATCTGGGTGCAAACTTCTCTTTCCAATATGTTTCCCTACTATATCGGAAAGGTTTTTAAATCATTAAAACATTCAAGAAACATATTTAAATCTATGCTATGATTTTTTGTAATTCTTGCAGATTTTAGATCTCTTTTCAAAGTCATCAGTTAATACCTGGAACAAAGCAATTCGCCAAGTAATAAATGTAACCTTGATACTGGAAACAATGTGCATGCTTTTTTAATAGGAAACATGAGAGAAGACCAAGATACATGGGTAGAAAAATTATTGGCATTGCCTCCAAGAACTGTCTCAACTAAATTAATTTCTAATTCCATTCAGAAGTGCTACCTACTTCCCGCGCAATTAAACAATAAGGACCAGCGTCATACAACTATGTTTGATCTCTGTATCACACCAAACAAAGGGACTGATTTAAAATGTGTCAGTTTGACCGTCCTCCACCAGGGTGACAAAGTAAATTGCTCCATCGCCCTGGCGATGGTCCTGATGACCAAATTTTGAAATGCCCTTTGGGTCGGCAGACATTTCAAGCATTGACAGGAACAACCGTCAAGGCGGTTCCTGACTATGTATTGTAACTTTGCCGTCAAACATGACGGAGCCGTACGACCAAGTTACAATTCTTTTTATTTTCCAAAAACAAAACCCAAAGCGGGATTTTGTTTTTGAGAATAAAAAACAATGCCCCACTCACCATAATGGTTATCTCTTCTTGCGAGAGGGGCATTTTGTAGCTCACTGCCATGATTGTCCTTGTGGTGATGGGCAGTGAAAACTGACTTGTATGTTCCCTCATCTACGTTAGGAGGGCGGACATACTGGTCAACCCCAGTGGCCCTTCATCCTTGAGGCCATCGTATGGGTGTAACCACTGCGGAGACGGAGTAGTCTCGTTCGTCGTAACACCAAAGGTCCAGCCGAATTTAAATCAGGCGGACGGACCATTATGTTGGCGGAAAGGGCATTCCATCGCCATTGTGACAGAGCACCCTTTCCGCCACCATATAAATTAGGCCCAGAAGTAAGAGCTGGTGCCACGGGGTGATGACTTGCCTCATGTGCCAGGATAGTGTTTTTGATATGACATTTATGCTTGCTGAACGTCTCCATTTGCAAAGCCAGTTCGATAAATCATTGCAATTTGTTTTAAGAATTAGTCCCATAAATGAAACAAATTGTATTATACTTGAAGTGGAACAGGGCGAGTCACCTTTCAGGTCAGTCGTTTAGTTGTAAACACCCATTCAAAGAGTCGCTTAATCCCAGAGGTGATGAGATTTTCAACACTCACACATCAATCCTTAATAATAATTTCAGCAGAATGTTGTCACAATTTGATCCTGTCGTGTGGCTTAATGATGTATGCATATTACGAGAGAAACAAGGAAACCCAATTACTATCGGTCAGGGACCTAGGGTACGTTAACAGTTTCTAAAGACAATGGTCCCTAGACAATTAAAATGTAAGAGAGTAAATATAGACTCAATCAGTGCTATATTCTACTGTCCAGCCGGACAGGATTTAATATGAAATCAAAGTAGTTTCTTCAATTAAAATACATAAACATTATAAAGTGGGACACAAGCCTGCATCCAACTTAACAAACAAGGGGAAAAAAGGAGGAACATAAAACATATAGTGAGGGGTTCAGGCAAGAAAAAGTATGTTTGTTCAGAGCACAATTTTGGTAAAACAAACAAATTGGAATGAGGACACCATTACACATTCAACATAATATTTTACAGAGTGTATATGGTGTACAAAGTGTCGACGGTGTTTCGATCCCTTAACTAAATAATGGGATCATCCTCAGGACATTACAAATAACATGCCTGTATACAGTAGCCGCAATGAGGGCTAGATGGATGTTCGCCCTTAACGAGATGTATGACCAATGAATTGGAGTCCAATCCAAATGTGGATGTGGTGATAGGGAGCAATTGGGCTCAAGGGGAAGACGCTGTAGTTGCGAGTGCCCCGGGAATGTAGGAGAGTATCGCATGTGATACAATGCCAGGATCGGCATCTGTGTCTTTGCGAGCCGAGTCCGCGGTCTCGGAGCAAAATGTCGCTTTGTGCGATTCAGAATCAGATGTGTTGCAGCATGTTCTTCCGGTCACCAAGCCCAATTGCTCCCTATCACCACATCCACATTTGGATTGGACTCCAATTCATTGGTCATAAATCTCGTTAAGGGCGAACATCCATCTAGCCCTCATTGCGGCTACTGTATACAGGCATGTTATTTGTAATGTCCTGAGGATGATCCCATTATTTAGTTAAGGGATCGAAACGCCGTCGACACTTTGTACACCATATACACTCTGTAAAATATTATGTTGAATGTGTAATGGTGTCCTCATTCCAATTTGTTTGTTTTACCAAAATTGTGCTCTGAACAAACATACTTTTTCTTGCCTGAACCCCTCACTATATGTTTTATGTTCCTCCTTTTTTCCCCTTGTTTGTTAAGTTGGATGCAGGCTTGTGTCCCACTTTATAACGTTTATGTATATAAATTGAAGAAAGTACTTTGATTTCATATTAAATCCTGTCCGGCTGGACAGTAGAATATAGCACTGATTGAGTCTATATTTACTCTCTTACATTTTAATTGTCTAGGGACCATTGTCTTTAGAAACTGTTAATGATGTATGCAGACATTGTTCTTTTTCTCTTCATAGCGTGATGATCCTGAGTGTTTTAGTCTCATTCTATGTTGTTGTGACGTCAGTATGCGTCTGATTTTGTCTAGTATCTTCTACCATATTTCCTGTTAATAAAAAACAAATAAATAAATGATGGTGAGACAGAACAATGTGATGCTTCTTTCGGATTGCTTTCACTGCTTCTGACAAGAGGAAGCTCTGCTGCAGGCAGGCTTACTCTGGATTTAATTTCAATAACATCTTATATCCCTCTCGAATTGTTTGCAACGTTCAATATAAAATAAAGATGGTGTTTGGAGTGAGTTTTGTCTTGAAATTACACTTAAGGCTTAATTGTGTTCTGTGTTATTACCACCAGTGAGGTGTCCTAAAGTTGTTACTTTGTCTGTAAAGCACATGCAGCGACATACATACATACATTGACGTTTAGTGTGTTGGTTTGTTTGCAGTTCACAGAGATTGTGTGCAATTTGATTGTGGACCAAGGATGCACTTATGGTCATGCCCTAGTGTCTTTGACAGGGCATACTGTGGCGGACGTGGTGGTGAATGGGAGTTGTGAGGGTCAGTCCCATAGGACATGAAGTAGAGGTGGAAAATGAAGGAAACTTATGGCACTTTTGGGCTCGATTGTGAGTACCCTATGGGAATGATAATATTTATTGCACCCTAAAAATACCAATACCCAATAATCGGAATTTATGGGATGATAAATATCACCTATTATAAGATAAACTCTACAAAATGGGGCATAGCCTGAAGATTTTAGATATTTCAATACCAATGTCTTCCTGTACTGATATTTACTGGACCTTTTCACCTGTTAAATGTAAGCAGGGTTGGGCTGCTAAAATTATCAGTCAAAAAACCTAAGGTGCAACAAAAAGTTGGAGTGTGGAGATGTACTGTGTAAAGGTGGGAGTTAACATGTTTGCAATTAAGAAATGTAGGTGGAGCGTACAGTCGACAGGTGAGGGCACGGGGTATTGCAGTGTCTGACAGCTGTAAAAAGGAAATATGGACCTTAAAGGCTTGCAATTTTGTAAGGGCCAAGTTACAATTCCTGATTCATTTATGTGGCTTTATGAAAGTCCGGGTCTCAAAAAGTGTCTTTTGGGGGCTTCAGTAATTGGGTCTATCCTTGAGTAATCTAGAGCCGTGATGTGCATGAATTGCTTCTTAACACAAGATTACTTGCATAATTGCACATTATGGGGCATATGTACAAGCCCCTATTGCCAAGGGAACGTCACTTTTTGTGACGTTCCCGTGGCAATAGGGGCCTTGCCTTATGTACAAGGCAGCGTTAGGCTACTTAACGTGGCTTAATGATGCCTTGTACATAAGGCACCCTTTCACGCTATGTTTAGCGTGAAAGGGGCATGCAGTGGGTGTTGTGGTGGGCGTGCCACCGCAACACCCATTGCATTTGATGCTGCCCCTTATGTACAAGGGTGGCGTACATAGGAGGCAGCGCCAAAATTAAGACCAGGGGCTCCTTGGTACCCTGGTCTTAAGGTGGCGAAACGAGGAGAAATTAATTATTTCTCCTCGTTTTTGCTTTTTCCATGTGTGCTGTCTTGTGTAGCATACATGGAAAAAGCAAAATGTCATGGTTTGTTTATGTACAGGAAGGTGTCACTTCCTGTACATAAACAACCCTTTTTAAAATATTCCATTTTGTAACTTTCATGTGTGCTGCATGAAGCAGCACACATGAAAGTTACAAAATGGCATTTTAGGATTGTTTATGTGCAGGAAGGGACACCTTCCTACACATAACCAATCCTCCCCTGCACACAGACACCCTTGCACTCTGGTGCAAGGGTGCAAGGGTGCCTGCGTTGGCGCTAAGTTGTGCAACTTAGCGCCATCGCAGGGGGAAACGCAAGGCTGCACCACATTCTTGTAAATATGGTGCAGGCTTGCGTTTCCGAAGTGGGTGAGCGTGTTGTTAAGCCCAGGAGGCTAACGACACGCTCCGCCACTTCGTCATACATATGGCCCTATGTTTATGACTAATAATTCTATTAAGTCTATATTTATGTATTTAGTTAGATATTTCCTAGAGCGATAGTTGATGAAATATTAAACCACTACAATTCGTTGCCATTTTGGTACTTAGGAGCAGGATATTCAACTAAATTCATTGACACAGATTCTAGTGTGACAAATACAGTTTAGCACACCTGGGGTCTTATTATACATACGGCGCACTTTCCCTGTTTGCGCCACAGCACACCTTTAAAGAGGTGTGCTGTGCACAAACTGGGAAAGTGCGCTGTATTACAGTGAATGCACTGCCCCCAGGGCAGCCGTGAAGTCATGCTGCTCTGGGGGCAACGCATCAAGTTAAGCATGGTGCCGCTGCTTCAAAGCCGCTCTGTGTTTCACTATGCAGGCAGCAACCCACCTGCACTTTAAAGAGGGGGGAGAGAGAGATATCCTTGCAGGCGTATTCAGTGAGTGACTGCACCCGCCTGTAAGGGGATGACTCGGGGTTTCATGGGATGCCCTTTCTCCCCTCCAGAAGGCTGCCTTTGGGAGGTGCACTGAAAGTACACCACCTTTTTGAAGTGCTCTTTCAATGTTCCTCCTGACAGCATGTTTGCCTCTGCGCTTGTGTCCATAATATAGAGTGGGTGCAGAGGCAAAGTGATTCCCTCATTTGATACAAATGAGAGAATGCCCTCTAATGATAGCGCTACATGTGCACCAGTGCTAGCTGCATTACAGCATGGGCCGCACAAGCGTCTGCAGCCCCTTGTGTAATACCAAAGTGCCCCAGAGAGGGCAAAAAGCAGGCACACATGCCCATTTCGCCCCCTTGGCACTCTTAATAATACAGCATCTGGGCCTTTACTATGGTGAGTTAATTGACGCTATCTTTTGCGTTGCCTTACGGTATGCGAGCACCTGCACAAAATGTTTGTAAATGGAAGTCATTTTATGGAGGTCCACTGTTAAACAAAGTGAGCTGGCTGCCGCTCTGTCTACTACGCCATATTTCATAACAAACGAAGGGGAGATTTACTAAGATTTTTCACTGTGTTTACATCACAAAAGTGACGCAAATCTGCACAAAATCTTTTTTTTTTCCGATTTACTTTCCAGCGCTAAACTTTTTTAACGCTGGAAATAACGTGATAGTAACGCAAAGTAACGCATATTGCTGCTTTGCATTACTTAGCACCAAGGGGGCGTACCATGGGTGGAGCAGGTGCGTTCCCATGCAACCACCCAAGGTTTCTTATGCTAAACCCCAATTTACTAAATAAAGTAGACAGGGTTTAGCGTCAGAAACCTTCGCCCTTTTGAAGTAGGCCCAAGGAAGCAGAAATGCTTTCATTTCTCCTTCCTTTTCCGACTTTGTAGGTGTGCTGCACTTTACAGCACACATACAAAGAGGGAAAAGGGAAAAAGTAAGTCTATGCATACCCTTCCAGTACAAAACCTATGCTAGACTTACGCAGACACCTTTGCACCACGGCGCAAGGGTGTCTTTGTGGCGCACGGCAGCTGATTTCAGCGCCGGCGCTAGGGAGAGGGAGGAGAGTGCCATATTTCTGTAAATATGGTGCTCTCCTCCTCTCTCCTTTTCACGCAGCGCAGTGTTTGAGGCTGCTGCGCTGCGTGCATACATGGTAAATCTGCTGGGGTGTAGAACCTGCAGGTGTGAGGGGTGAAGGCTTGCACCACACTGTACAGCAAAATCACCTCATCCCCGAGTTTCCATGCCCCTCTGAGCGACTGTGGCAAATTATTGAAAACAAATCCAATTTCAGATGGAACAGAGCGGGATTTAGCAATTCCGAGAGGTGCGGGGAGCTTTGCGCACAGAGACAGTAATACAAATAAAGGTTTGTTTGAACGGCTTCCTGTCCTCGGGTTACACGTGGCTCGGGTATCACTAATCTTCTTCTTCAGAAGACGAGCCGTGCCTACGCAGGCAGACAACCAACCCGACATTGCCTATTCATTAACTACAAAATGCATCTCCGGAGAAACGAGAAAATATTAACAATGAACTCGACTTCTCTTACATTTCTTTTCCACTTGATTGCTATTAAAAACGCACTTTCTGATTTCAATGGATGCCATGGTAGACTCTGTCCTTCGCATTCTTTGTCCCACGCAGGATTTTTTTATCAGTTGAATTTAGCACTTTAGCAACACATACCATGGTTTTTAGAAAATAAATAGGAATATAGGGCGTCGAAGGCCAAAACAATCTCAATGGACGTTCGTCTGGTAAGAATCTTTCAAAATAGAACGTTAATATGCAGATTATTTCAGGGGAGAGTTTTCAGTGGTAGGGGATGAGCCATTCAGCTCTAGAATATCCAGTTACTATATAGCTTTTAGGTGTATATTCAAAATGGCGTCACCTACTGTGCCCTCTGCCTTCCACTCCCCACTCCCCCAGCCCCAGGAAAATGTAAAAACTACGAGCATTATTGAGAGATTAGCCGACAGGATACCCGGGGGCAGATTTACAAGAAAGTTACGCATCTGTAGAGATGCGTCACTTTCCCTGCACCACCGTGAGAAACCCTTGCGCCACCATGGATGCGCCGTATTTACAATATGGCGCACCATGGCACAAGGATTGACAGATGCGTCAGAAATTCTGACGCATCTGTTGGGGCAAAAGTCACGCATTGCTGGAGTTGTGTCGCAAGCACGAAGCAACTCCATCAATGCATTTTGAGGCCTTTCCAACTACACTGCTTCACTCCAAAGCAGGCGTAAGGTTTTGACGCAGTGGCGTCCTAGAAGTGATGCAGTGAAATCTTGTAGATTTCACTGAGTCACTTTTACGAGGCTTTCCTGCGTGGGAACGCCCACCCTGCATACATTATACCTGACGCAGGTATAAAGTGACGCAGGGCTTTACAACCTGACGCATCTCCCTAGATGCGTCACGTTGTAAATTGGCTGCATTTTTAACGCATCCCGTCACAAAAGTGACGCAACAGCGGCGCAAAAGTGTCGCAAGGGGCTTGTAAATCTGTCCCCCAGTGCTTAATTTGCCAGGGCTCTCGTCAGGAGACCACTGCAGCTTGCACCACACATTGCCCTGCCATGCTGCAAGTGATAATAACAACAAAACTACTAACCATCACACTCCTACAAGTGTCACAATTCAGACTATTCCAGGCCCCGAAAGCTGTAAGAATGGCTTTGGCAGCAAGTAATAGTCATTTTTAATGTATATTGAATTAACAATTGATTGTTGTGGTGGTCATCTGAGACAGCGCCACATTGTGGGAGACTGTCACAAGTGCCGGTTTTGACAATTAAGTGCCGTTGCCGAGCACCGGAAACCGCTGTTTCAAATTAAGCACTGAGGATACCCCTTCAAAACGTAGTAACTCTTCCGTCTGCCATATAACTAGTGCAATCGACCAGAGCTGCTGACTTTGGAATTGGGGAACCAGGTTCGAGTCTCGGCGTTGGCTCAGAATCCTGGGATTCTAAGCAAATCACTTAATCTCCCCGTGCCTTCCAAGAAATCAATGTGTCCTTGTGTGATGTTAACTGGTGCTCATGTAAAGCGCTCCAATACCTATGGGTTGGGTTTGCGCTATATAAAACTGCAAAAACAAAAAAAAAGTAATTGTAATACAGAAGATGGGACTTTTGTGATGGAGAATCCTGTCCGCAACGCTCTAAGGCCCTAAGGTTTTGCTTTATGGTGATTTGTTTCTTCACCATCAAAATCAGCTGTTCCCACTTCTCCTTGCAACTCACCTCTTAAAAAATAATCAGCAGGCAGCATCGTTAGGAAACCCAATCTGTGGCACATTGTGCGTGCGGGGCATTGATGTCTCGCTCCCACGGCCCAGCAGACGTGCTGATGCCACCATCTGTCTGCTCTGAATAAAGGAGACGAGGATAGGTTCCAAAGGTAATTGCAGTTCTGTAAAATTGCAAGGTGTGCTGCATTTACAGAGAGTTTATACCACATTCCAACATGAGCAGTGGCAGCACAATTTTTTACATCAGTTTCGATATAGCGACATGTTTCAGGGGCGGTTCCTCCGCTAAGGCGGAGGAGCGTCGTCCCACTGCTTTGTGAGCAGGTGAAAAAGGAAAAATAAAATGATGATAATGCAGTTATTATCATTCTATTTTTCTGTCGTTGCTCAGCTGGTTAGGGGTTGGGCTGTGTCAGAGGAGTAGTGGGAGGAGTGGTGGCACTCTCTTAAGTGCGCATGACAGTCTAGCCGGCATTCTTGGGCTGGCCAGTCACACGCACTTAGAATGTTCTTCACCGGGGTGTGTTGCACAGCCTGGGTGGAGAACATGCCTAGGCTCCCAGTCCCTCTCTGAGTGCCGAAACACGACACTCAGATCAATCACAACTCTGCTATCAGCAGCGTTGTGATTAGCTAGGGTAGTCTGGAAGCCTGGGTGCTTCCTGTTCCTGCCCCTGGAGTCTTAGAAGTGAGCAAAGAGGCAGCGGCTGACAGACAGGTACGTGATTCTGCCACCAACACCATTTTCAACCATGTGCTTTGAAAAGGGGTACCATGATGCCAATGCAAATCATAGCACTTTGCGACTTGTTAGCAGTACGAAGCTCTGTACAAATGTGAGAATACAAAATAATACAGCACTCTCTCAAATAGCCTTCATTGCAGTAAGGCAGACAGCAGGGCATCTCAGAGGCTGCAGTTTGGCATTATGGAGGATACCACTAAGCCCTTTCTAAAATATTGAATGTGAGCCCAATGTGGATCTAGTTATTCGAAGATGGGAAACGGCCTTTACAATGCGGCCTTAAGCAAGCGTGCCATATCCCCCCCAAGCTGAACAACGCTTGTCTTAACCACACATATGCCTTAACCACGCATATGCGTGGTTAAGGCAGTCGGCATTCTAGCTGTCTAAGGAAGGGAAGGGTCGCTGCAGGAAGGACCAGGACGTGGAGAAGTAAGTTGGGCTGGGGTTGAGGGGGAGGTAGGTTTTAGGGGAGGGGGATGGTTTTAGGGCTCAGGGTGGGGGGTTGGGTCGGGTTAGGTTTTAGGGCAAGGGCGGTGAGTTTTAGGGCTCAGGGCAGGGGGAAAAGGGCAGTTTTCAGGGCAGGGGGGCACTTTTTAGGGCTTCGGGCAAGGGGGTTTGGATAGTTTATATAATGGGGGCAGGGTTTTAGGCCTCAGAGCAGTGGAAGGGATAGGGGTAGTTTTAAGGACAGCTCGGGGGTAAGTTTTAGGTCTCAGAGAGGGGGGCTGGGGTCGGGTCAGTTTTTAGTAGGGGGCAGGGTTTTAGGCCCCAGGGCGGGAGAGGGGAAGGGGTAGTTTTAAGGGCAGAGCAGGGTAGGTTTTAGGCCGCAGGGCAGAAGGGGGATGAGGTAGGGGAATAGGATGTAAGGGCTTTGGGCGGGGGGGGGGTCAAGTAGTGGTAATCCTTACCATGCATATCCCTTTACCAATCATGCCTTTACCACAAAAGTGCGTGGTAGAGGCATGCGTGGTGAAGGCATGCTTGGTAAAGGAATGCATGGTTTATACGCATTAGTGGTTAGGAAGGCATTGTAGAGGAACGTGTGGTTCAGCCATGCTTGCCTCTGTCATACAACCTTCAAAGATGGCCCTGATCATATATGCATGGAGATGTTACTTGGTGAAAAATGTTTGCTGAATCTTTAACAGGCTGGAATATTTCGCACCCGTGTTACTGTGGACAACAACGATATATGCTGCATGGAGGCACAGACTACCCACACCTATTCTGATAGGATGCTAGCAGCCAATCATAATGGTCTTTAAACAGGTACACATATTTTTATTGTTTGCAAGGGTGGCAAATGAGAATTGGTGACACACTCATTCTTATAGGTCACTTGTTCAAACACTGAAATGGTGGTCTTTTGTAAGGTTTTTAAAAAAGAAAGCGTACTGCAATAATTGAAACAAAATATAGGGAAAAGCATTCCCTGTTAAAATCAATGTATGTGTACAAATATTTGAAAGCATCAATATGACAGCGACTAGTTGTCATAAATGTGCAAGTAAGTATTAATTCCTAGAAGAACAACGAGAGAGGAAAAGAGTGAAAGAAAACAAGGAGAAGGGGAAGAGAAATGAAAGAGAAAATGGGAATGGAAAGATATAGGCAAGTCAAAAGTGTGCAGAGCTGTAAAAACTATAGTGATCGTTAAGAGGATATAACAAATTGTATATTTAATCAACATTCGGTTGAAGGAGGTTTGGAGACATCTTCAAACAATTGTGGATGAGTAATATAAAACTTGGAAGAACTGTTAAGAAAAATAGTTATAAGAGTCTAAATATAGTCTATTTTGATGGTAAATGAAACAGATGACCCCTATGCTCTGGATCACAGTCTATGTAAGATGTGTTGAAAAGAAAAACAACACTGATCATCAATATCATATGACGAAATAATTGTTATTTGTAGCCTACAATTAATGTAAAGAGCACTTTGTTTAGAAAGGCAACAAAGTGTCAAGCAATCAATATAAAACATACAATTAATGTAAAAACACGAAATGAGCGCCAAAAGTAATCCAATATAGTGTATTTATTCCATATATTTAAAAACAATTTATGCATTCACAGTAGTAAAAGGTTGCAAGGAAAGGAAGAGAAGATTTAGAAATGGTTGTGCTCGTGATGGGGAAGGGGTGGATAGAAGTCACTAGTTAGAGGAAATACAATATTTCAATCATTATAACATCAGACTGGTAAAAAGACCAGTTCTACAGGACCTGTCCTGATCAATTCTTTAGATCACAGTTATACAGTGTAATCAAGCATTAATGCAACATCAAACAATGGGGAAAGGAGGGAAAAGGTACAGGTCCCATGTGGGTAAATAGCGTCGACGTTTCGACTCGACTAACGCATAGAGGGTGACTTATGCCTCTGCTGCGAGTCTTCTTCAGGACGAAGGAGTACGGGGCAACCTAATCCTGGTGCCACATTGGCATCTCAGATATAGCAACGATGATGGTATACTAATTGATCCAGTCAAGGTATGCCAAAGGGTAGCTGAATTCCACTCGTGAGGGCCCAACTTATGTAGTCCTCACCGGTATTTAAGAACCATAATTAACCATGGTCATCAGACATCTGAATAAATCTCGAGCGTCCAGACCTTGAAAGAAAAGCACGGGCACGCCTCGATACTTCCTCCTATCAAGTTCAAATTCAATGACCATGGTTAATTACGGTTCTTAAATACCGGTGAGGACTACATAAGTTGGGCCCTCACGAGTGGAATTCAGCTTACCCTTTGGCTTACCTTGACTGGATCAATTAGTATACCATCATCGTTGCTATATCTGAGATGCCAATGTGGCACCAGGATTAGGTTGCCCCCGTACCTCTTCGTCCTGAAGAAGACTCGCAGCAGAGGCATAAGTCACCCTCTATGCGTTAGTCGAGTCGAAACGTCGACGCTATTTACCCACATGGGACCTGTACCTTTTCCTCCTTTCCCCATTGTTTGATGTTGCATTAATGCTTGATTACACTGTATAACTGTGATCTAAAGAATTGATCAGGACAGGTCCTGTAGAACTGGTCTTTTTACCAGTCTGATGTTATAATGATTGAAATATTGTATTTCCTCTAACTAGTGACTTCTATCCACCCCTTCCCCATCACGAGCACAACCATTTCTAAATCTTCTCTTCCTTTCCTTGCAACCTTTTTACTACTGTGAATGCATAAATTGTTTTTAAATATATGGAATAAATACACTATATTGGATTACTTTTGGCGCTCGCTTCATGTTTTTTTGACATTAATTGTATGTTTTATATTGATTGCTTGACACTTTGTTGCCTTTCTAAACAAAGTGCTCTTTACATTAATTGTAGGCTACAAATAACAATTATTTCGTCATATGATATTGATGATCAGTGTTGTTTTTCTTTTCAACACAACTTATAGACTGTGATCCATTTCTCCTCTAAATAACTGTCACGGACCACTTTTCTTCATTCCCGCATTGTACCCAGGTCTGGTGACGATCATTGGGTTACCCCATTATTATGTAATGGACCCCTATGCTCTAGCGAGTCTGTGGTTGTAACGTAAATCATATAAAAAATCTTGGAAAGATGGGGGGCATGTCTAGCAGCCGCGGAAGATGGCCACATCCTAAACACGCTCTCTGCTAGCTGTGCTGTTTCTCCCAACCTGCAGTGAGAGGAGCCCCCTGTCATGTGGTTTCTAGAGTCATTGCCGACATCTTTAAGTTAGCATGAGCCCGGTAGCCATGATGCTGCTTTTGACCACGACACTATATGTCTTCATTTTTACAAAGCTCTGTTTATGCCTATCACATGAGAACTCTCTGCTGTGCTCGTTCTCTGCCTGTTCCTGGAGTTTAGTCTGAACATTGTGAGCAAGGTCGATAAACACTGACTCTTGTTATTCTGTTCTGGTCAGGCCCTAGCCCTTAGACAAAACATACCATGGCAGCTGTTCTTGCTGGAAGCTCGTACTTTGATGTTATGAGGATGCACGTTTAGGTGGCACATACTTGGAGAGGGACCTTTCCAGGGAGAAGAGCAACACGCACCTGTGATGTAGAAATACGATCAATGGCCTGAGGTATGGGGTCTGCCGACAAAGCCCAGAGATCTTCTATTATATAATAATATTTCTGCTTACCAAGGGGAGGGTGGTTAGGCCTTATAGTCCTTTATCCACTGTCTTTATAAAATGACATCTCCCTTTATGATATATGGCCTTGCTGCAATGCTAACTGTATTGATATTATGCATTTTGCTGCTGGTGGTGGCTCGTATACTGCATTTTAGAGCATGTTAGTTAAAATAAATATTTTAAACTATTGTTCTGTCTCTGTCAGATCTTATTGTGGACAAGTACAAGAGTGTGAGCGAAAAGGTGTTTCTTGTACCGCGATTCCTGAGAGATACGGGAGTGTTGTGTTCTGGGTTGTCTAATCATTGGCTTCTCCGTTTGTGAGTAGGAGAGCGAGTGCGACACTATAGCTAGTCGGTCCTGGGCTCATGGGCACTAAGGCGGTAGGAAGGCTTAGCCCCTATACACCGAGGTCTATTGTCCTGCGCATAGTTCTGTGTATGTGCAGAATCCCGACAACACCCCCTAGGGGTGTAGACTTGTTACCCCGGCGGTACTGGAGACCCAGGCTGCGGCAGTCCCTAAACAAGAAGATGGCGACAGCCATGGGCGTAGGAAGTGTGGGGGACGTGGGGGATATATCCCCCCAGATTTTGAGTGAGTGGGGGACACGGGGGAAAAGGGTTGGGGGTGAGGGGACAAAAAAAAATTCCCTGTCACTTCCATGATTTGCAGGGCCATTAGCCGGCAAAAGCGCCACCTATAATGGCCCTGCACTTGACCTGCTGACCTGCCTCCAGTTATAAGTGACCAATCTGCTGGTCACAGAATGAAGGTGAGTCAGGAAGCCATCCACGCTCTAAGCCCTTTTGTTTGTGCTAATTACTGCTGCCCTCGTTCTGCGTGTGGCAGGATGAAGGGAGAGTGGAGTTGAAAGCAGTGTTTGCTTGATTGCTGTCTGCATCCTGCCGCCCTGCCGCCCTGCCGCCCTGCCGCCCTCGGCCCTATCCCCATCTGCTGCTTTGAAGACTAGCCCTGCAGGGCAATGAGAAAGATCTAAAGAGGGAAGAGTCCCATTCAGCCTGACACCTGCAGGCTAAAAAGAAGCCTCCCTGAAATACTGCATTGTCTAGGATCACACTTTTGGTGAAACAGGGAAGCCGAGATTGGGCCCAGATTTTACATTTTCACATGCACAATTAAGCTTCCAGAAGTGTATCTCTTTCTGCCATATACTCTTAATGTTTTTCACCTAATTAATGAAGGGTTAGATTACAGCGTAGGTGACCGGGAGAAGCCACATTTTATTTTGAGCAGTTTTGCATAGTATTATTATTTATGTTGTTATCGTTATATACTAGAGCATATTGAAGTATATTGTTATCTTTTCTGTTTTTAATATTCTTGTTTGACTTGCATTATAATTTGTTTAATTAATTTTCAAATTTTAGGAGTACAGACTTTACTACTACTAAAGTTAGACCAAAAGTCTAACTTTAGTAGTAGTAAAGTTAGACTTTTGGTCTAAGTTCGACTTTTGGTCTAAACTTAGACCAAAAGTCGTTCGACTTTTGGTCTAAACTTAGACCAAAAGTCTAAGTTTACCACTCATAAATGCCCTTTGTGAAGACCGAAAGTCGTAAAGTTAGACTTTCGACTTAGATTGCTTCTGTGAATCGGTCCCATAGAGTGTCTAGGATATTTGCACCCTCTTCACATGCAAGCCCTATGGCATCCCTGCGCAGTGAGTGTTCACCTGCCTCAGACATCGTTGTAAGACTAGGTGGTGGGCTCTATGGGGGGGCCTATCTTAGCTGTGCAGCAGCTCCCATCAAGTAGGACCTACTGTGGGAGAGGGAGCTGTAGCCCCAGCTTGAACGCCACATTCTTCTCAGTGGTGACGCTTGTGGTGGTGCAGTTGAAATGCCGTCCAGGCTGTACCGCTGAAGGGGATTTCGGTGCTGGCCTAGGAAGCGAACAGACCTGCAGCAATGCCCGGCATGGTGCCAAATCCTGATGCTGGTTTTGCTGGCCATGGGTTGCAGTAGGGCACAATGGGAGTCCATCATGGGTTCTTGAACTGGTTCAAAGTCAGCCCCACCGTGGAGCGTGCCTCCTGGGAGAGAAGTGTAAGGTGCTCAGAGGTCCATGCTGGGGAGCCTGCTGATATCACCCTGGCACAGATTCTGAAGGCCATTAACAAATCCAGATACTTCCTGGAGCAGAAGATTGAGTTGCTGGCGGTGGACCAAATGATCCTGTGAGACAGCCACTGCAAACTAAGCGCCAGGGTAGCAGAGATTGAGGCGGCCTCCACAACAGCTCTGCCTTGACTAGAGCAACTTGAGACCCAAGTGCGTAAACTCACTAAGAGCGTGGATACCCTTGACAGACTAGCGGAAGATGCTGAAGGCCGTAGTCTGCGGAATAATGTGTGGATAGTGCGGCTAAAGGAAAAGTGGAAGGCCAGGACATGGCTCGCCTGGAGGCCTGGCTTGGGACGGTGGAGGCCCCACAAGGTCTGTCCAAATTCTTTGCCCTGGAGAGAGCGCACCGGGTCCTGGCTCAACCTCCGCCTCCAGGTGGTCTGCCCCGCCCAGTGGTGGCGCGCCTACTGCACTACCATGATAGGGACCTCATCTTGCAGCATTCTTGGTAGGTGGGCAGATTTCAAGTGGACAATCTAGCAAGATTATACAATAGAGGAGCAGCATTTGTTGTTGTGACACAGGTTCTCAGAGAGGCGAATGTGCGCTATATGCTTCTGTTCCCAGCCCGGCTCAAACTTATGGTGGATGGCTGTGCTTTCTTTTTTGATAACCCTACAGCTGCCTGGGAATTGCTGTAACTACACAGAGAGACGCAGACACCGCTGGTGGCCAAGGGTGGCTAAGCCCTCAAAAGATCAGGCCATAAGGGGTCGGCAGGAAGCCCTCAAGATTGCAAACTAATTTGCAGCATTGTGACACCCCAGTACTAGTGACTGCTCATCTGGATCAAGCCGGGTCATCACAGACTTGGAGGAAGAGGGGGATGTTGAGCCGTCTCGACCGGCGATCACACCATGCATAGTGGATGACCTCTAGTATACCGCTTGATGGAGGGGATGCCTGTGAACATTCGTGCCCTAAGCGAAGTCCACCTATAAAGTATTATCTGACTGTGCTAATGGTGCATACATTGGGAAAAGCAAGACTGGCAAACTGGAGAGCCCTATGGACTGTCTGCTGACGGCCCCTGGCATTGGTTCTGCAAATATTAGCAATTAATTGCTATGGGGTGGGAGAGGGGCATTGGATGGGTGACTGCTGGCTGTGCAGAGTCGAATGCCACCCCGTACTTGCTCCCCCATAATGGCGGAGTGCATTGAGCACGATTGCACTGATGTTGACTGTTTATGGTTGGTTGATAGGTTCAGGATGGGTGGCCATTGTCACACTGCCTTGGGGATTGGTAGTTTGGGACATTTGACTCGGCAAGGGACGAATATCAGTACACTGGACTATAAGCATGATGGGTGGCAGTCCTATTGCATTGTGCAGGGGGCGTGGGCGGTAGTGGGAAAGGATATAATTAGGCTATCTGGTTTTAGGTTTAAACCTATAATAACTGATAAAACCCCACCAAAAGGAAAATAGCCATCACCGGTGTAAACATATAAACACTGAAAAAACACCTTTGCAACCACAAACCGAGTGCCATTCAAAGAAAGGAAAAGATGAGTGAAAGAGTCATTTTTATTTCTTCCTGAAGGGGCCAATACAATGTAACTTTGTTATACAAGGTAGCATAAAAAAAGACTGGGCTAACATTATTCTGCTTGAGTTTTGTTGTTTAGGGATGTCACTAAAACATTGTCTCTTCTTCCTTCTGCTTTTTTCAGTTTTGTGGTCTTTGGTCTAAAGATGCAGTGTTTAGAAGCATGTTTTAGGTCTAATTTAGTTATTTTATAAACTGTAGAGAATCAGGAAATATCAAAATCATATTTGACATTTTGGCTACATTTGATTTCACTGATAGGTAAAATGGCTGGTTTCATAAGAATCTTTCCTAATATGTACCATCACATTTACCCACAGACAGAGAATGGGTGAAATCCTTTGATACATCAGCCCCCTTTTCTAGTGAGTCAGTATTCATTGTAAGTGAATTGCCAAACACCCCAGTCTTTAAACCTTCAATTCAAGATGTAGTGACAGGTATATGTGAAAAGAATGTTGTCACCAAGCATCTGAGATAGTGGTGAAAACATGACACCATGCATTTGGTAAACATGGAACTTGGAATGCTGCTGAAAAAAGTTCCTACCAAGTTCAATAAAGATTGGAGTGATAGTGTTTGTATTTGCAGTAATTCAGCTACATATATGAAAATGTTGTATGATGGCCTGTCAAACTGGATACCTGAGCTGAAGTGCTTCCCCGTAAGAGATCCTTGTCACTTGCTAGATGGTATGCTGAAAGCATCTTTGCAATCTTCAGAGTTAATTAAGAATGCTATTGACTTTGTAGTCCATTCTGGTGCAGTAAAAATGTATTTGGACCTCATATACCCTGTGCACACGCTATCTATACACATGCACTATCAGTGCAGAAAGCAAGTAATAATTAAAATGAAATTAAAATTCCATAAACACCGGAAAAACACTGTTTCTGTTGTTTTTAATGGCGCGAAAATGTGTAACCACTGATAACCACTGTTTTTTAAGGTATTGAAAAAACCCCACCAGAATTGACCAAAAATAGACATTGAAAACAGGAAAGCCTAGATATAATGTATCACTATGTTGCATAGTACATCTTAAACCCTCATTAGTTGGAATGTGCAGGGTATGGGCTGTGTACAAAAAGGTATAAAATCCCCTCATACCTGCAGCACAGAAAAGTGGATGTGGCTCTACTTCAGGAGATGCGCCTTCTAAGAGGGGGAGGTGGATGCATTAAGGTGGAGATGGAGGGGGTCAGATATACGCCGCTTCCTTTTCATAATACACTCAGGGCACACTGATATGGACTAGGCCAGGGATCCCCCTGTACATTATCGACAGAGAGGGGAGGTAGGTCCTCCTCGGGGGTTGTCTAAATGCAGCCGACTTAATGCTGGGCAGTATATATGCACCAAACATAATTCTACGACACATTCACCCCACTGCTCGTACCTGTACCAGACATACTGATGCTCATGAGGGGAGACTGCAACATCCCTGCAGATCCGAACCTGGATAGATCTGCCCCAACCCCCTCAGACTCCTCGATGGTTAAACCTTCGGTTGAGTTTCAGGGATGGTGCTCGCACTGTGGATTATAAGACATGTGGTGGGAAAGACATGCACACCTGAAGGAATACACTTATTATAGACTCGACAGTACACCCTAGATTATTGGAGCAAAGAGAGGAGATTGCAGTAGTCACAGAGCAGCTGCGCTCCATCAGCGGGAGGAATACATGGACAGCTCGCACGATGAGGGTGGGTGGGCAGGAAGGCTTTTGGCCTGGTTGATCCACAAGGTCCAGCGTAATCATGCTACCACCCAAATTAAGCACAAGCAGGGGCACCTAGTGTACTTGCAGCTTTCGCAACACTTTACCAGGATTTGTATGGGGCACAACCGGAGCCCTCGGCTTCAGACCTAGATGGGCTCTTGAATAGAGCACAGCTCTCACGTTTGAGCATAGAGGACTAGGAGGCCCTGGAGGACCCATCCTAGAGGAAGAGATCAAGGCTGCAATTGCGGACCTACTTAGAGGAAAAACACCAGGCACTGACTGCCTAATGGCTGGGTTTTAACAGGCTGGAGACTTGACCCCCAGGCTTGCTGCACTTTACGCCCACTCGCTGGAAGTGGGGAGCCTACCCGCCACCACCCGAGAGGCCCTTATTGTTTGGTTGCCTAAGCCAGGAGGTAACTGTTCCGAAGTGGGAGCATACAGACCTTTATCGATGTTAAACGCCAATTACAAATTACAGAGCAAAATATTGGTGGGGCTGCTGCATGAACACCTTGCTACACTTGTTCACCATGGCAAGAATGGCTTAATTCCACAGTGCAACACCTCTTACAATATTCACAGATTGTTTCGCCTAATGGATGATGCAGAGAGGGAATATCCCAGGGGTGCATTGGTCCTCTTAGTGGATTTGCACAAGGCCTTTGACATGATAGGCTGCTGTTACTTGCAGGAGGTGATGCTGAGAATGAATCTGGGACCCCACTGGGGCTGATGGGTTGCCCTGCTTTACTCAGATGAACAGGCTCGAGTGAAGGTGGGTGGCTGCATCTCCCAATCCTTTGGAGTCTACAGGGGGAAACGCCAGGTTTGCCCACTCTCCCTATTGCTCTTTGTGTTGGTGGTGGAACACTTTGCTAGCATGAGAGTTGAGTGAATACCCTGGGGGATACCATTAAGAGATGAAGTGCATATTGTATCCCTATATGCGGAATGTATGCTAATATATGTGCATCCCCCAGACCTCGGTATTCGCTGGTGCATGTCCGTGCTGGAGGAGTTGAGTGCAGCCTCAGGTCTCAAAACCAACCGGGAGAAGACATTTGCCTTCCCACTGGTCCCTGGTTGGGTAGATATACCCTGTGCCGTTTCAGAGCAACACATCCAATGGGCGCAGCTCAGCTGAAATATTTGGGGGTGCATGTATTCCACAGTGAGGAGGACACAAGGGAAGCAAATCGGGGGGACGTGCTAAAGGCACTTGGAGGCAGCATTAAATTCTGGTGTTATCTTAAACTCCCCATCATGGCTAGAGTTGCTCTAACCAAGATGGTGGTCCTTCCCAGCTTCTTATCCTACTTTACTAATCTACTGGTTTGGATCCAGAAGAGTTGGTTTCAGGCCATAGATGCTGCACTGTGGGTATTGGTGTGGGGCGGGGGCGAAATCGGGTGTCCCTTGTCACTCTGCACAGACCTACCTGAAAGGGTGGTTTAGGTGTTCCTGACATGGAACTATACTTCCTCATGGTGCATCTGCATCTGCCAACCAGATGGCTGGCGGGAAGGGATATACAGGACCTAGGAGGGTATGCTGAACCCCAACGTGAGGGTGCTATAGTCGCTTGGATTCTGGGATGAGTCACACAATGTCCTCCACCTTTGCCACTTTTGAAGTTCACGATAAGGTGCTGGAAGGCCATGGCTGCTAGATTGCATCACCCGGTACTCTATGCCCCGGCGATTCCTCTGGTGGGGCTTTGCAGACAGCAGACTGGAGCAGTGGGTTGAGGTGGGCTTTGAGACTGTGGGGGACTGCTATGTGGAAGGTTCATTGCGTATGCTGGCCTCCCTGATGGAGGAGAGTGGTCTCCCAGGCACCCAGTTTCTCACATATGAGGCGGTAGGTGTGGCCATGTGGTGTTTATGGGCTGGGAGCCCGACAGAGCCCAGACGCATGAGTTACTGCAGGTCCTTTTAATTTTTGGGCATTGGCGCAAGTTAGTATCGTGACTATATAAAATAGAACTGGACATGGCCATGGAAGATCTGCCATGTAGACGTGAGTGGTGGGAGGCTGCCTTGGGTAGCTAGCATCAGGATAGGGAATAGAGGCTGGCTATGAAACAGGTCCACAAGATCTCACACAACGCTCGCTTTAAATACACACAATTTAATTATATACACACCACCTATCTGACTCCCTACAAGATAAATATCATGCTTCAGACGCACCCCATGCAGTGCCCAAGTTGTGCCCTGAGAGATGCTGGGTTCATACATATGGTATGAGAATGCTCTGTGATTAAGCGCTATTGGAGTGCAGTAGTAGCAGACGTAGAGCGTACACTAGGTAAGAGGGTTGTCGGTACCATGGACACTTGTCTGCTGGACATCTACCAATGGAACAGGAAGCACAGAGTGGGTACTAGATTTCTGTAAGTAACCAACAGTTATGGCAAAAAGGGGAATTGCCGTCCATTGGAAGTCACAAGAGAGACCCCCACATACTTGTTGGCGCACCTGTGTGGAACTGTGGGCCAGAGCAGAGACTACAGCCCTCCGGAATGAGGAGAGGCGGAGGTGTGGAGGCAGTCTATTGTGGGGCTCTGGGTGGATGTGCTAGAGGCATTCCTCACCCGGGACGAGGAAGAGATCCACACCCCTGAAAATGATAGTGACTGAGTGTCCGAAAAGATAGCGCATTAAGGTTATGTTTCTGTGCACCAACACACGCTACTAGAGCAAATCTATAGCAAGTGAATTCTTCCGTGGGTTCTGTACCGCTCCCCTCCCTGCCCATTGGAGAGGATTACACTGCTCCTGCACACCCTTCTGCTGATTCTAGTGCACACACATTGTTAAGGCGCTTCCCTTGCCTGCCAGGTTATGAGTCACGGTTTTACACTTATCTAGGTTTAGCTACATGTCAAATTCTACACAGGTTTGGGCTGAGACACCGGCATCCGCCATGGGTGAAACTGAGACGATGTGAATGCTATGTCCCTGTGATTTAATGTCTCAGCTATTTCCCTGGTTGTAGGCAGTGAAGGGGGCGGTCAAGCTTGCATGCCTACTCTTGCTGATATTATTGTATGTTCATCACAGGCGTGCCAGCCCTGAACCTCCAATGTACTGGAAGAAATGTTAATAAAGAAATGTTTAAAAAACAAAAAGCTTGGAAAGATAAATTCTTAGCATCCTTCCAAAATCAACTGCAAGCATCAGATCTGTAAAATGAACATTCAGAGAACATTATTCCAATCTTCAGAAAGACTTCCTGGATAATTTTGCATAACTAAAGGGAACATTTGTAGCAAAAACAGAGTTTATCTGTTTCCAACCTTTCAACCAGAAATCCTAGGTATATTAGCAACTAAATAATACATGCTTTAGGTTAGAGGATTTATCATTGCAAGACAAACAGTAAGTTAGAATCCATTGTATTCAACAGTCTTGGGGGTCATCATAAGACTATTATATACGAAAAATAAGTTTGGGTAGGATTTGTGGCACAAGAATGTTTTCCGCCAAATCTTGTTGCACAAATGTGATTACGAAGAAACGTGAAATAATGCTCCCATTGCCATTCTACTCCTGATTGGTGTCTAGCAGCATTGGACATTCTAAATGCTCTTTAAATTGTCGCTGCCTTTTAAAATGAGGTCAATAAAAGTCGAAGGGGATTGCTTTGCGGACCCTATCGTCTTTTTTTCACACGAAACTGGTAAATTAAAGTGACACCGCATCTCCTGAAAGGTAAGCAACCTATAGTGTGTAGTACGTTGGCTTACCCACATAAGGCATTTGTTTCCCCACAAATTCCCAAATATTGATCTACTTTTTAATTTGATATATTTATTGTACTGCATCGACGAATTAGAAAATTGCTTTTCTCCCCAAGATGAGTGAATAGCAAATGCTTTAACGATCTACAAACATTTTTAAGTATACAAGAGACAGAGACATCGGTTTTTGTGTAAAAGACAGAAATTCTTTTAAAAAAAAGGATCGATAAGCGACAGAGAGAGGAGCAAAATTTGTGTTACTGTATAATAGCTAATGTGAGGATTGTTTTAAGAAGAATACATTATGATACATTTTGAAGTCTGGAAAATGAACTCCTCCATCTTCTTTACTTCGTTTCTTAGCGACATATGAAGATTTTTTTTTCAATAAAAATGGGAAAAGCAAGCAGTGCATATTTTAACAAATATATAATGGAATGTTTATAAGGAATATAGAAAGGGATTTAGAATGTTAGCGACCACCATTATCTTAATGGAATCCAACCGACTCCATCTTGATAAAAGCAAAGGTTTTCACTGGGTAGTCAAGGATGACATGCTTATAATGGTATTAACTAAATCCATTTTAACAGTGTCTTTTATATAATTTGTAAACCATTACACAAAGTATTTAGTTTTGTGTGGATTCCATGTAAAGTCAGAGGCAAATAAACTATTTGTTAAGCATATTTTATTGATAGAATCTCACTTTTATCAGCATCTAGTTTATATCCTGAAACTGACAAAAAAGTATTCACTTCATCCATGAAGGAAGGTAATGATGACTCTAGATTTCATAAGAATAAGAGAATATCATCTGCATAGACCAACATTTTCATTTGCTTCTCACCAAATTTAAACCCCTGTATATCGTTATTTTGCCTTAGTCGTTACAGATAGAGTTCTAAGTTATAACGAACTGCAACGAGGATAACGGGTAACCCTGTCTCATTCCTCTATGTAATTTGAAAGGCAAAGAACCTAAACGGTTGGCAAAAATAGAAGCTTGAGGATATGAGTATAAAAATGAAATTAGATGAATAATTTTAGAGCCAAAATCAAACAACTTAAAATTCAGAAAAATAAAATCCAAATCCATACATTCAAACACTTTCTTCGTGTCAAGTGTTATCACTGCTAAAGGGTGTTTATAGCGACCAGGCTTACTCAGAATATTGAAGAAAGGACTGGTATTATCTAGTATTTGGACAAAATATTTAATTTTAAATATCGAGTCACAGAAACATCAGAAAATAATATTGTTATACAAAAATATTGTGATGCAGAAATATCACTGCCAAGAATATTAATTTTTTCAAGTAATTAATATTTTTGTCAAGAATATTGTTGTTGCTAATATAGTTTTCAATAACATAGTTGTAAAAAGAGAGTTTCCTAATTATCTTTATGTGTTTTAGTTCATATATTAACTTTATGTGTTATTATTGTTTGTATAATTGTTATTAATATTTTTAAATATAGTTAATAATATTAAGTGATTTATTATTTGCAATTTAATTGCTAATAGTAAGTTATAGTGCTGTAGCGGGTCTCTAGGTTTGTACGGGTAAAGGGTGGTAAGTTAATTAAGTAATAATTAATTAACAATTCATTATTAATGTGTTGTTGATTATTAATTATGTAAATTGTATAATGATTATATTTCTATGTTACATATTAGGTGCAAGCTGCTGGGTTTGTAGGGGTATAGGGTTGGAAATTAATTACGTAATAATTAATTAACAATGTATTAACAATTATTTGACTGATTAATAATTATGTTAATTGTGTTATGCTTATTTATTTAAGTTACATTTTAAGTGTGGGCTGCTATGTTTGTGGGGGTATAGTGTGGCAAGTTAATTAAGTAAAAAATAAAGAACATTTTTTAAATTGATAATTAATTATTAAGGGGGTCATTACGATGGCGGGCGGAAGCACAACCGCCGTGCTGGCGGATGCAAAAACCACCAGTTACCGCCGGCACGCAGCAGTCCACACGCCCGCCCAATTACGATGCGAAAAGTAGGCCAAACACCGCCGGCAAGCCAGCAACACCGTCCGCCATCAAAGTGCGTCCGTACACGTAGCGGCGCAGCACAATTGACACACACCATCCGACGAAATCACGTCCCGCCCGGCGTATAAATTACGATGCCGCAAACAAACGGCTCCCACGGCTAAGAGACACCGTACGACAAACCGAAGCGGTAACACGGACGCCGAGCACGGACAACGAAGAAGCGGCTCCCCGAGCATGAATCCAGCACTGCAGGCCCTCCCCATGCTCTTGCTGATGCACCAGCAAGGACGCAACGTACCGCGGAGACGCAGGTAGGCACACACACAACAAGTGCACGCAAACAGCGCACACAGTGCAAGGGCGGAAAAAGCGGACAACCCCCACCCCCGCGTGTACACTACACATCCACCATTGCATCCACATATGACACACAGGCCAAATCGTAACATCGCGTAACACATGTGTACACACCACCTGGGACTAGGAACCAACGACCCTGTCACGGCCCCAAAGCGGCGATGACGCCGCCACACATGCGCACAACGCAGAGGCCAACCGCAGCGCCATGCATGCGTCGCACACAGACACAGGGACACAACCAAGCAGCACACACATCAGCCCCACCCCGAACGCACATGACACGTGACAGGCCTGCCACAGACATGTCCCCAACGCCCAATTCACGGACAACACCCAAAGCCACACAACCGACGCACACATGTCAGTGAAGTCACGCAACAGCAGGACACACCCCAGTGTAACAAACATGGCGTAGCACACAGCGGCGGCAACACCAACTAGGAGAAGCAGGGCCCCTTCGGGAAGAGGAACGCCAGTACCACACTGAAACACCCATACCACCCTGCACATATGAACAAGACATATAAAACGGAACACCAAAGAGCCCGGGGACCGACAACAGGTGGCCCAAGAATAACATTCACACACAAGGCCCAACGCAGAGCGGAAAGGCAGCCTGCCGCCCACACAAGGGAGAGCAGACAGCACTGAATGACCTTCCATTCCAACTCCGAAACCACAGCCCTACGAAAGAAGCCGGTGAATACAGCCATTGTCCAAGAAAAGACCAACACAGGCATGCCGAGGAGACCGACCACAGGGCAGATAGCGCATATCACAGAAGAACACAACGGACGGGAAAGAAAAAAGAAAACACTCCCCCATGTCGGCCACATGCAAGTTAATTGGAAGGAGTCACACATCACTGACCTTGAACTGTCTGAGAAGCATGTGGGATGAGGGCCCGTGTCCTCCGCACAAGCCAACAGAACACAAGTCCTGTCTCCCTACGACTACACAGAGCTCACAGCAACCTCGGAGCGTGCACATTGCAGACTGCACACACAGCCGGAGCATGCCACCACAACGCACCGCTGCGAAATGGCAACCGCAACACACCTACCCAACTACGCCGGACAGCTCAAGCTGTACAAAACCAACCTGATACATATATTGGGATGCGATCTCCTGTCCCTGCTGAATGTAAGTTACCGACTGACTTACCGCATCACATTGTTCAGCTGCGTCATGCCCGTCTTCTACTGTCGGAGGTGTCCCTACCAGCATCCCGTGGAGATGTGCCTCTCCAACCCGGCATGTCTAAAGGCGGACCTGCTACCACTACTCCTCCCTCTGGACGCACACGACAGGGCCTGCTCTGCCTATGGGGGCATGGCGTATGTGGCCAACATCGCACCCGCACTGAAATGGGACCACTGTGCCTCCACACGATGGATCATCGAGAACAGCTACATCGAATGTCACCTAGCATGCCCCATCAT